>JACEEZ010009410.1:0-25501 GCA_016584305.1 Chionoecetes opilio | reverse complement strand
AAAATTGCCAACCAAAACTAAACAAACTAACTAAACTAAAACCAAACCAAATATACCTAAGCTAACCTAACAATCTACTAACCTACCTAACCAATCAAACCCCCCCCCCCTAACCTAAAAAATCTAACCTAACTCCTAGCGGGTGGTGGGGGGGTTCTCGACACTTCGGCACATTCTGGTCGTAGGTTCACACGTCTTGGCTCAGAAGAAATCAATGAATTTCCTAGATCAGGCGTTTTACAAACCCTAACTCGAAAACTATGGGGTACGCATATTTTGTACCCAGCCAAAATAAGCTTTCCCCCAGGTCCCTAAGCTGTTTGTGGAGAGGGGAGTATGGAAACACTAGAAAATACTACTATTTGAAAAAGCCAACAAAAGGAACTAAATTAATAAGGAAATTTTAATATTATCATAAACATAAATATGTACAACCTACAAAGAGAAGACTACGACGATGAAAATTTTTGAGTTGTTTTGGGCAAAAATTGATATTCCAGGTGCTATATTTCCGTGCTCGCTGACAACATAGAGAAGACCTGAGGTGATGGTTGATGTGCAGAGATTCTAAACCAGGAAAAACAGTCACAGCAGAGTCTCATTAAGAAGTAAGCAAGTGGTAGGGAACACGTTAACGTCCCTACCAGTTGCTTACCTTTGACGCGGCTCTGTTATGACTCTGTTTTTTGGTTTAAAAGCCTTACTCTGCACATCAGCCATTACCTCAGGGTCTTCTTTTTAGTGTTGTCAGCAAGAACAGAGCACAGTAATATAGCACCTGGAATATCAATTTCGCGCAAAATAACTTGAAATTCTTCCATCGCCGTAGCTTCCATTCGTAGGCCCAAACCCTCGGCGCCCCCGCCTTATCCCCACAATGCACCGAGTAAACAAACTGGGACGTATTTTATGGGTAGGGTCCATTCATCCAAGAGTCCTCGGGAGTCGGTATTCATCCCAGCACGCAGGGATGTCTCCACCACGCTCCCCCTGAATATCCCCCACCGGGTATTCTACATGAATTTTGGAACCGCTACTCGATGGTAATCATCTAAGCCGCGCGCTGGCGGTTCCGATACTCTGGTATCACCACGCTCGCGGGGCGGTTCTGATACTCTGGATTCACCACGCTCGCTGGCGGTTCCGATACTTGGTATAAGTGCCTGCGTTAAATTTAAACAAGGAAATCACAGGAATAGTATATAAATATTTCGTTCATGCTGGCCAATAGTAGGCAACCGATTTAGTGTTGCCAATGCGTCTTATTTTATTGCACTTGTTTGGTAGATGTCGTGTGACGTCACAACTTTGGGGTTTCAATCTCTGATTGGTAGATGTCATGTGACGTCACAACATAGGGTTTGAATATTAGTGTACGCACGAAGACGCGCTCACTCGCTCAGATGAGACTAGACTGCCAAAAAGGGGGGATCAGTGACCATCATCCCAATAAAATATGCAAACCTTATTTGCATAGAAAATTAAATATCTTATATGCAATGTTGTAACTGCAACCCTGCAACCGCGCTGGCGGTTACGATACTTTGGTATTCACCACGCGCGCTCTACTTGATTCCCGCGGAACCGGTTCCCGCGGTTCCGCCAGCCCAAGGAACCGGTTCCGTGAAATTCACGTTCCCGGTTCCTGCCCACCACACAGTAGTGCGGTGTTCTCTCAGAATCTGGAAGGCTGAAGAGTGCAGGGTTTTATATACTCACCATCCCTTTACCAATCAGAAGCTTCGGGAAACTCTGGCGTAAGAGTGATGGTGATCTCTGATTGGTGGAGATTCTTGGAGGTGTGATGTGTCGTCATTTTTAGTTTTTTTTAGTAGTTTGTGTTTTGGTGTAGGAATACCGCTCTTACGGAAAGGAAAAATGGATCGCGCACTTACTGATGAGAATAAATTTGAAGGGAAAAAGATGTAAGAGAAAAAAATGTGTAAGGTTTGTGGTTTTGGAGTTTAAGTTTAATGTCTTTAAATTTGTGACCTCAAAAAATGCATCTTTGATTTTTGTTTGTCTTGCTTGTGGGCGTGGGGTATTTTTATTAAATTTTATTTCTAATTTGTTGCCTTGATAAGGTTTTTGGTTAATAATGCTAAGTTATCATTCATCATCGTCATCATCATCATCATCATCATCATCATCATCATCATCATCATCATTACCATTATCATCAGCATGAATTTATATATATTCTTTAAAAATTTGGTATTAGACTCCTTCCCCCTTTTTTTTTTTTTATTTTTTTATACAAATTAACAGTTTACAGAGAATTTACATTCCAACATTACATTGTAGCATAGTAACTACAGAATAAAGGTTACATTCTTCATGCTCCCTATCTTAAAATCTTACTCTGGGCCTTATAAGTCACTTTTTCACTATCACTCGGCTGTGCCCCGCAACCAGTTTTTCACCATCACTTTGAATTCCTGTGGATGGATTTAGCCAAACCTTTACGAGGTAAGGACTCTGGTAAAATTTTCCCCGTACCTCCTGCACATGGCACGACCCTATTCAGCAAACACTTCGATATTGCAAGTATCCTGGCCAGAGATGTGGAGTTTGCGGCCCGAAGTACCCCAAGACTTTATAGCGAAGGAAACCAAACCTTTTTTTCAATCTAGGGACCCAAAAGGTAAGGGGTTTGGAGGACCTTTTATCCTTAAGGCGAGTGAAATTTGATAAGCGAATAAGTCAACAAACCCCAAAAAATTTTAAAAATTCCGTATTTCCCTTTTGGGGTTTATGTGTATTTTAGAGCCATTTCATGCCGTTTTGGCCTGGTTGAAATGTGAGGGTTTTGTGGTTGTGACACATTCATATTCGGGGTGCAAACCTTAGAGTACTTGTATAAATCCTTCAGGCAAATATAAAAATTAAAAAACGCCCGACCGAATCGGTTTCGTAAGTTCATATCCGTTTTCCGCATAAATGACCTTGTGGTTTGGTAAATTCGTGAGTATGGGGAGGGCCTACACACCACGTTACCACGCCGGATATTTTAAATTTATTACTTCCGCAAAGTGTGTTTTTTGGTAACGTTAATTTTCCCCCCGTTCTTGGGTTACCGACAAGAAGACCAAGGGCAGTTCTTGTCCCAAACCTTTAAAAGAATACCGCCGGGCCCGGGTCGGAACACCGCGCCGCTGGTGTTAATTCTATTTACAGACCCGAATATATACATTTTAATCAGGTTTTACCCGTGTTTCTGCTCCACTGGATGAAATACCAGCAATAGCGTTGTCATTTAGGTTAAGATAGGGCCATGTCCAGTAGGTGTTAGATTAACCACGTCGGGCGAGAGTATAAACGGGACGGCCGAGGAATGGACACTAATCAAGAAAGGGAAGCCTGTGACACTATAAATAATTTTAAAGGCAGGGAACTGAAGGGATTTTGTAAACGTGTGAAGGGGAAGGATTATTTACAGCTATTAGAAAAGGTAATAGGTAGAGTTCTGATGGTGAATACTAATTTTGGTGATCATTTATGTTTAGCATGAGTAGGGTTATAATGGACGAGAAATCGGGCGTTTTCAGAGACACCGGGACTAATTTTTTCCTGCCTACAATATGTGCTTTTTCTAATGGAGATACGTAAGTTTTATTTGTTCCGGAAACCACATTATAAAAAAACTTCATCACCGAAAATTTTATGCAAGGTTATAGGTTAGGTTAGGTTTCACCTATAATTTTAGGTTAGGTATACTTAGAGGGTTTAAGTTTAGGTAAATTACCATTAAAACCTATAAGGTTCGGTAGGTTAGTATACGTAGTGGTTAAGGTTAGGTTTAGGGTTTTCATTAAACCTATAAGGTTTAGGTGTTGGTATGTTCTCTTCAATTACTTCCCTGTTATCTGAGACCCTGACTGACGGCCAAGTTTTGGGCTTTAATCTGATGGAAGATAGTGTTTTTAATTTGAAACGACGACCAGAAAATTCTGTGATGAATGAAAAAAAAAATAAATATGGGTTCCGGAAAAAACAAAAACTATCTCTTTAGAAAAAGCACCTATTGTAGGCCATTTAAAAAATTAGTCGGTGTCTCTGAAAACGAACGCGAAGTCCTCGTCCATTATACCGGGTCTGGGAATGTGGGTCTGACATTATGTTCAGGAGAGTACAATAGGGAGTCTTGGTTGAAACTGCATATTTACCAATATTTATTAAAGTGGACATACTGATGGTTATGGATCGATAAAACTTTAAATTTCTCAGTAAAAACACCAACATTACTGAGGGAATGTGTAACTCTTGTTTTATGGATTATTATTGTGTAACACCACTGTTTTTTTTTGGGGGGTTTACCTTTCTCAGTTCATTTCAGTGTATTAGAGTTAGGTAGTTCCTCCGGGTATTATTCAGATGACAACGACAATTCACTTTGGTGTACAAACTATTTTTTTCTGGTGAGTTTTTATGTGTTTTGGATATTTGCTAACCGTTTCTGTCGCAAAATAACCTTTTTCTTTTTACTTAGGTAAAGGTTTAGTTAGGTATAGGTCTGGTTAGGTAGATATGGTAGTTACGGGTTACGTGGTTGGCTCGGGTAGAAATCCGAGCCACCACGTTTAATTTGGAGGCTTCAGCCCCGCAAAATCGCTGCAGTCGCACCGACTGGATTGACTGGAGCAAGTCGTGCCACGTCGCCGACGCGAGTCGTGGAGATTTGACGGGCTTTGTGGGACATAAACTACCCCTTTTTTTTTCACTTAATATAGAAAATTACGGTAGATAATGGTTTCTCATCACTACATATAATTAATAAAGTACGAAGTGGAGAAAGAAAGCTAATCAACCGGATAAATATTTTTGTTTAATCAACCAAAACATAAGATAAATCAAGTAGGTCAGTCCATAGCTTATATTGTTTGTTGATTATAGTTGGTGAGCAAGAGTGAGTGAAGAATTTATCGGTTTCAGAATGAATGTCTCCCCACCAGTAAAAATTAACTATAGCCGTAGTAGCATTCATACGCCCACCTACATAACAGTATATATTAGTATAATATGCCAAAACCCACACTAAAATAATATATATAGTGAATATTCTTACCATATAATACTTTGTAACTATTTATGTAAATAAGCACTGTGGGAGACATCTAGATAGGGAAGTGATAGGATAGGTGAGTATACTTGGTATGTAGGCTATTTAATTTCATGTTTAAATATTCGCATTCAAGCTTTTTAAATATCCTAACCTTGGGCTTTTTTCTTATGAACTGTTTTCGTGCATCTAACCTAAAACCTGCATATCAAACCATCCTTATTTAAAAATAATTTTTTTTTAAGCTATCATGGATTTCTTGTGGGCAATGGAACACGACAGGCTGCACTTGGAAAGGGTGGTTTTAGAGACCGGCTGATCTCTAACACGTCCAGTGGATACCAACTCCTACGCCATTACCCCTACCCCGCCATGAGATCCTGCAGCTCTGTGAGGAGATGGGTCCACAGATTTTCAGACCCACCATAGTACTCACGCTATTCCGTCCTACCAAGTCTTGGTTGCCCGCGCTTCTATGCAGGTGGATCATTCCAAAATGTGTTTAGGTGACACTTTTGGGTGTCAGTCAGGCCTCTACCTCTAGAGTGACTTAGAGGTGTTACTGAGGCCTTGTTTCAAAAAGCAAACGAGAGATAAAGATGCCTCAGATCCGCAAGGACATCATACGCAACAATCAGACTTTTCATGCATCGCGGGATTCCTTCTGTCATTGGTGCAATTGACTGCACTCATGTGCCTATTAAACCATCCAAGCAATGCAATTACATACTAAACAGAAAGAGAAGATATACGCTGAACGTGCAAGTGTATCGACCAAAAGATGAGATAATCAGCTTCAATGCAAGGTTTCCTGGAAGTGTCCATGACATCCTATATTATGGCGCCAGAGTGTTCTGCGGCATCAGTTGGGGAGGGCAGTTTGGAGATTCACTCTCTTGGTAAGTAGCCTTATCTTGTTTCTTGTCATTAATTTTTAACCTAAGTGTAAAGGAGCTTCAACATCATTATAACGTACCTGGTCTTTTAGTCCAGTTTTGTTCATACATCTATTTGGATATCTTATCTTACAAATAATGCCGAAATGTCTTTAGCATCCAATTCACCATAGTCAGTTATGTGCTTATTTTTCTCCATTGTGTCCTTCTATATGTCTTATGTACTCATGTAAAGCTATCGAGAAGCAAGTTCCTCTTGGTGTACAGTGAGCATTATACTTTTCCTGTGTTATAGGAAGATTATTCTATTGTGGGGAGTCAACTATGAACATGTATTTTTTGGCCATTTCTGCTATGCAATCGTTGAAATATATGCCTCTGGTTGTGTAGAGTTGCATACTTTAGCTAAGATGTTGTTAATGGCAAGGATAGTCCCACTCGTGTTTTCATTTCTTTTAACAGTAGGAGTTTGGAATGAAGAAAGTATGAGGTGGAAGATTGTTTGAAAGCCGAGCGAAAGCCGAGGCGCTGCCTGAATAGGAAACGCTTGATTTTTTGTAAGTAAGACGGCGCAAGTTTGCGAGTAGATCGGCAGTAATTTCGCCATACGCGCCTTGTTTTGAAGACACTGGTCCTGCACAGCACACACAAGTGGTTCAAATTCCCTATTGATCGTAGATAAAACTACATCCAGTCCCCTCGATAAACTCGAACCATTGGGGGAAGGTGGAACGCAATAGCCGATGTTTGGTTTTATAGATGATCAGTTGTTCACCTCATAACCCCGAACTCTGTTTAGGTTTTTTTTTATGAGGGGTGTCGTTTTGTCATATATATCAAAACATAGTTAACTATGTACAGTACTGTAGAGTAAATTTTGATTTTTGTAGTGAGTACTCACACACAATTAGAGCTGAGTGTAAACTGAAGGACGCACGGCACCGCCAACATGTTTTGGTCGGGGGCTCACCAATCCCCGCATATGCGAACTAGAGTTTGGTCTATCCAATGCCTGTTTTCGAAGGCAACACGGCGTTCGGTTTATCCAAATTTTGTTTAGCGATGTTGGTTTCTCGAGGGTTAACTCTTTGGAAAATTACAGGGAATGTAATCTGTGGAACCTGATGTCATGAAGGGCCCTTGTGTTAGCCAATTGATTACTATCCACCACGAACACTATATAGATTAGTGCCGAGGCAACACACAGGTATAGCTACATCCCCACCCTTTACTTCACCTTACTAATCTTTGATGGGAGAAGCTCACCAGTGCCGCAGAATGAGGTTGAAAGATTGATAGATCACAAACTAGATATTCTTCTGATTCAGCAGGTGATTCTGTTTATCCTCTGGAGCCTTTCTTATGTCTCCATTGAGCCAGCCAGAACTGCGGACTGAACACGCCTACAACAACCGCCACGCAGGACACGCGTGTTGGTAGAGCAGACATTTTGGGACACTGAAATCCAGGTTCCGCTGCGTGCATGACTCGGGCGGCAGCCTGCAGTACACCCAGTTAATGTGTGCCCATAGTGTAAATGTCCATGTATGCTGTTTGCATACAAATTGTATCCAGAGATAAGAATCCTCTGAATGAGACTACTACTGATAATGATGACCCTGTCCGTTGACTGATTAAGAGGAACATCCGAACCGGGCTGGCTCGCCAAAGAAGTCTGATCGAAATGTCTTTTCATAGACCCTTGCTGGTCTCTGTCTTTCCCTCTCTAATGCTTCCTTCCCCACGGGGCAATCATCCTTCAAGAAAGCAGCTAACGTCAGATAGCCTCCACTTCCCCTATTCAACTCTTCCCTCCCTTGCTTGTCAAGCCTTCCACCAGCACCGTCCCCACACATACACTCCCCACCCTTATCATTAAATATTTCCAAGTGCCTTTCCAGTCGTGCACTTCACTCATTTTACACTTTTCATGTGTACAGAAGATGATATGTGGGATTAAACAATACAGTTTCATTGTGTTTGCTTATTTATCTCTATATGATATTAGACAAATAAAGTGTCGTTGAAGTTATGCGGGTTTACTGTTTTCCGACGGTGAGGCGTTTGGTGGTTGCTGAGTGAGCCCGTAGCTTATGAAATCCATACCAACTAATAATTGCTTACAAAATAACCACTTACTTACAGTACACAAATATCAATGTTTAGTATAACGGTCCGCCCGTCCGTCTGTTCTTGTATATATTTTTCATTTTGTACTTTCCTTTTAAACCTCTTCCTACTTGCTCTTCTTTCCCCACCAACTGTCATCTCCTCGCATGAATTGAATTTAATGAATATAGTCAAAGTAAAGATTAAGTTGAGAAAACAAATTTAACTTTAATCCTTAAACTTAGGTTTACTATTAGTACTAAAAAGAAAACATTGTTTAATTGAAAAAATCTTAACTTATTTACATATAACCAATTTTATAAAATAAAATATATTTAAGGCATTGATCCTGAGGTATTATAGAAAAAACTTAAAACTAAGAAATTTCAAATTTTTCTTAGAACACATTCAATATTTTCATGTGACTACTACATGTCATGTCACCACATCTGATCTACATCTTGTTGTAAAAGTTTTTCAGCTTCTCCTTTCCAGGGAGAAGGTGGGAGACTCCGGAGAATGTCCGCCAGACAGGGATTCGGGAAAGGGTGGAAAAATGATACAAGGACGGGAAGAGGCAGTGTCAAGATGGTTTGTCCCTCAATTGTCTCCCTTTCCGACCTCCCTGTCTGCTGACATTCTCCCGGATCCCCCTCCTCGTCTGGAAATATAACCTCCTCCTTCCTCCAACAAAGCCACATCCTACATCTGATCTAACCATCCTGCTGTAACATTCCGTTCTTTCCCCTTCCCTCACATTTCACTAATTTTTCTTAAACCCTGACCCTTTTTAATGCTTTGTCATAGTGCCATATGACCTACTGATAATCTGGCACATTCCCCCTTCTGGCATAAAATTAATCAATCAATCGCATTTCTCGTGCCCGGTATTGGCCGAATATAATTAGCAAAGGTGTACTAGCACGTTAAGCCGAGCCTCCGTGTGGTTGCTGACGTTGGTGCTCATTATTTCCATTTGGGTATCAACCCTGTTCATGAACACCTCCCCTGTTTTCTTACCTCAGTGAGGATCCCCTCTTGAACTTCAATCATTTGAGGAGTTACCGGTAGTTCTGGCCCTCCTTGGCTGCCCGTGCTGGACGAGCAGCAGGCATAGCTGCTGAGGGGAGATGGTAGGGCAACGTCCTTACGCCTGCTGGACCGCAGCAAGGTGGAGCAGTATGAGGGGAGATGGTTGTTGGCTGTGGCTCCTGACGCCAGCTGGGAACCAGCTGCAGGTGAACCAACATTGAGGGGGAATGGTGATGGCAAGTGGCCCTTGACACAGCTGGGACCAGCAGCAGGTGAAGCAGTATGAGGGGGAAATGGTGTTTGCAGTGCCCTTGAACGCCAGCTGATACCTGCAGGCAGGTGGTGCCAGCATGGGTTGAAGGGAAGATGGTGTGAATGACCATGGGGTAGAGCCCGCCTGCTGGGACCAGCAGCAGGTTGAAGTAACTTGTAAGGGAGATGTGTGTGCTGACCTGGGTTGAGGGCTGGTACATGGAGTGTCCTGGTTTGAGGGCTGTGCTTTTAATTATAGCGCACAAGAAATTTGGAGTACGGCGTCCTGTATACTGTTTGGTAGCTTGGATCTGGATGATGGGAGACTGGGAGGAGACACTCACACATTGCAGGTGGGAGATGATACAAGCCACAGATGTAAGCGTGGCTAAGTGAGAGAGGCACGCTCTGGGGCGACAGAAACTGTTTTCGAGATGCTGCCACCTTCATCTACGACTGAAAGAAATTAATCATCATCAGTATGGTCCATTCATTCTTATTGTTCATGGTAACGTGGGGATGAATACAGCTTACACACCAATAGTGATAAATACATTATTATTCAATGAACAAAACTAGCAAACTAAAGGTGACTATGAAGGTTGGCAGAATATTCTAATTAAGACTTCTGAGGGAATATTTACGTGAGATCATTTAATTATCGATGAATGATGTTGATATTAGATACTAACAAGTGCTTGTGGGCCCTTCGGACCCATGTATTGATGTTTGAAGTATTAGTATATTTTAAGCAACAATGTGAGTGCAAATCTACAGTTTCGGCTACCAAAAGCAGACACACAAACAGACACAGACACGGCTACTCCTATAGTATATTAGATAATATTACTAAATGGTAATTATGCAGTTTCTACCAATACTGCTCCCTATTGACCAATACTCTCCTGACATAACATGAATGGCTGCAACCCACAGACCGACCTGCTGCTTAACTAACCTGCTGGGCATTGATTTCGTAAACTATCCTTACTGTGGGGGTTTCGCCCCCCTTGTATTTTTTTTATTTTATTTCCGACAGCTGTTGTATGGGTTAGAAATACTCCTTATGGTGAGAACGAAGCGTTCAAGATACTTAAAACCACTGATCGTGTATTGGTTTAAACTGCACTTACATACCATATACAATACCATATAAATACATGCATTCACATATTTTGTTTTTTGAAAGAAGACTTCAGTTGATGTTCATAGGAATTGTTATAAAGTAGAGGATTTGACAAGAACTAATTAACTTTACTGGCCAGCAAGTCGAGCTGCCGCAAGGGTACAAACCATTTGTGGGAAAGTCTATGAAAATGTTATCTATAATAAAAAAAAGATTTATTGAGCGTAACTATTTAAAAAGCCTGTTATTACATAGGCTACCATAACATGCTAAGAGATAATGAGATATGGAGATATGTTTAATTAATTAGTTACCTGTGACCACCACCTGCTCTGCTTCTTGGTCTCTGGGAAATCCCCTCCACAGCTGAGGGTCCAGTAGCTGTGCCACTGCCTCCTCAGCATCGGTTAGGGTAGGGAATGTGCTTGGCCCACCACCTATACGAAATTCAAGGTAGCGTAATTAGAGAGCCAGAAACAAAAATACTATTACCTTATGTATGTAAAAGATTTTACATCAATACCCGAATAAAATAAATATCACTGCAGTCAGCTTATTCACCTTAAAATGTATGTTACCAAAGCTCTTTCTCACCTGTGACGGTCAGCTCCTTATAGTATTCTCCAATTTTTCTCTTAGTGCTGCTTTTGAAGTCCGTTAGCTTGCTGCGTAGCTCGTCCACGGTCCTCACAACGCCACTCATAGCGTTGACTTCACTTCTAACAGCATCCCAGGCCAGATTTGTCATTGCCCCAGTGAGGCGTGGCGAAAGTGGCCCATTAATAACATCCCACCTCTCTTTAACACCTGCAACAAGCGTCAGGAGTTCTTCATTTGTAAAGTTGGGCCGGCGTTTCTTACCTCCAGCCGCCATCACGTGCGCTTTAATCATCCACGGCAGATAAGAAGACGAGGAATCATATGTGTAAATTCACGCACGGACATTTATATGAGGCCATATTATTCGTGTTTTTCAGTAATTATCATGATATTTTGTAATAGATGAATAAATGGTAGGTAACAGCCGTGCAAAACGATCCTTTATGAAGTATCATACTGATAAATTATCTCTTGAGGCATCATTTACTAAAATTATGGAGGTATGATACATCCATGATTAAAATACTATTCATTTTAAGAGCAATTTGTTTGTAAACAAAAGCACGTGTAAACCCAACACTCTTGATGTAAGCGTGGAGCTGATTGGCTGTTGCGCGACACGAGACCCCTCTGGTGGCTACCAGCGGCAATGGATCTCGTACCTTACTAGGTGCTTACAATATCGTTGCCGAATACAGTTTTGCCATCTCTCGTAGCGGTCTAGTAACTTCGACCTCGTAACAGGGTATCGCTGGTAAGTTTGCTGAATCCGGCCACTGGACTGTTCACGCGACAATGTTTTGAATTGCGGGGCTGCATAGGGGCCTGCGGGGCGCCCGACAAAGAGATATAGCCTAGTGGTCTATGGACTATCATACAGACTGGTTTATCAGTATATATGATATACTGTAATCTTCGTAAATGTTTGTTCTATAGTATTATCAAATAAAAAACAGTAAAACACGCTAAAGAAATGCCATTACGAGACTATGAAGAAATATGCACTTAACTCTTCGCCATTTAAAACTTTGGCGAGTCAACTTTTTATCATGAAGGGTATCAATAGAAGCGCAACTTTATTAGCTTTCCATTGCTATATTTTCGTTATCTGATAAATGAATTAAAACCATGCATAAATTAGCATTAAATAAAAAAATAAAATCTAATCGGGTAATTTCCCGATGTGAGTTTTTTATTTACTTATTATTTCCGTTTTCTGAAAAATAAATTAGTACCATGTTAAAAAATTAGCGTTGAAAAATTATTTTTATATTATTTTTTTTTTTTTGGGAAAAAGGGATTTTTTTTTTTTTTTTTTTTTTTTTTTAGTTAGGTAAAGGGTTAGGTTAGGTATAGGTTGGGTTTTATGGGTGGGTTTAGGTTCTTTTTTTTTCTTTCTTTTAGAAAAAAAAAAAAAAAAAAAAAAAAATTTGCGACGAAAGGGTTTACAGATTCATTCAAAACATATAAAAACCACCAAAAAAAAAAAGTTTGTCCCCAAAGTGATTGGGTGTTCATCTGCTAATCCCAAAATCATAGGGGACAGAGTAGACTGGGAGGGAATGTGGGGGTTTAAAGGGGGTTAAAGAGTGTGTATGGAGGGGAGTATGTATTTAAAATAAAAAAGTTTTTACCTTGATTATAAAATCCCAAACCTAATGACCTTTTCCCTAACCTAGGGAAAACCAAACCCCGGGTTTTATAATGGACGAAGTTTCGGGGTCGTTTTCAAGACCGAGATTTTTTCGGGGGGGGGCCCTACAATAGGGGGCTTGTTCAAAGGGAGATAGTTTTTTTTTGCGCAAACCTACAAAAAAAAATAAAAAATTCCCAATTTTTTAGGTACCTTTTTCCTTTAAAAAACTAAATCTGGGTCTTTTGGGTTTAAAATAAAACCTATAAGGTTTGGTTAGGTAACTTTGGGGTTAAAGGTTGGTTAGGTTTCTTTAAAAACCTAAAGGGTTGGGTTGGGTTTTTTCATTTTTTTTTTTTTTTTTTTTTTTTTTTTAATGGGTTTGCGCAAAATAAAACTATCTCCATTGAACAAGCCCTATTGTAGGCCAAGAAAAATAGTCTGTGTCTCTGAAAATGACCGCAAAACTCTCGTCCATTATTCCCCTAACCTAACCATTACCGGGGCGAGTTTTTCCCCGATTTATGTAGGGACGAGCTTTCGGTAACAGAGTACCAGGTACCATGAGGCATGAGGGGTAAGTCCCGTGGTTAGCAATTTTTTATGGATGGAGTAATAAGATAAATCAAAGAAAAATCTCCCTACCCTTCCCGTGGGCGAGTTTTTCTGTTTTTGTGTAGGGATAAAATTCGGTAGACAAAAACCCCCCAGGTACCATGAGGCGGGCAAGGATGGGAAATGTCACGGGGGTTAGCAACTTGTTTAGGGATGGGTAATAAGAAAAATCAAGAAAAGGTTGGTGAATTGGGTATGACTAAAGGAGTTTCTTGGGCTCGCACGAACATTAAACCAATGTACCACTACATTATAGGAAAGAAAACAAAAGGAATAAATTTAATAAGGTTTTTAATACTATCAACCATGAATATGTCACCTAAAAAGAAAACTACGCATAAAAAAATTTGATTTATTTTGGGGGAAAAATTGATTTCCAGGTGCATATTTCCGTGCTCGTGAAAAACCTAAAAAGGGGAACCTGATGTGATTTTGATGTGCAAAGGCTTCAAAACCGGGGAAAACATCCACAGAGTTCATTAGAAGTAAAAAGTGGAGGCACATTACGTACCTCCCAGTTGTTATTTTTGACGGGGTCTTTTATGACTCTTTTTTCTTGGTTAGAAGCCTCTGCAATAGCCTTTAAACTCAGGTCTTCTCTTAGTGTTGTCAGCGAGAACAAAAAACAGAATATAGCACCGGGAATATCAATTTCGCGAAAAAATAACTCGAAATTTTCCCTTTCACCGTGTTTTCTTCCCCTTCGTAGGCCAGCCCGGCGCCCCCCTACCCCCCAAAATGCCCGATGTAAACAAACCGTGACGTATTTAGGGTGGGTCCATTGGGTATGGAAAAGGGGAAAGAAAAAAGGGTAAGGAAGGGAGGGGAGGAGGATATACCTTGTCTGTCGCGGAGCCGTGCGTGGGGGTGTTGGAAATCGACTAGCGTCCCCGCCGGTGTGGTGAAAACGAGCTCCCTGGGGTGAATGCCGCCTTTTACCACTCGGCCCATCCCCCCAAAAAAAACTCCCACGAGCGCATGAGATTGTTATATGACCTAATTTCATTTGTAACTTGCCCTGTTCAGTTTTGGTCAAAAACTCATATATTAATTTTAATTGAAGGGTTTTTTATATATGTTACGTCCTTACAGTCTACACCACCCCTTGGGTTTTTAAAGTTTAAAGTCTTCAAACGTCTTTAATACGTCAAAATCTGCCCGCTGATGCCAAAACACTGAGGATTTCGCTGGTCGGGGGAAGCATGGACGTTAGCGTCTTAAATGTGGCCCCGGGGCATGGGGTAGGCGGGCCCCAAACGTTACTTATACAAGTAACGTTACTTACTTATCTACATATTTTAAATTATCGAGGCGGGGATGTTCTACTTGACGGACTGGAATGGCAGGTAGTTAGTGCGGAGTCATTAGGGAGTTTTAAAAGGGAGATTAATTTCAAAAAAGCTAGAAAATTTCATGGATGAGGATGAAATTGATGTAGGTATTTTTTTTTTAAGTAACAAACTACACAGGGGAGGTCTCGGGGGCCTCTTGTGCTTCCTCCCAGAAACCCCCCCGGGGGGCCCTACGTAGGCATTAGAGGGCGAACGGGGCCACCAGGGCAATTTGTCCCGAGCCCCCCGTAGTGCCGCTGGGTTATTTTCAGAGAAAAAAAAATTTTATTATCGAAATAAATGAACAGAATTTGAAAAATGTATTCCTTTTATGTTAAAATTCCCAAAAACGTAAGTTGTCAAAGCCTTCTCAAAAAACTGAAAAAGGGTTTTTACTCACTGTATCTTATATACGGCATCCTTACTTCTGTTTATAAAGTTTACCCCTTGTGAAATATTGGAAATACAACGCTGATTATTACCAAATCACTAATGATCATGATAATAATTAAAAGTTTTAAAAATGACGGTTCTTTTAAAAGCATTTTTTCATATTGCGACGTTTGGCTTTTTTTTCCCCGACTTTTTACCAAAGTCCCTTTATTTGGGTATTACGTACGGCTAAAAAACTTTCAGCTCAAAGGAATGGTTGAAAACTGATAAAGAATAAAAAAATTTTTGGGCAAAGTGATTTGGTTTGGTTAACATACTACAGAGAAGATATCTGAGAAAGTTATAATATCCATCATCATTATCATATCCCATGCAGTGTGCGAGCAACAATGGATTATACGGGAGTAAAAATTTTTTTTCCCTCTCTTAATTGATTCTATAAAGGTATAGTTTAAGGAAGATCCCAAAATATAGAAAATGGTAGAGGACAGAGTATTGCGCATCATAGTTGTCATTGTTTCGAAAACAATTTTTGTTTGAATAGCGCCGCGGCTCCCTGATAAAAAAATATCAACTACCCTGCCTGTGATAGATCAAGGACATCACCAGGGCTCAAGTGTTCCCAAAGGATCCTCGCACCCTTTTAAAAAAAAACCAACGCATCATGTGCCGCGGCTAGCCATGGGCTGCACCCAACTGTAACCTGGCTGTGATTTTTCCTGCTGTCCTTCACCGTCCACCCCTTTAGGCCAAAGTAATTAGGCCGGGGGCAAAATGGCAACATACGGCATATTTTAATTGAATACACCTAAATAACCAAACTTAATAAAATCACATGTGATCCACTGGGGTGCAGTCAGTTCGTAACAAGTTGTTTCTACCCCAAAAATTTTTTTGGGTATCTAATAAAAACCAAGTCGTTTCGTACACTCTCTTGAATTTTGACTCAGACAAACGACACCGGGTATGTAAAAATTAAAAATTTTGTACGAAAAATAACAAAACCTGGGTACAAAAAATTTGTGTACAAAACTCCCTGTAACCCCACACTTCATCAAATTCACTTTTACTTAAGATTGTTTCGAAAAATTAGACCTTGATAAATAAATTTGGTTGAAATAAGGCTTGGGTGTGTTTGGCTGGAGTGTGACCTGTAGATGTTTTAAAAACCAGGATGTGGTGTGTGATTCTCGTGGGTATCTTTCTAGTTTTTGCCCTACTCCCCTCTCCCTTAAAAAATTTGGGGACCTGGGGAATGGGGGATTTTGGCGGGGTACAAAATATGCTCGCAAAAACATTTTTTGATTTTAGGGGTGTTGAAAATTCCCTAGATCTGGGGAAAATTATTGGATTTCTTCTGAGCCCCAGAGGTGTGCCCCTGACATCCCTCACATAATGATACCGGAGGTCGAAATCCCCCCCTACCCCCCCTAGGGGTTAGGTTTATTTGTTTGGGTTGGGGTTAGTTTGGGGTTAGGTTAGTTTTTGGGTAGGTTGGGTTTAGATTTGGTTGGGTTAGGTTGGGTTAGATTAATTAGATAATTAAAATTTGGGTTAAGTTATCGGGGGTTTCAAAATCCCCCTAGGTCAGGTTAATTTTGTTTAGGCAAATTTCTCTAGTGTAAGGAAATTACCTAGATTAAAAAAATTTAAACCCCCCCCCAAAACAAAAAATCTTAAAAACGTGTTTCCGACCAAAATTTGTTCCCCCCCGAAAACCCCGCTTTCCCACAGGCCCCCAAAACTTTTTGGGGGGGAAAGTGGGAGAGTAGGGGGAAAACACTAGAATTTTACCTTATATTCTTTAGTACTCATTCTTTCCCCTTTTAAGCTATTTATTTTAACTCTACGACCAAATGTTCTTTACCTTTTAAATTTTGTTCTTTCTCTTTTTTTAAAGTTCCTTTGCCGCAGACCAGGAGCGCAGGTGTTTGATACCTGCAGGTGGATGATTGTATGCATGGACATTTATTAAAGGTACATTAAATTAGTTTACTGAATTATGTATTGCAAAAAAGGGTTTTTATTTGTTTTTTCAATGATAAATTAGGGTAAAGATTGGGTTTTAAAAAACCCTCCTTTTTGCGGAAAATATCACCCTTTTATGTGACTGTTTTTTTTATTTTTTTTTTATCACGAAGATATTTTTACCCTCAATCAGTCAGCACGTTTTTTTTCCCAATAGAGCAGAAAAACAAACCCTATCCTGAGTAATGCTTGAGTCTTTTTTTTTGTTTTAAAGTGGATGTTTAATTTAAATTTTTTTGTCGCATAATTATGTTACTTAAAAAAAAAAAAAAAATTATTATCACTTCTATGAGAACTAACACTTATGAAGCTTCTCGCAATCCTCACATGGGGGGGGGTCGTGACTTCGTATGGGAACGTCCCCCGAACGAGGCGCTAGTGGCACTGGTTGTCAAAATTCCAACGCTTGACCCCCAGGATGAAAATACAAGGTGGTGTGGGCGACATCGCCTTCAAATGCGGAAATGGATGTATTTTGAGATTAAGATAATAATGTAAGTATTCCCTTTTATGGTTGTTTATAAAATTTTATTGTACAAGTGTTTGAATTGTCGGCTCTTAAAGCTTATAAAAAATTAATGGCATATTTTTTTGCCATCATAGTTTTACGTTTTTTTTAACTCTCCCCTCTCTCCCCTCTCTCTCTCCCTTTTTTCCCCCCCTCCTCCCCTCTTTTCTCTCTCTTTCTCTCTCTCTCTCTCTCTCTCTCTCTCTCCCCCCCCCCCCCCCCGAATCATGGGTGGTTTCTCAAAGGAGAGAAGCAGCAACAGCATTTGGGTTGAAGAAAGAATTTGTTGCCCTAACTTTTTTGAGCACCCAATGGTTTTCATGATATACCCGATCAGTGATACCCTTTTCTTGCCAGCTATGTGTTTTTTTGGTTTAGGTAGGGAGGATTGTGTGTCGAATTTATATAGACACATGTCCCTGTATTTTTTATCATGGTGCAACATTCGGGGACCAGGGTGCTGGGAATTTAGGATCCTTTTTTAAAACAGAACTCCAACTAAAACCCAAAACGCCCCAAAAATGCCTCTACATGTGAAAAGTATATTTCTTGTACATTTCCTTTCCGGAACCCTTTGGAGCTTTTTTTCTGCATTGCTGAGATCATTGCTAAACATGTCTTCTTTCTTCCCCCCTTTGCCATGCAACACCTGTCTACATTGTGGACTTCCTGACCATGTCCCCCCTCCTTTCTAAGTAATTTTTTTATTGAATGCTTCAATGGAAAGTGGTGCTTTAGTGAACAAGTACTCAAAAAATTACACATCATGATCACTTGTAAACCTATCCCAAAAGTTGGCCCTTTACCTTTTTAGAAAAGTAATACGGGGTTGTTTTTTTTTTTTTTTTTTCAGTTTGGAAAGTGTGTAAAAAAGGGGAAATTTGGGGAGAAAAAGAAAAGAGGTTCCAAAGAGTAATTTTAAAAGGGTTTTTTTCATAAGCTAACCCCAACTTTCCACCAAAGGTGATAATATTGCTTCTATGATGTAGGGGGGTTAACTAATGCTTGCCCAAAACCTACCTTTCCTTTCTGTGCCTATATTGTGGTGCAACCCCATTTAAAACCCGTGTTTCAACCCCTGCCAATTTCCCCCTTTGGACTCTAACCTTCTGAGGAAAAGCCCCCTATTCATGACAGAGAGATGGTTCTACAAAATTCTCAGTCAATGAAAGTAACCTATACTAACATGTAATGATAAACTGAATGCATTTTTGGTGAATTTATTAATCGCATATACCAAAAAGGTTTTTCAAGCAGTAAAACTCGCCTTACCTTATTAGAATTTTGCTGGGGTGCATTTTTTACTGACAAAATTTAGGGGTCACATATATTAACCATTAACCATAAGCCATTATTGGTTTCCCGAACCTTGTGGGATAATAATTTTTTCTGGATTAAAAAAAATTTGCCCAAATTGTACTACAGTACATACTCCTTACTGTCCTTATTCACAGCATGTGGTGTTGCCTATACAGTACCGTTGTCAATTACTGTACTTAAAAATATTTTGTTGTGCGTCTGCTTTCAATATGTCCGTGGGAAATCATACTATATATTTTAGAAATTTATTCTGAACATCTTTAGAGGCGGCGGCTTCGGTGTATGCGCCGCTTCAGCTACAACCATGAAGGTGAATGGAGGATGCGGCAAGGGAGCGATGCCGATGACAGACAGGCACAACAGTGCTGTGAGCACTACTCCTCAGGCTGGTGTTGGCTCGGAGAACAAAACTTAAGCCTGATCGCATAATCATTGGAGGCATACCCCGGGGGCCAAAATCGCCAAAAAGACGCTAAAAAAGATATCCCCGCCAAGGTTCCTGTGGTGCCGTGCGATCGCGTGCCGCCGTGCGGGAGGTTAACCAGTCGCGGCCCACTCCTTTATGCCAACTGACCTGAAATTTAAGTGTCTCATCCTGTTTTTTGACCCAAATGAAACCCCAAAAAATAAAGATTGAAATAATACAAGGGGCACGTTAAAATAAAAAAACGTAATTCGACGAAATGTTTTTAAAAACAACAAATATGCTGTCAAAAATAGTACATTTCCGGATTTTTTAGGGAGACCCGATGAAAATAAAGGGGGGCCCCCACAAAAAAAAATTGTTCACATAGAACTGGGTGTATTATACTTTCGTTATTCCCATGCAAGAAGCTAGAGACCGTCTGTGCTTCCCTTTTTCCCGTGTTTGATTGTGTAGGGGGTTAGGGCTGTGTGGATGCCGTGGAGGGGGGGGTTGTGTGGTGGGGGAAAGAGGGGATGGGGTTTAAATGCAGCTGTGGTGGGGATGGTGTGAGCTGAAAGAGGAAAAAAGGGGGAGGGATAAAAAATTGCGAAAGGAACTTTTTTTTTTTTTTTTCCCCTTCTCTTAAATTTATGTCTCACACCATTCATTCTCCCCCTGTTTGGGTGGAAAAAGAGTTGAACGACCCCGGAAAAAAGTAAAAGAAGACCAAGCAACAGGAACACAAAAAAGACCCAACAAGCAAGTTTTTGACATTTTTCCCAGTCGTTCTAATCTTTTTTTCCCAAAATATTACCAATCATCATTTAGAGCCTCATGCACCAGATTTAAAAGCTTTTTTTTAGGTTCCCCCTCCCTGCTATTGGCTCATGGACTTGCCACCACGTACAAAGTGACTATATGTGCTTTTTAACATGGGTTGATTTGTCAGGCAAAACGAATCTGTAACCCTGGGGGAGGGGGAAGGAAGGGGGGGTGATGGGAAAATTTTGGGGGCCCCCGGAGCAAAGGGCACCCTCTCCCCCTTTATACTATCTTTGTGCAGCCTGAGCGATGTGGGCACTGTGAGGACAACCCCCCAGCCCGTGAGATGTCAGAAAAACAAACCCAGAAATTTTAAAACATCACTGGAAGGGGAAAAAATCTGAAACGTTTGTCCTAAATTTTTTTTTGGGAGGATAATATTATATATATAATATATAAAATATATATATTATATATAATATTATATTAAATTATTATAATATATATATAATATAAATTTTAAAAATATAAATTATATTAAAATAATATATTATATATATTTAAAATATATTATATATATATATAAAAATATAATATTTTAATTTTATATATATATATAATTTATTTTTTACAGTGGAGTCGACCCTAGCGCGTCGCCCTTATGTTAAAAAGGGAAAGGGGGATGAATTATAGAGACAGAGGGATGACAGCAGAGTGGTATAGAAAAGGGGGATGGATAGGGCAGGAAATAAAATAGGAAGGAAAAACCCCGCTAAATTTGAGGTTTTTTAAAAAGGTTTACCAAAAAATCAGGGTTTATTTTATAGTTCAAAAAATTTTTTTAGTTTTGTATGACCTGCAAATGATTTAAAAGTTGAAATGGGCCGATTACAAATCTTTAATCTTCATTCTCTCTTCTTCATGGGTGTTTTTCCCCCATGTAAATCCAAGGGAATTTTTTTGTGTTAATAAAAAAAAAACGAAGTCCAAAGTGAAATTTGTGGTTCTCTTCATCTGTTCTGGATAACGACAAAATATTTTGGCTTTTACTTAGAGCATATTTTCTATTTAGTAATGTTTTATGGGTGTTGAACAGTCCATGGCCGACCGAGTCATGATGAAAGGGTTTGGGGACGACCTTCGAACGGAAGGGTACCATAAAAGGGGAATTTTTCGGAAAGAAAGGCGCGACGAGGGCGGCACAAAAACACGGTCACCGTGTCTTTGACGCCGTCGTCCCCTGCTCTTCGAACGAAAAAAACCCTTTCAGGGGACCCCTTCCCGTCAGCGAAGGTTGTCGCTCGCCCTTTATCATGACTCTCGGGACGGGCCCATTGTCTTTTTGGGTATGGGCGGCAAAAACCCAAAAACATTATATATTGCAATATGTAGAAAGTTAACCGTAAATTCCTCAATCAGTTTTTAAAAGCGGCAAATGGGCATATCCCTACGGGGGGCCCCTGGGAGCGGGGCCCCCCGGTGAGCCTCTAGCAAATTTCCCGCGCCCTACGTCGTACACTTCCGCGGGCCGCCGGGAAGACAAAGGAGGGCTTTCCGGGGGCCCCCCCGTCTTTGTGTTTGCGGGGTGGGGGCAAATTTCCCCTTTAAAGAAGGCTGACTATGCAAAACCCCCAAGCTGCTGGGCCTGAGAAAGGGGGGGGGGCAAGGCTAGCAGCCCAGTGAGGGGAGGGGTGTTACTGCTGGCGTTGGGCTGGGCTGAGGTGTGAAGGGAGGGGAAAGGGAAAAAGGTCGGGGTTGGGGGGTGGTGAAAAGGGTGGGGGAGGAAAGTCACCCCCATATCCTCCCCATAGGGCCTCCCGGCAGGAAGGAGGGCCTGTGCCTATGTTTTAAATTGGGGGACGTTTGTGCCGGGGGGGCTGTTGGAGCCTTTGGGGTTTTGGGGGGGAAAGGGGGACCCGCTGATAGTGGGTGGACGGGTGGGGGTGGAGCAGCCAGCAGCCAGCTGGACAACATTAACGGAGGGGCTCATAGGATGGCAAGGGGCAGGCCTTGGAGTAGGCTGACAGGCAGGGGTAGGCCCTGGAGCAGGCGGGCATGGAAGGTGGCGAGTAGCGGAAGACAGTTCCCGTACAGGGGGCCCCCTTGGACGGAAGGTCCCAGGGTGGATGCCCCTCAGCTTCCTCTTCACATCCGAGATGGAACAGGTGGGCTCATGTTGAAGGAGTTGCACCTGCATCGCCTGGAGGTAAGCCGGGCACTGCTTATAGGTGGGGCGGTGGTCATCACCACAAAAAAGGCAGTACACCGGCCGGGCACACCCCTCTGCAACATGAAAACCGCTGCAGTTACCGCAGCGGATCTTCATGTTGCAGGTGGCATTACCATGGCCAAAAAGGAAGCAGCGGGTACACCGGAGGACAGGGAGGGTGTGGGGCCGGACCCAGTACACCGCGTTATCTAGGGAGACCCGGTCTGGAAGGGGGCCCCGAAATTTGACCCTGATTGCCATGTTGGTCTCCGACTCACCGTCCCGGACGGGAGTCGGGAGTCTAAGGGCACTAACAATTACTGAAGGGGAGCCGTCAAGTACAGTAAGCCCAGCCAGAATCTCGTCATTTGTCATTTCTGGGGAAACAGGGAAAATTCTCCCGAACATGTAGGTCGGGTCGTCGTCCGATGCAACCCAGCACTTTACGGACCACTCCCCCAGCGTTGTGACAGACTCTGGGGGCTGGGCAAGGTTGTCAAGGTTGGCCACCTCGAACTTGATACCTCTGCCCCCCCCCCCCCCCCAGTGATGGTTAGAGTGCTAGACACAAATTTCTTTTTAAAAATGGATCAAAAAACTGCCCTGGACACCTTCCCGGGGTTGATCAATGAGTCCCTCAGCTGACCTTACGATGATGAGGCGAGTAGGCTGGGAAAGCAGAGGGCAAGCGGAGTCAGAAGCAGCAGAAGTAGTGGGTATAGCATCGCGTGGAGGGGAGGAGGCAGTGATGGAGGCGAAGGAACGTGCAAGCTTGCAGGTCTTATCAGGCTGTTGGGTCTCACCAGACGAAGGGGAAGGCGAGCGGGACCTCTTGGAGGCAGATGAAGTGGTGTCCATATGCTCGGCAGCCGGCTGGCGGCCGTCGTCGTCAGGCGGCATCAATCACGGGAACAGGGGGACCAGGGCACAGACATACACCGTCACCACACAGCAGAACCAGGCACACTACAACTTAGTGTAGTGTCGTGGTCGGTGAAGTGATAGTAGCGGTAATACTTCGGTGGAGGAGCTGGAGCACAACGTCTTGTTACCACCACGGTAGCTCAAAGAGTGAGCGATATTTGTGCCTCGCGCCTCGAAGTGTAAACAAAGCCTGGTGCCGCTTGACCCGTATTACAGTAGCTGGCAAAGTTACCCCGTGTCTCGTGTTTCCTGGCAGTGTTACCTCATAGTGTCCAGCCGTGTTACAGTAGCTGACAGTGTTACCCCGTGTTGCCCTGGCGACCCGTGTGACAGTGGCTGGTAGTGTTACCCCGTGTTACCCGTGGGACGTGTTACCTCATAGTGTCCACCCGTGTTACCTGTGACCCGTGTTTCCGTGGCAACCTGTGTTATTTGGCAGTGTCCACCCGTGTTACCTGGCAGTGGTGACTCAAGGACGAGTATAGTATCCTTGTTGTGATCCGTGTTACCTGTGCCCCGTGTTACCTAGCAGTGGTGATCCGTGTCACTACAGTACTGGCAGTGTCAACCCGTGTCACCCATGTAAGGCTGTGGAGGCACCTCTGTTCTTCACGTTGACAACACGTATGCTGTATGGTAGACTTGCCTCTAATCTAAGCACTGTAGACTACTGATCACACAGCATGCCAGCTATGATATGTACTACCCTAAACACAAATGGAGTCATGTTTTTCTTTGCAGATAACAGGGTTGCCTGAGTTAAACTTATGTAGCATGGATGTAAGTCAAACCTCAGGAAAGAATGTCCAGCAACTAATGAAAGTCTGCGGTAACAAAAAGCCCCCAAAAAGACCCCTAATCGATATTTTTTCTTGGTACTTTCAAGGATCTAAATGGAAGAACAAGAAATGTCTAGCAAAAAAAAAAACTAAAAAAAAAACTAATGAAAATGGCCCCTAATATTAGTTTTCTTCTTGGTTTTTCCAGAGTCTAAATGAAAAGGCAAGCAATGCCCATCAACTAATGAAAGTCTGCAGTAAGAAATGATTACAGGGAGTTTCGTACACAAGTTGTTTCGTACACTACTAGATTCGTACACCAAAAAGTTCTTTCGTAGTCTATATGAAACCGTAGTCGTTTCGTACACTCAGCTCAGAGTTGAACTTGATTACTAGAGTTACGAAACGACACCAGGTATGTACGAAAAAATTCAAAATCAGTGTAAACAACTTGCGTACGAAACTCCCTGTAACCGTAAGAAATAGCCTCAAACGTCAAACGTCAAAGAAATAGCCTTATCAATATTTTTTCTTTGTTTTTCCAGAGTATAAATGGAAAGGAAAAGAATGACCACCAGCTAATGAAAGTCCACAGCAAGAAAAATCCCCAATGTCCCCTAAGAGAGAGTTACCGGGGGAGGGAGACATGGACAGAAGCTCCCCTCTACTGGATGACCTTGACGAGGAGCTCTTCATAGGTACTATGTGCTCTAATCATCTAATGTACTCATGCCATGTGCCTTTATTATGTATATTTTGCTTAGTACTTAAGCTTATTATTTGTTTGTTGTCTTTTTTTTTGGTTTTTGCTGTATGGGCCCCCGGGTGATATTAAAATTATTATTATTATTATTATTGTTATAGAGGTATATAGCTATTATCAATTATTTGCTTTAGTACTTAAGTTCATTCCCTTGTCTATATATTATGTTGTTGTTTTTTGCTTGTATGCCTTCGGGTGAGAATAAAGTTATTATTATTATTATTATTATTATTATTATTATTATTATTAAATTTTTATTATATTATTTTATAATATTATTATTATTATTATTATTATTATTATTATTATTATTATTTTTATTTATTATTATTATTATTATTATTATTATTTATATTATTATTATTATATTATTATAGGTCTGGAGGAATGGGGAAGGGCTGGATCGCTCAAGGAGGAGTTTCTAAGAGCATGAGTCAAGGTGGCAGCCATCCCTCTGTTGTGCATAACAGCGCTTCACCTACCCACCTCCTGGGTCACCCTCCACAAGACACCAGGTAAAGAAAATGTTATCCTTTCCCCCAATATTATTCGTTTGTCTTCTTTGTCTGTTTGTGTGTCTGCCTGCCTGGGTACCTTCTGTCTTTTTCTGTTTTTCTGCTTCCTGTCTGTCTGCTGTCTGTATTGTATGTCTCTCTCTCTGTCTAATCTTCACAAGCAATAGAAAAGATGGACCACGCAATCACCTTAACCCCTGAGGCCAGAACGTAATTTTCATTGTATTTGGGTGCCTTTGAC
>JACEEZ010009408.1:90000-93164 GCA_016584305.1 Chionoecetes opilio | reverse complement strand
TCCACCCTCTCCCCCTCCTTCCTCCTCTCCTCACGTTATCTAGAGCCCCGTGCCAATGTGTGTGATGCTCTCCTCCTCCTCCTCCTCCTCCACCTCCTCCTCCTCCTCCCCTCCTCTCCTCCTTTCCACATTCTCATTCTCCTTTCGTGTATCTAAGAGTCGCCCGTTGCCCAAGGTGTGTGTGATGGCGGCTCCTCCTCCTCCTCCTCCTCCTCCACCAGAAGACATCCTTACGACACTTATAGGACCTTCAAAGTCTGGGATATAGAAGGGGCGAAGAGAAGGAAGGATAATAAAAGGGGCAGGATCACCTTGTAGGATAACATAGCATGGGCCTCGAAATCCTAACCTAACCTGACCTAAGCTACTAGTGTGATATCTGTTCCCACTTTATTTTGTTTATCGAAGCCTATATTTCCAAGGGTCTGAACTAACGACAAGGGGGTAGTTGGAGAGTATTTAACACATCCTGTTTCCCTTTCCACCTCAAGCACTGTGTCTTAGGTAACGAGGGGGGGGGAAGGGGGGGAAAGGGGGGAAGGGGGGCAAAGGAAAGTTAGTAAGGAAAGAACAAGACGCTCGGCAAGATAGCCATTCAAAAACTGACATTGACTCCACATGTACGTACAAATTCTCAGACAAACTTATACATTATTGAAGCCTTACACATTGCTATGATAAAAATGGGTCTTAACTGGTATATAAGAAGAAAAAAACATTCATTCCATAGCCTTTGCACCACAGACACGAGTTCGAAGTCATGAGGAGCCAACAAGTCTTAACACGTTTACAGAATGCCACCACACGTGTTCTATAGTCTATGATTTATCTATTTATGAATTCTATAGTCTATGGTTTATTTATCTGAGTTCTATTATTTATTTATATGGTCTATGGTTTATTTATCTGAGTTCTATTATTTATTTATATGGTCTATGGTTTATTTATATCTGAGTTCTATTATTTATTTATATGGTCTATGGTTTATTTATATCTGAGTTCTATTATTTATTTATATGGTCTATGGTTTATTTATATCTGAGTTCTATGGTTCTATGTGACTTATGTTCCTACACGCGTTAAAAAAAACTTAAATTGGTTCCATCTTCCATTTAAGGGCCATTCCATTTTTGCTCACAACACACACACACACACACACACACACACACACACACACACACACACACACACACACACACACATATATATATACACACATGCACACACGCAGACGGATATACATACTCTCACCGTTGTATAAGTGTTAACCCCTTGAGACCCAGAACGTAATTTCCATTGTAATATGGGTACCACTAGACGATTTTTAGTGACTATAAGCAATATTTTATAGATATGACCTGTTTAGTATCTTAGGCCACTAACTAATTTGGTATATTCAGTCACTTTTCGTAATTTTATGGCTCGACAACATACGATTTTTTATAGCAAAGGAAAGATATGGGCTAGAAGGAGTTAAATTGGTCCCATCTTCTATTTAACATCACAGACAGGTACACTCTCACCGTTGTATAAGCGCTGGGAGGGAGTTACGTAGCTACCATAAGGCAACTACAACAATCCCCGGTTCAAGCCGCGTGGAGTAATAACAGCCCGTCAACTCTCAACTCCAAGGCAAGGCAAGGCAATAAAACAAGGGGACACACACACACACATACACACACACACACACACACACACACACACACACACACACACACACACACACACACACACACACACACACTGTCACACACACACACGCTTCGAAACACACACACACACTTCCAGAAACACAGAGTTGGATATGAAACTCCTGCTCGCTCACAACACAACACACACACACACACACACACACACACACACACACACACACACACACATATATATATATACACACACACACACACACACACACACACACACACACACACACAGAAACAACCACCAACTTCTCATAAGTAAAACAAGAATTCGTGCTGAACTGTACGAGAAGGGAACTTGAATATTCCTTTTTTTCCAACACCTTCCTGGAAACGTAAGATTATGCAAGCCATGTTATCTGAGTCTGTACCTTTAAGGACATTCTGGGCAGGGAAAACAATAATCATAAGAGACAATCTGGGCATAAATCTTAATGGTCCGTAACAAGAAAGATTTTACTCCTCTAGCGCAGGAAAATATGTGTGGTGAAAGAATAGGTGATGATGGTAATATATGAGGTGACTATAATGTGATATTCTACGTTCTCTCTCTCTCTCTCTCTCTCTCTGTCTCTGTCTCTGTCTCTCTCTCTCTCTCTCTCTCTCTCTCTCCTCTCTCTCTCCTCTCTCTCTCCTCTCATCTCTCTCTTCTCTCCTCTCTTCTCCTTGCTCTCCTCTCTCTCTCTCTCTCTCTCTCTCTCTCTCTCTCTCTCTCGCAAACATTAAAGGGCCCCCTCTAATGCTATACCGGCAAAGAAAATGGGAGAATCATCGTCTATTTGCATTCTTAAAAAGTTACGCGAACGGAAAAATGAAGAGAAAAGATGATGACAGAGAGAGAGAGAGAGAGAGAGAGAGAGAGAGAGAGAGAGAGAGAGAGAGAGAGAGAGTCGATCTATACGCCACTCTCTCTACGAAGTACTTACGCAAATCATACTAAAACACAGGCTACTTACGGTGTGGTGTGAGTGGTGAGTAAGTGAGTAGTGAATGAGAGAGTGGTGAGAAAGTGAGTAGTGAATGAGTGAGTAGTGAATGAGTGAGTAGTGAATGAGTGAGTAGTGAATGAGAGAGTGGTGAATGAGTGAATAGTGAATGAGTGGGTGGTGAATGAGTGAGTAGTGAATGAGTGAGTAGTGAATGAGTGAGTAGTGAATGAGTGAGTAGTGAATGAGTGAGTAGTGAATGAGTGAGTAGTGAATGAGTGAGTGGTGAATGAGTGAGTGGTGAATGAGTGAGTGGTGAATGAGTGAGTAGTGAGTGAGTGAGTAGTGAGTGAGTGAGTAGTGAATGAGTGAGTGGTGAATGAGTGAGTAGTGAATGAGTGAGTAGTGAGTGAGTGAGTAGTGAATGAGTGAGTAGTGAATGAGTGAGTAGTGAATGAGTGAGTGGTGAATGAGTGAGTGGTGAGTGAGTGAGTAGTGAATGAGTGAGTGGTGAATGAGTGAGTAGTGAATGAGTGAG
>JACEEZ010009408.1:0-80000 GCA_016584305.1 Chionoecetes opilio | reverse complement strand
GTCATGTTCAGTGAAATTGGCATTAGTGCACGCTATAAATAAGGATACTGTACTTATATCATCCTTGCTATAAATGGTGCACTCTATCAATGCTGCAACTCTATAAACTCTTTTTAGTAAAGTTCTAGTAGTAGTAGTAGTAGTAGTAGTAGAAGTAGTAGTAGTAGTAGTCTAGTAGTTTTAGTAGTTTAGTAAAAAAAAAATAATAGGTACCGTAGATGACAATCAGTCGCCAATCACTCGCCACTGCACTAATGTCGCCAGGCACAATATATTACGAATTTTAGCATCACTACAGACTTTTATGTGCCACTGAAGATAATATGTAGTGTGATGTACATAATATAAACTACTGTGCATACCTCTTCAGTGGCACATAAAGGTCTGTAGTGATGGTAAAATGCGTAATATATGGTGCCTGGCAGGCTGGCGACATTTGTGCAGTGGCGAGTGATTGGCGACTATAGTGTTATCTACGGTAGGGTCTCGCGTTCACTCATGAGACTTGGCAACAATGACACAAGAGACACCAAACCAGGGGAGCAATTTTTTTTTAACTGCAAACTCACTTTACCCACACACAAACATTGGCATTAATACATCATAGCAATTAATAAAAGATAAAAGCGATAATCACACTCACCCATCAACACCAGCAGCAGCAGCAGGGGCAGGGGGCGGGGCAGGGGGTGATGAAGCTTCATGGCTTGTCTTGTTTGGAATCAGAGGAAGAAAGGCGAACAATCCCGCATTAGTTCACTAGCGTCAATCCTCTTATTTACTCGTCACTACTCATCAAAAGTTTATCTCTCTCCTCTAAGTCCTCTACCTTGCCTCCTGAACCTCCTGAACCACTATTAGCGTCTCTCCACCGATGGGAAACAAGTGTATAAGTGTATATTGAGGTATGAGATGAGTGGTTATGAGGCAGTATAAGGTTAGCATCCAAAGTAAGGGAAGGCGTCCTGTCAACACTGCAGGAGGGAACAAGCGCGCACACCCTCCCCTTGCAATGCCTGAGTCACGACTGAAAGATAATGCGCGGAGAATCTCTGAATCTTTCATGATCAAACTCAAGTGTTGTGTTCATTATAGTCTTTTTTATATACTGTTAATGCAAATAATAAGTTCAGTAAATATAATAGGAGTATTTATCACGTTCTCGAGTGCATTCGGCAGAGTTTTGTTACAATGGCAGACGTTGATTTTTGGTAAAACGGTACCGCAATCTTTCACACACACACAAAACTGAATAAAAACGAAAATAAAAAAGCCTAAACGCCTAAAATAAACACCTAAAAAGCATATGCCTACTAATACCACAAAAAAGTTGCGCTCTGGATAACACTAACAATTTTTCTTTCGTTATATCGAGCAAACCGACGCAAATCACCCATTATCCATATCATATTGGTCTAAATTTGCGAACCGACGATCTATATGAAAATGTAATCAAGTCCGTCCATATATAGTCCTCTCCGTGGCATTTAGTATTTCGAATAGCCTACTAGAAAACACCTGAGTCTATCATGTAGTAAATCACCCATCTACCGAACAATAACACTATAGTCGCCACCGCAATCATGTCGCCAGGCGTATTTTACAGGCGCATTTTACGAACTTTAGCCTCACTACAGACTTGTATGAGCCACTCAAGACATGTACATAATATAAACTACTGTGCATGCCTCTTTAATGACACATACAAATCTGTAGGGATACTGAAATTCGTAATATATGGCACTTGGCGACATTACTGCAGTGGCGACTATAGTGTTATTGACGGAAGCGAAAGAGACAAGTAAGAGACGGAGGATAAAGAGAAGGGCAAAGAATAGGATGAGGTGGAGAGTGGAAAAGGAGGGAAAAGGGAAAGAAAATAGTTATAAAGATGACATAGAAGATGACTAGGAAACAATGACGAGGTAGTTAATGCCTTACTCACTGCTTCCTGCGTGCGTTTCTCAATATCGGTCTTTATCAAGTATAAATTATAACTATTGAAGCCGTCTTAATTAGCTGTCACTATCTCGCATCTATTCCAGCCATACGTAGGCTACTATACATACGGATTGCTCAATATGGGAGACTATAATATATTGTTTAAGGTAGTTATAGTAGTTAGGCTAGTTATAGTACGGTAGTAAGCTACCTAGTTAGATATTATTAAGGTATGTAGATATAGTTAAGGTAGTGGTAAGGTAGTTAGATTGTTAGATAGGTGTAAGGTAGTTAAATAGTAGTTAATTGATTGATTTAATGCCAAAAAAAGGTGAATGTGCCAGAAAAAATAGTAGTTAAGGTAGCAATTATTAAGCATCTGATCTAGTTTTCAATCACGTTCCTTCCTTTCTATTTTTCTCATCCTATACGAGTCTAGTCATGGAGGTAGAATGGGTGGAGGCGCCCTCAGCCGCGCGGGTTGAAGTCAGTGAACTGTCAGTCAGCCATCATGCTGTGGGCTAAGGCAGCCCATAAACTGTAACTCTACTGCCCTCCTTCCCTCCTTCTCTCCCTCCCTTCCTTCTCTCCTTCCCTCCCATCCCTCCTTCCCTTACTTCCCTCCTTCTCTCCTTCCCTCCCTCCCTTCCTTCCCTCCCATATCCCTCCTTCCCTCCCTCCCTTACTTCCCTCTTTCTCTCCCTCCCTCCCTCCCTTCCTTCCCTCCCATACCCTCCTTCCCTTACTTCCCTCTTTCTCTCCCTCCCTCCCTCCCTTCCCTCCCTCCCATATCCCTCCTTCCCTCCATCCCTCCCTCCCTTACTTCCCTCCTTCTCTCCCTCCCTCCCTCCCTTACTTCCATCCTTCCCGATTTTTGTCCACGTGAACACTTAAATAATTAATGGGAGGGACGTCACCTAGAATAGAGGGACAGTGTTGAAGTGCACTTGTAAGGGTAAGTTTTTATGTGGAGAAATAGACGAGCAGCGCTTCCCTACGCCAACAGTATTATACGTTCACTTCCACGGCAGGAGTGTCGCTCCTTGTGTGTTCTGCTATGGTGAATAGCTGTGTTGCATTTGGGTGCAATGAAAGAGCGAACAAAACATCTGACCCATCCATTACATTTCACCAGTAAGTTATTCATTTGTTGTTTTATAAAATTATGTTTCAAACAAACGTGCATGTATTTGATAGACAAAGACAGTGACCTTGTTAGGAAAGTGTGATAACTACTGCACCACTGGGTTGGCAATTGTGTTACTGATAGTAATAATAGTGGCGGCAGCTGTAGTAATAGTATATAAGTGTTAGCGATTGTGTTCGTAGGGTTTATATTAATAATTGCGGGATGCTGAGAACCAAAATGTACACTTCCCTCCTTCCTTTTTCCTTTCCCCTACTGATTGATCTAAGTGCTAAGAACATCTTTACAGGCTACCAAAGGACTCGTGCATACTTCAGCAGTAACACAGAAGTATAATTTCACACACCATGATATCATTAAGTGCAAACAGTGTAAAAAGTGAAAAGAAAGAGTGGGTATCTCAGTCAGCCAGTGCGTGACATTGCCCACAGCAGTGTGGCGGACGGGGGAGAAAAGTGGCTTCACCAGACAACACAGGCCGCGCGGCTCAAGGCGCCTCCATTCATGTTTCCTCCAAGAGTCTAGTAGATTAATTATGTTCTGTATCAATTGTTTTGCCCCCCCCTCCCTCCCCATAGCCAATACTAAACCTTACTCAACCTTACTGTAAGAAAATAAGCAATACTCAACCTTACTGTAAGAAAATAGCAAGTAAAGATTCCATGCCAAATCGTGGGCAGAAGACAACAACAAAAACTTCGTTGTGAATGACTTCCAGGGTTGTGGCTTTCAAAGGATTTATTCATATACTCCATTTTCACCAATGTTTAAGTAAATCCATATAGTCACAAGTGTCAAGAATACATACTCCTATTCTACTCAGTCTACACACACAGGAAACTCTTAATGACAAAACTGACTCATCTGCGTCACACACACACACACATACATACATTACACACACATACATACATACATACACTACACATACATACACTACACACACACATACATACTCACTACACACACACATACATACTCACTACACACACATACATACATACACACTCCCCTTCCCTCTCCTCGTCTAGTTTCTTAATACAGTCGTTTATTACTATTAGCTATTACTAGTAGTCGTTTAGCTATTAGTATACTTCTGTTCACTTGCATACTTTTACCTCGATCAATACAACAAGCTATTACTTCAAGCAACACCCATTTGCTTCTTATAATTTGTCCTTTTTCACACACCACACACACACACACACATATTACAAGTGAGATTAATTAACAACTGAATATAAAAATGACTAGAGTAAAGCATCGATCCACTCAAGACACGAAACATATAAGTGGTTATGTCTTTCCCCATTATCTCAAAGGATACAGCGTGATAACAACACAGAATGCTTATACTCTTGGGTTTTTTTAACGAGGTGAAAAATCCTGACCTCTTGCTGCTTTTTTGTTTTTTTTAACGAGGTGAAAATCCTGACCCCTTGCTGCTTACTGACTGATATTTAATGCCAGGAGAAGGGAATACTACGTTTCTTCTAAATCTCAGTTGTATTTTATCATAGTTAACCATATGATCAGGTAAACACAGGCATAATTTTAAGCATGAGATCATAGTTAACCATATTATCAGGTAAACACAGGCATAATTTTAAGCATGAGATCATAGTTAACCATATTATCAGGTAAACACAGGCATAATTTTAAGCATGAAATCATAGTTAACCATATGATCAGGTAAACACAGGCATAATTTTAAGCATGAGATCATAGTTAACCATATGATCAGGTAAACACAGGCATAATTTTAAGCATGAGATCATAGTTAACCATATTATCAGGTAAACACAGGCATAATTTTTAGCATGAGACCTTAAGATAGAATGGAATTTTCGCCTCGTTAAAAAAAATAGACTATAGGTACATGTAGAAAGAGGTTATGCTTGTATATTTCCAACAACAAAAAGCCTCTGATATATACCATTAATAACGTAGCTACAAGTAGTACATATATGCTGCAACATTAAACTCTACAGACAGTCAACAAATAACAATGAAGATCCTTTCACTCACTAAACTGGTACACGAAGTCATTAAAACGAAACACAAATATAAATGATCGAACTATTCAATTTTTCCTAAGATTCAAAACACACAGCCAGCGATGGTAAGAAGTGTCTGGCTCCCGTCACTTTGCTTGAGCTGTGACACAATGACTATAAGACTGACAGTGTTGCATTTCTTCATCATTCAATCCGTTTAGCAATTATCACAAGCTACTGGTATAAAAATGCTAAAAATGGTTTGAGGCTACACTGTACAGGGATGGCAGTGCTGCTTTGGCAGTGAGGAGTGAGTTAATTAAACCTACTTATCACAACAGGATAAAAATGTATGAAAAGGTGGGTTTCTCCCTATTTGCATGTTATATATCAAATGCTGAAGCTCACAGTTGAAGGCAAAATGTTATATTGAGCCAGAAATGCACCCATTTGATTCTTGAGTTACAGTACTTCTCACACACATGTAAGCGTCGTGACAGATGGTGGGTGCGAGGGTGCCATTTCAGACTTTGAAGTTCCCTGGATGGACTGCAGCACACATCAGGTTGTATTCCATGAGTGTTTTACGTCTGCCCTTGAGTAATGTTTGTACACATTGGGAAGGCATGAGTGTATCAGCTTGACAGCTTCAACAATGACAAGTATAGTTATCATTCGTCAATATTCACTCATCTGGAAAACTATTAAGAACACCTAAGTGTGCTGCTTACTACAAGATATGACGAGGTTCACAGTCACGTCAAATCAATGTGGCTGTTGAGTAGTATGCCAGACTTTCATCTCATTCTTGTTGGACCACTGGTAATCACTTCAATGTGAGCTGCCATTTATAAGCCTGAGCTTTATTTCCCTTTTAAAAACAGTTCAAGCCTAACAGTGGACATTGAGGGCATGCCCAACATGCTGCTACCTTGGGTTTTCTATCTATATATCTACATCTAGGATGCCCTCGTCCTTCAGGCAACTCCCTGCAAGAGGGTCAAGACCACCCTGCCTCCAGCTGTCCCTCTCCAGTCTTAGGCTCACTGCATCATCTAACCCCTATTTCCCTTCAAACTTCCTCACTTGGTTCTCAAATTATTTGTTTGATTTCAGTGAAATACCACTGCAAAAAAAGAATAGTATTTAACAATACCTACATGTCCATGTCAAGTATGCTCAGCTACTCTATTCCATGCAGATTATTCCACAGGTGCCATTTGAAAAGCTATCAGGCCTTTTACTATTACTGATTAAGGTCGGATTAATTTCACCATTGTGTGGACACAATGTGGGAGAAACAACCTCTGACTGGGCTTGATAAACACTTGGTACATGTCTGAGAATGCCTGCCAGGTGAAGCAGTGAGCAGTGTAATGCGAGGCAAGGAAGGCAGCCAGGAGCGGCACTTTGCAAAATGTTACATGCTCACCAATCATGTTATAAAACACTTTTTCACTATAAACACATGAAAAAACTAAACAATTTTTTTCAACTCACTTTTTGAAATATAATGCACCAGTTACCTTCATCATAATAAGATTTAACAATTCTAACATTGAGCTGGCTGCATAACACTTCCAGTTCCCCTTGCTTGAACACATGGTAGTACCTGTGGAAGACTTGGTCCCCTCTGTTCTCACCACACACTACTTTCTTCCGGGACTTGGAGACACACTTATCACACCTCACATTCTCCTGCGAAGCCAGAACACAACAGTTACTAATGTGCAGTGCGTCGGCTGTCGGATCCCCACCCTGCACCTTGTTATTCCTGCACCCGTGACCCCCTACCCCTACACAACCTCTATCACACCTCCTCCTCTCACACCTGGACTCATACTTCTTAGAGGGCTTCAGCTTCCACGGCACCAACATGTCCTGCTGCATGAACTCTGTGCGGTTAACGTGGACTGGAAGAGAGGCGGCTCCTGACCTCACCGCCTCACCACCCTTGTTATGATGCCTGTTGGGGGAAGCTTTGTCCTCACTGTTTACGTCCTTGATGGTCTCTGCACCACTGCTTTCCTTGTTTTGTTTGAGGTACGCTGACTTCTTGTCCCCGCGGCGTTGCTCCATGGCCCACACGTAGATCAGGCCGCGCCCTCCCACACGCAGCACTCGCGCCATCTCCCGCACAGCAGCCAGGCGCCGTCCCTGAGGCCACAGCTTCTTTAAATACCACCTCAAAAACAAGCTTGTAAAGGTCAATCTGTGTTGTCCTGATTACCACTGATACTGCCCTTTAAATACTGCCTATGGCTTCATGTGTCTACCTGAACAACCATCCGAACATGATATATGAATTAATATTCCAGAGCTTCTTTAAATACCGCCTCAAAAACAAGCTTGTAAAGGTCTATCTGTGTTGTCATGATGACCACTGATACTGCCCCACGGCTTCATGTATCTATCTGAACCATCCTAACATGATATATGATTCAATATTCCAGAGCTTCTTTAAAATACTGCCTCAAAAACAGGGTTGTAAAGGTCTGTCTGTGTTGGCCTGATTACCACTGATACTGCCCTATAAATACTGCCCTATGGCTTCATGTGTCTATCTGAACAACCATCCTAACATGATATCTGAATCAATATTCCAGACCTTAAAATACCGCCTCAAAAACAAGCTTGTAAAGGTCTATCTGTGTTATGATTGCCACTGATACTGCCCTATGGCTTCATGTATCCTTTTAGGTTGGACTACAGTTAGCTCCTGCTATTTTAATAATGTATAAGAAATGTATTCACCTTTTGTGTTTCTTACGTTTGTAATATCGATATACTGTGATATGTGTGGTTAATAAACTAATGAACTATCAATCTATCTGAGTCATTGTGGACTACGTAGACTAGACTTACATATTATTCTGAAACAACACATTAGGTTCTCAACGGATGGTATTTTTCTACACTGCACACAATGCCATGGTTACTCTATCTAGCATGGCCTATTAGAACAACATAAGAACATAAGATAATAAGGAAGCTATGGGATAGAATAGAATAGGGATGAATAAGGATAATAGAATATGGGATAGAACAACATGGAATACTTACTTCCGTAGCCAGGTGATGGATGACGGCAATACACACCGTGGCGTCAAACACATAGTCCCGGTAAGGAAGCTGCAGGCAATTACACGTCAACACCTCAAAGCCTCGGGTGTTGCAGATCTTCATCAGCTCAAAGCTTGTATCGCAACCCATCTGCAAGCAAAACAACAGATCTGTCACTAAAGATATAATACTTACAAGCTGAAGACCATTGTTATATTTTACACATTACTATACACACATTTTAATCTCACACTACTATACGCTTAGTTTTACTGAATACACAAGCTTTTGGGTTTTGTTATGAAGGAATAAACTGATTCTTTTTTTAGTACAGATAGCTGAACAATATTTCTAGGGCTGAGAACTAGAAGGGCCAATGTCAAAAAATGGCTAATTTTAGATAAGTCCACCACCGAACTGGAAATGTATGTATCTATCATTGCAAGAAATGATAGGTTATAATCTAAGTAATTACTGAAGAAAAAAATCTTTCATCTGCTGTTATTACCTGATGCAATGATGAAGGATGCAATATTTCAAACGCATTTTTCTCAAAACATAGATTTGTGACATTGGCCTTTCTTGTTCTCAGCCCTAGATTTCATGATCCATTCAAAAACTATTCCTGCATTTTCTCTATATTATTAGTTGCTTTTCTTTTAATGATCCGATAAATACGATATTGTATACGTATACAATAAGAAAAAAAACATATATGAAACTAAACCACTGACTGGTCTCATAAAAGGAGAAAAATAAATAAAGATATATATTACACTTTGATCTCTACAACATTTACAACCCAACTTTTTTTTTTTTTTTGGGTGGGGTGTGGCATTAACATAGGATTTCTTTATACCTGGAATTGAATTGAATTAATGCTAAAAAGGGATAATGTGCCAGACATTAGAGGTCATATGGCACTATGGCAAAGCATAATAAAGGGGAGGGGTTATAGAGAAAGGGTGAAACGGTGAGGGAAGGGGAAAGAACGGAATGTTACAGCAGAATGGTTAGATCAGAGGAAGGATGTGTATTTGTTGGGGGAAGGAGATCATAAATTGGGAATTGGGACAGGGGGGTGAGTAAGGAAAGTTTCTGTGAGGCAGATAACTTGAGGCTTATAGCAAGAAATCAGGAGACAAAGGTCATGTCAGTCAACATAGGATTTCTTTATACCTGGAGCACCCGCTTGTTGTGGCCCATGTACTTGCCATTGCCGCACCCGACGTCCAGCAGCAGCGAGCCCGGCGCCAACGACAACACAAACTGTGGAGGCACAAACCAGCGTCACACCACACACCACTCACGCTCATACCACACAACTCTCTTGTTTCGTTATTTCGTTTTGTTGAAGTTGTAGTGACCTCTGGATCGACCTCACTTTAGTCACAGTAATTAAAGTGAGGTCGCTCAGAGGATTACAAAGTGTAATGGTGATAATTATTGGTGGGTCGATAATACATTACCACAATATTAGCCTTTCATTGTAATATTCTCCCTGAAACAAATGACTGACCCTATTTTGATGCAGGTAAATGATCCTTTTTCACTTATTTGTCCTAACCCGGTGCTTAATTGACCTAAAGGATCAGCTAAAGATGATGATGGTGATGAGCAAGATAAGGCCCCTCACCTCCAACACCTGAGGCCAGGGCTTGTGGCGGGTGACGCTGAAGTGTTCTGCTATCTGGTCGTACACTTGCAGCACGTGATCCCTCTCCAGGCGTGCCGCTGACCTCTCACTGGGCGGCTCCGGGGGGGAGGGGCTGCCCTTGCTCTCCCCCTGGCTGGAGTCTGATGGAAAGGAGCACGTCACACACACACACACACACCTTCACTCATGGGGCTCTGTTGCTTTTACTTCTTTTCCATCATTATAAACTCATTTTAGGGCAAGAAGTAACGGATTCAAACAGGAAAAACGTAATTTAAAAAAGAAATAGGGAGAAAACTGGTTCACAAAAAGGGTGATAAATGATTGGAATGGACTCAGTCGTCAGGTAGTTAGAGCGGAGTCAATAGGGAAACGGTTTTAAAAGGAGGCTAGACAATTTCATGGATAGAGATGAAAGGTGGATGTAAATAGTGTTAAGTAACAGGAACTACCACGTGTAGGTCTCACGGCCTCTTGTAGCTTCCTTATGTTCTTATGTAACTCACCCTTCTGCTCCTTGCCGTAAGAATCACAAACTCTGGCATTCTGGCAGGGACACTCTCCTTGCCGAATCTTCCTGAAGGTGAAGGAGATGCGCTCCTGACGAGGCAGCAGCTGGAGTCCCGTGGCACTGTTCCTGCTGGCCACCACGTCCGTCATGCGCGGGCAGATGCCGTGCGACCACTCGTACCTGCACGGAGGAAAAGTACACTGGCTCAATGAGTAAGAAGGAACTATAGTCTTTCCATTTTATCAAGTCACTTGTAGAAATTATCCACCAACCACCCTCTCAATTAGTAGAGTGGTAGTTTTGTTACTCCCACCCCCTTGTGAGGGAGGTGTTGTTCGCTCACCATAGGGGGAGAGTAGGAATGTATATATGTAAAATTCTAATGGTAATGGGTAGAAATTAAAGTGACTAAAGTGACTTGATACATTGGAAAGACTATAGGTACCACGTGTAGGTCTCACTGCCTCTTGTAGCTTTCTTATTTTCTTTTGTTCTTAAGTTCAACCATGGCAAAAGTGAATAAACATTGGTGAATACAAGGCTGAGAAGAAGGAAAGGAGGAATACAAAGGAAGAACAGACAGCAACAGTCCTACTAGGCCAAACGAGGCTGCCTGTGGGAAAGGAGGAGGAGGAGAAGGATAAAAACAGAACACAATTGAGCTAATATTAATTTCTGCAATATTGCATTAATTTCTACCTCCTTCCCCTGTTAGTCATCCTTTCCCCCATCCCTTACATTCTTTTCAAACCTCATGTCAAAAGTAAAGAAAAACAGAACACAATTGGAGCTATATATTAATTTCTGCAATATTATTGTAAAAGCATTCATTTATACCTCCTTGCCCTGTGAGTCATCCTTTCCCCCTCCCTCACATTATTTTCAAACCTCATGTGAACAGTAAAAACGCCTCACCGTGCCGGGCCCGTCATAACACAGACGGATCTCGGGGGCAGGTAGACCACATAGTGAGGCGGCTTGTCCCTGCTGCCCTCAACACTGCTGCCGCCGCCGCCAACATAGCGGAAGTCCATGTTAACACCCCCTCCCAGGCTGAGGGAGAGGAGCTCGTCCGTGAAGGAGCTGTGAGTGTCAACGTGGGGAGGGATGCCTGGCGGGGGGAAGGCAGGTGTGAAATAAGAACATAAGAAAATAATGAAGCTACAAAAGGCCGTGAGACCTATACGTGGTAGTTCCTGTTACTTAACACTACCTACATCCACCTTTCATCCCCATCCACAAAGCTGTCTAGCCTCCTTTTAAAACTCCCTATTGACTCCGCACTAACCACCTGACGACTGAGTACATTCCAATAATTTACCACCCTATTTGTGAACCAGTTTCTCCCATAAATAATATGGGAATGTTTAGTTTATAGGGTGAAGCATCCCATCTTGAACAATTATCATTACAGCATCCCATTTATCCCAGGTGAAATAAGCAAGGGAAGAGTTGACATTTATCCCAGCCAGCATTTATCCCAGGTGAAATAAGCAAGGGAAGAGATGACATTTATCCCAGCCAGCATTTATCCCAGGGGCCAGGTGAAATAAGCAAGGGAAGAGTTGACATTTATCCCAGCCAGCATTTATCCCAGGTGAAATAAGCAAGGGAAGAGTTGACATTTATCCCAGCCAGCATTTATCCCAGGTGAAATAAGCAAGGGAAGAGTTGACATTTATCCCAGCCAGCATTTATCCCAGGTGAAATAAGCAAGGGAAGAGTTGACATTTATCCCAGCCAGCATTTATCCCAGGTGAAATAACCAAGGGAAGAGTTGACATTTATCCAGCCAGCATTTATCCCAGATGAAATAAGCAAGGGAAGAGTTGACATTTATCCCAGCCAGCATTTATCCCAGGTGAAATAAGCAAGGGAAGAGTTTGACATTTATCCCAGCCAGCATTTATCCCAGGGGCCAGGTGAAATAAGCAAGGAAGAGTTGACATTTATCCCAGGTGAAATAAGCAAGGGAAGAGTTGACATTTATCCCAGCCAGCATTTATCCCAGGTGAAATAAGCAAGGGAAGAGTTGACATTTATCCAGGTGAAATAAGCAAGGGAAGAGTTGACATTTATCCCAGGTGAAATAAGCAAGGGAAGAGTTGACATTTATCCCAGCCAGCATTTATCCCAGGTGAAATAAGCAAGGGAAGAGTTGACATTTATCCCAGCCAGCATTTATTCCAGGTGAAATAAACCAAGGGAAGAGTTGACATTTATCCCAGCCAGCATTTATCCCAGGTGAAATAACCAAGGGAAGAGTTGACATTTATCCCAGCCAGCATTTATCCCAGGTGAAATAAGCAAGGGAAGAGTTGACATTTATCCCAGGTGAAATAACCAAGGGAAGAGTTGACATTTATCCCAGCCAGCATTTATTCCAGGTGAAATAACCAAGGGAAGAGTTGACATTTATCCCAGCCAGCATTTATTCCAGGTGAAATAACCAAGGGAAGAGTTGACATTTATCCCAGCCAGCATTTATCCCAGGTGAAATAAGCAAGGGATGAGTTGAAAAGTCTGTTAACTAAGGAGACAGAGTTTGAAGAGGACCTATGAAGCGATACCAAGCGACAAAGGTCACAAGAAGAAGAAGCAAAACAAAGCATTGGTGGGGAGGCTTACCCTGGCCTGGTAAGTATCTGTTGATGGTGAGCTGGTCCGGCAGGGAGGGCATGCAGCCGCGGTCCACTAGTCTCCTGAGCAGATAGTCAATGGGTGGAGGCAGTCCCTGGGGCAGCGGTCGCCTCTTGTCCACGCAGTTGTTGCTGTACTGGAACTCATAGCCAAAGTGACGGACTTGGCGGTGCTTCATGACACTGCCTGGGGGGGGAAGACTTACTCAATATTGCTGTTTTGTGTGCAAGCTGTAACTGGTGACTTCCAAGGATACTTCCAAGGCAACTTCCCAAGATGCTTATTTCATCATTTCTATGCATAACTTATCTTTTATATATGTTTTGGTATGCATGGGTGTGAATGAGTATAAATGTACGGGTAATGACGGGAGATAAATGTACGGGTAATGACGGGAGATAAATGTACGGGTAATGACGGGAGATAAATGTACGGGTAATGACGGGAGATAAATGTACGGGTAATGACGGGAGATAAATGTACGGGTAATGACGGGAGATAAATGTACGGGTAATGACGGGAGATAAATGTACGGGTAATGACGGAGATAAATGTACGGGTAATGACGGGAGATAAATGTACGGGTAATGACGGGAGATAAATGTACGGGTAATGACGGGAGATAAATGTACGGGTAATGACGGGAAATCGGATCGACCAATATCAATTTTTCCCATGGGTTATGTACTACACCTCCCGGACTACCGCGATTCCCGGACTTTTGGGGTTCCCAGACCAGGCTAATCCCCTAATAGTCCGGAAAATCGAGGGTCGAGTGTATTACTGTAATGTGTGCAAGCTGTAACTGGTGACTTCCAAGGATAAATATGAATGATTGTGAGCTCCCCAATGTGAACTGTCCTTGCTTTCCATGAAACAGCAAGTTAATATATTTATTCACTGATTTTTGTATTCTCTTGTTCTCTATAAAACGATAATATGAGTCAAGATTTGTGAATGTCAGCAGCAGAGAGCAACACAATTCTTTAGTAAGGTGAAACATAAGTCATAAATTGAGTTTCTCATTAAATGTTTTATAGTTGTGATATCTACAACCCTTACACTGACATGCAGAAGTAGTCAGAGCCTCACAACATGGCTTTGACTGTTCTACCCCGCCTTTTTTTTACATCACAAAGGACAAGCCAAGGACAAAAATAAAAAAAGGAACAAAAAGTCTGCTTAATTGATTGCCAGTCCCTATAAAGAAGACAGTAAGAGAATAAACTCGCTGCCTCACACACTTGCTGATCAGTTCAATACACACTTACATTACGAACACACACATGGAAACCCCCCCCCCACCCCCTACACACACAGTTTGTAATCTCATCGAAACTAATACAAGACTCCATCCCAAGAAATGTATTAGCTCTCTTTCTTCCTTCCTCCTCCTCCTTCACCTTCACTTCCTTCCTTTATTCCTCCTCCTCCTCTTTTTTCCCTCCACCTCCACCTTCTCTTCCCCTTCTTTCTTTCCTTCTTCACCTCTGTCCTCCTTCTCCTCCTCCTCATCACACTTGCACCGACTCAAACAGTCTATTGTCACACTAGAGAATATAAAAAGGGGTGTGGATCCCTGGTGGGCTGCCTCACCTTGCGCCACGGCTGGTGGAGCGGCCGCCCAGTCCACCAGGTTGAGCAGCTGCAGCTCCTCCTTGGGGGTGACAAACTCTTCCAGCATGGACAGGCCGGGAGGGAACCTGAATTTGATGGGTGAAGGGTCCATTGGCACTGTTTGGGAAGGGGACTGGTCAAGCCAAACAAGTGAGCCAAACAACTGACCGGTGACTTGAACATGTAAATCAATGAACCAGTCCGGCAATATATATGCAAAAGTAAATATTTTATTGAATTATTTATTTTCACCATGTATCTATGAAATCAATTCCCTGTCTCTCTCTCTATCTACCTATCTATCAATGCCATATGACCTCTGATGTCTGGCACATTCCCCTTTTTTTGGCATTAAATCAATCAATAAATCTACCTATCTACCTATTCACGCCTCCTATCTGTTGCTCACCCTTATCAACAAAGGCCATGTACACCGGGGACGTGGAGCCTCGCACTTCCAGGTGACCGTGAGCCGCCGCCAGCACTGCCCGCGCCTGCTCGGGGGAGGTGAAGGAGGCAAAGCTGTACTGCTTCCCCGGCAGCAGCGTGAGGGCCTCCAAGCCACACCCCACAGATGTGATCAGCTCCACCAAGGAAGACTCATCAGCATTGGTGGTCAGTCCTGCATTGCCTAAAAAAATGTGCTGCAAAGAACAAGATTAATTGATTTAACCCCTTCACACCCAGATCTTTCCTTGGCTATAAAAAATTGTATGTTGTGAAGCCATAAAATTACGAAAAGTAACTGAATATACCAAATTAGTTAGACGACAAGGGTACCAAACAGGTCATATCTATAAAACATTGCTTATAGTCACTAAAAAAATTGTCTTATGTTAAAATAAGTGTGTAAATGGATTTATTTTGGCACATGGCTGTGCCCAAATTACAATGGAAATTATGTTCTGGGTCTCAAGGGGTTAAATGCCAAAAAGAGGGAAATGTGCCAGACAACAGAGGTTATATGGCACTGGCAAAGCATAAAAAGGGAAGGGTTAGAGAGAAAGAGTGAAACGGTGAGGGAAGGGGAAAGGAACGGGATGTTAGAGCAGGATGGTCAAATCAAATGAAGGACGTTTATCTGTTGGAGGGAGATGATTAAATCAACAAAGAAGAACAAGAGCTCATGAAATAGGTGAGTAAAATATTGACAATTAATTTTTTTTGCAGCTGTTATCTCTTACAACTTACTTCCAAGTACTCTCACATATATTTTCTCTATCATATTACTCAAAAAACAAATTTTCCTTTTAGCCCCTTCACGCCCAGATCTTTCCTTGGCTATATAAAAAAAATCGTGTTTTTAGCCATTAAATTACGAAAAGTAGCTAAATATACCAAATTAGTTAGTCGACAAGGGTATTGAACAGGTTATATCTATAAAATATTGCTTATATTCACTAAAAATCATCTAATGGTAGCCAAAATACAAAGGAAATTACGTTCTGGGTCTCAAGGGGTTAAGTCCTGGTAAAATTTTTATGATAATCTTATTTTCATCCAGTTGTTCAAAATTTTCACTTTGAACTCTTTCCGTTGTGTTGGATATAATGATTATGCTCACCTTGGTCGGATGCTCTGAGATGAGGATGTCCGGAAGGTCTCGCTGAAGGATATGTATGCATCTTGTGATTTTCTTCTTTGCTTTGTTCCAATCCCTGCGGCAGTTCTCCATGGTCACGAAGCATGCACACCACTACTCTTTCCTGGACAGAAACAAAACTTGTTACTAACTTACAATTAAGACAACATACTAAGAGACCTATTGGGGGCCCCTAGCCAGCCCTTACCCCAGCCTTTGCCCTAATGCAGGCCCCTAACCAGCCCTTACCTCAGCCTTTGCCCTAATGCAGGCCCCTAATCAGCCTTTGCCCTAATGCAGGCCCCTAACCAGCCATTACCCTAGCCTTTGCCCATTTTTTTTTATACATTTTTGCCTATAGCGCCTGTAGGCAGTGACCTCCAGGGCTGGGATGGCAGGCTCTGGAGGTTCACTTGAGGGCTGTGATGATTGGTCCTCGCCTGTGGTGGCGCAGGCAGGATTTTTTTTTTTAGTGATGCCTGTGATTAGAGGTTTATGCCGCCCCCCTGTGTCCTCCAATGCACTCGCAATCTAATGTAGAGTTAATGGGCAGCATGTAGGTGTTCTTAGGCCACTTGAGTCAGGCTCCTAGCCAGCCTTGGCCTTATGGTAGGTATGTGCATATTCTCCGATTTCACGCTTGACAACTTTGTCAACATTTCAGCGCAGCCCCGTTTTCTTTTCATCGAAATTGGCAAAATTTAGCGCAAAAGTTGTGTTGTGAACCCCCTATGAAATCAGTTTTTTGTGTGTTTTCCTGTGATTGCACGAGCTTACACATGATTTGATGACGTAGTACACACATTGACCCCTCAACTCGTTGCAGAAACAATTCTCGAAAATTCTCGGAACATTTCTGAAATCACGTATATTCCGCGGAAATGGAGATGTGTTTCGTGACAGGTCGCCAAAACGCTCGTCAATTTTGCTGAAGGGGAGTGAAATTAATCTTGAAACTAATAAAATAAGTTTCTTTAGTTATTTGTCCGTCTATATGTCGAATTTGATAAGTTTTTATCGAGTAGCAACAATTTTATCAGGCTATCTGTAATCGATGTCAATGCACTGTTTTTCATTTCGTTGTTCGTTCGTTCTGTTTGTTTGTTTGGTAATTATGGAGGAGAGTTTCACGTTCGTTTTCAGAGACACCAACTACTTTTTCTTGGCCTACAATAGGTGCTTGTTCTAATGGTGCTAGTTTTATTTTGCGAAAAAAACAAAAACAAAAACAAACAAAAAAAAAAAAATATGAAACCTAACCTAACCTTATGTTTTAATGAAACCTAACCTAACCTAACCTAACCTAACCTAACCTAACCATGAGTGTTCATGATGCCAAATTTTTATCGGTCACAATAATCCTATTGTTTTATAAGACAAAAGTATGCCCAAAAAAGCGAGCTTCTATTTGATGTAACTTTCTTATTTTAGGTCCTAGGAGGGTCATCTTGGTGTCATTGCAAAGTTTGTTTCAAGACCTTTCCACTGATACCTCTTGCAATAGCATTTAACAATTTTGAAATTTTTTCCCACATAGCTACTTATGGGGTCTGTTCCACGAAGGAGTGACATCACTTCCCATAACACAAAGAAATGACTGATAACAAAGGTCATAGCAGCACGATCATGGCTGTGCCCAGACCCACACAGCAAGCACAACGCTACACTAGGCCGAGGGTCGCGTTGCACCACTGGCATCTGCCTTACACGATACTTTAGCATTTGAGTCAAATTAAAGGGCATGTTTCCTTGGTAATAACAAAGAAATCACCACACTCCCGCATCATACTTCATGCTACGACTGAAGAAACAATGCATAAGTTATTGTGTATGAAGATTACGAGCCACAATGAAGCAAATAACCTGTGTTCATTGAATTACCTTAATATTCTGCAGCACTTCACTCGCCCCGCCGATACGTGGTTCACCATCTCGTCCTCTGAAGCCTGAGCACGACTTGAGGCTTAAATCTCTCAGGGTCGCAATGATTGCAGTAATATAATGTAATATCATGTAATATATACTACTACACCTATCTTGACGACACATCCAAGAAAAAGCAGACAACAACTAGCTTGGGAGACGTTGAACAGGCTATTCCACCCTCTCAAGGCGCTCCTCAGCACACAAGTCCAGCAACAACAACAACAACACGTCTGAGCGCGTCGCCGTGGTGGTGTTGATCTGTGTCAGCTGTGTCAAGGACTAGGCTGAGCCATGGCGGGGGACGAGTATTTCGCCTCCAAGAGCTCCCTCAAGCTGAAGGGTGTGGCTGAAACAGGAATAAAAAAGTGAGATAAGTAACTCTAGTATTATTCTAGTGTTTGCCCATACTCCCCCCTCTCCCCCAAAACAAGCTTGGGGACCTGAGCGAAGCTGGTTATGGTAAATTTCTAGTGTTTGCCCATACTCTCCCACTTCCCCCAAACAAGTTTGGAGACCTGTGGGAATGCGGGGTTTTCGAGTGGGGAACAAGTTATGTGTCGGAAACACGTAATTTAAGAGTTGTGTATGGGGGGTAAAATTCCCTAGATCTAGGGTAATTTCCTTATATCTAGAGAAATTTCCCTAACCAAAATTAACCTAACCTAGCGGGGGGCTTGGGTTATAATGGACGAGAGTTTCACGGCCGTTTTCAGAGACACCAACTATTTTTTCTTGGCCTACAATAGGTGCTTGTTCTAATGGTGCTAGTTTTATTTTGCGCAAACCAAAAAAAAAAAAAAAAAGTATATTTTGTGGTTAAAGTTAGGTTAGGTTTCTTTAAAACTTATAAGGTTAGGTTAGGTAGGTTTCATTAAAACAAGGTTAGGTTAGTTAGGTTTTTTTTTTTTTTTTTTTTTTTTTTTTTTTTTTTTTTTTTTTTTTTTTTTTTTTTGCACGCAAAATAAAACAAGCACCTATTGTAGTTGGTATTAATAGTTGGTGTCTCTGAAAACGACCGTGAAACTCTCGTCCATTATTACACCGGGGCTTGACCCACCGATAACCTAACCTGACCAAATCTAACTTAAGCTAACCTAACCAAACCTAACCGAAACAAATATAACCTAACCTCCTAGCGAGGGGTTGGGGGGATTCTCAACACTTGGTCAGCATTCTGTGAGGATCGTCGGGTTCACACGTCTCTGGACTCAGAAGAAATCCAATTAATTTTCCCTGGATCTAGGGAATTTTTCAACACCCCCTAACTAAAAACTATGTGGTTGCGACGCATATTTTGTACCCCAGCCAAATATCCCGCATTCCCCCAGGTCCCCAAGCTTGTTTTGTGGGAGGGGGAGTATGGGCAAACACTAGAATAATACCCTGGTGATTTAGCTGGGGTACAAAATATGCATCGCAACCACATAGTTTTTGAGTTAGGGTGTTGTAAAAATTCTCTAGATCTAGGGAAAATTTATTTGATTTCTTCTAACTCCAGAGACATCGTCGTCTAGTCCAGAGTGTCGAGCTCCGACTTAGAGGTAAAGTAAAATTTTGTTAGGTTACCGGGAGTCAAAGGGGGCAGAGTCCCCCGCTAGGTTAGGTTAAATTTGCTTAGGTTCGGTTAGATAACCGGTAGGTCGAGGGGGACGAAGCCCGCCCGCTAGGAGGTTAGGTTAAATTTTCCTAGATCTAGGAAAACTACCCTAGATCTAGGGTATTTTGGCTTCTTCATATATCCAAAAATACGTGATAAATTTTTACGATGGCACCAAACTTCCCTACACAATTGGGAGCATGGTTTTTGTTAACCTTATTGTATTCTAAGAGACATTTTCTCGTTGAGATTTCCGTCGCAAATCAATAGTTTCGGAGATATGAACATTTTAGGTGGGAGGAAGAATACGTTTCCTTGTTTACAAAATGCCTCCCTCTTCCTATTCTTGTGACCTGCATTGCTTTTGTTTCGGAGGCGCACCCGTGGCTACCTTACCTAACCTTACCTTACCTAACCTAACCTAACCTAACCTAACCTAACCTGAACCTTACCTTACCTTACCTTACCTTACCTTACCTTACCTTACCTACCTAACCTAACCTAACCTAACCTAACCTAACCTAACCTAACCTAACCTAACCTAACCTACCTAACCTTTAACCTCCTAACTGGGTGCAATAATAAAAAAGTTTAATAAAATACCAAACAAAGCGATGCAGGTCACAAGAAGAGGAAGAGGGAGGCATTTTGTAAACAAGGAGACATATTCCTCCCCCACCTAAAATGTTCTATATCTCCGAAACTTTGATTTGCGACGGAAAGCTCAATGAGAAAATGTCTCTTAGAATCCAATAAGGTAAACAAAAACCATGCTCCCAATTGTGTAGGGAAGTTTGGTGCCATCGTAAAATAATACCAAGTACGTGTTTACGACGCAATTTTTGCTCCCCACCCAAAAACCCCACATTCCCACAGGCCCCCAAGCTTGTTTGGGGGAAGGGGGAGAGTATGGGCAAACACTAGAAATTTACCCTTAGATAAAGTGAGGGTAAAAATGGACGAGGACTGCGCGGTCATTTTCTGAAACACTGACTAGTTTTTCCTTGCCTAAAATGAGTGTTTTTTCAGATGGAGGTATTTTTATTGGTTATAATGGTATGGTAAATTTTTACACTAAAACCGAAATTCCCTACACAATTGGGTGTGTGGTTTTTGTTCACCTTAATAGATTCTAAGAAACATTTTCTCTATGAACTTCCGTCGCAAATCACTACTTTCGGAGATATAAGACGTTTTTAATAGGAAGGAGTGTATGTATATCAGATATGAAAATTAAATTAACCTAACCCCACCTTTAGACTCACTAATCTAACCTAACCAACCTATTCCCACGCTTTAACCTCCTAACTAAAGACAAATCTGCATTAAAAAAAGTGTCCTCGGCAAGGGAAAAACAAGAGGAAGAAGAGTGTGGCGGATGTAAACACTTGTCTCTCTCCTCCCTATAAACAACATGTCATTATCTCCAAAAGTAATGATTTGTGACGGAAGCTCATAGAGAGAATGTTTCCTAGAATCCAATAAGGTAAACAGAAACCAAACTCCCAATTGTGTAGGGAATTTCGGTCCTAGTGTAAAGTGGTCCTTAAATTTTCCTAGATCTAGGAAAACTACCCTAGATCTAGGGTATTTTGGCTTCTTCATATATCCAAAAATACGTGGTAAATTTTTACGATGGCACCAAACTTCCCTACACAATTGGGAGCATGGTTTTTGTTAACCTTATTGTATTCTAAGAGACATTTTCTCGTTGAGATTTCCGTCGCAAATCAATAGTTTCGGAGATATGAACATTTTAGGTGGGAGGAAGAATACGTTTCCTTGTTTACAAAATGCCTCCCTCTTCCTATTCTTGTGACCTGCATTGCTTTTGTTTCGGAGGCGCACCCGTGGCTACCTTACCTAACCTTACCTAACCTAACCTGAACCTTACCTTACCTTACCTTACCTTACCTTACCTTACCTTACCTTACCTTACCTAACCTAACCTAACCTAACCTAACCTAACCTAACCTAACCTAACCTAACCTAACCTAACCTTTAACCTCCTAACTGGGTGCAATAATAAAAAAGTTTAATAAAATACCAAACAAAAGCGATGCAGGTCACAAGAAGAGGAAGAGGGAGGCATTTTGTAAACAAGGAGACATATTCCTCCCCCCACCTAAAATGTTCTATATCTCCGAAACTATTGATTTGTGACGGAAAGTTCAATGAGAAAATGTCTCTTAGAATCCAATAAGGTAAACAAAAACCATGCTCCCAATTAGAGAGAACTGCAACTCGAGAAATGCCAGTGGTCGCTGGCAGTTTTAACTCAAAGGTTGGTCTACTGTGTTTTGGCTCCGCGACTAATATTTTTCATAAATTAATTTCGCGATAAATATTGATGCACCGCATCTGAATACCAAAAAATATAGTTCTTCTTTTGTTCTACTAATTATATGGATGACATGCATTACGATGGAACGTTCTATAATAGCAATTTAATGCAAATTACTCGCCTCGAGTAGCAAAGCTTAATAGATTTTTTACATGTATATTGTGGCATGTAAAATTTGGGCGATGTTCACACTGTTTTCTAAGACAGTACTGCTGCGTCTGGCAAACGCTTGTCAAAATACAATAAGCAATGCCTTGGAAAAACGAAGAATAAAGAATGCCGAAATCGGCTTGTTGCTGCGACAATGTAGGTTATAATTGTGGAGGCGACATGCCGCGGCGGGGAGTGGTGGGCGGGGAGATTGTGGCGGGAAGATTGAATCAAAACATTGCCACTTCACGCGTCGACTCATTGCACTTCTAGGCTTTCTATCTGATTGATACACAATAATAACAGGAAAATATGACTGCCTAGGTATAGATAACTTCTAAACATTCGTTATTGACTATATAATATCATAGAGTAGCATTTACCTCGCCTCCTCAACTATAACCTCCTTGGTTATTTGGTTATATACAATGTTTTACAGAATCAGGCTTCTATACAATATACATATAAAAGAAAATCGTTCTTAATATTATACTTGTGTGTTTTAAGTGCAGTGGAATAAGCCCATATTTTTCTTTCAAGTTGACCAACTTTTCACCAAATTGTGAGTTAAAACTGCCAGCGACCACTGGCATTTCGGAGTTGCAGTTCTCTCTAATTGTGTAGGGAAGTTTGGTGCCATCGTAAAATAATACCAAATACGTGTTTGCGACGCAATTTTTGCTCCCCACCCAAAAACCCCACATTCCCACAGGCCCCCAAGCTTGTTTGGGGGAAGGGGGAGAGTATGGGCAAACACTAGAAATTTACCCCTAGATAAAGTGAGGGTAAAAATGGACGAAGACTGCGCGGTCATTTTCTGAAACACTGACTAGTTTTTCCTTGCCTAAAATGAGTGTTTTTTCAGATGTAGGTATTTTTATTGGTTATAATGGTATGGTAAATTCTTACACTAAGACCGAAATTCCCTACACAATTGGGTGTGTGGTTTCTGTTCACCTTAATAGATTCTAAGAAACATTTTCTCTATGAACTTCCGTCGCAAATCACTACTTTCGGAGATATAAGACGTTTTTAATAGGAAGGAGTGTAACTATATGAGATATGAAAATTAAAGTAACCTAACCCCACCTTTAGACTCACTAATCTAACCTAACCAACCTATTCCCACGCTTTAACTTCCTAACTAAAGACAAATCTGCATTAAAAAAGTGTCCGCGGCAAGGGAAAAACAAGAGGCGATGCAGGTCACAAGAGGAAGAAGAGTGTGGCGGACGTAAACACTTGTCTCTCTCCTCCCTATAAACAACAAGTCATTATCTCCAAAAGTAATGATTTGTGACAAGCTCAGAGAGAATATTTCCTAGAATCCAATAAGGTAAACAGAAACCAAACTCCCAATTGTGTAGGGAATTTCGGTCCTAGTGTAAAATAATACCAATGGTATTATTATTCCAGTTTGACACCGAATTCACTTTGGTGGACGAAACTATTTTTTTCTGATGATTTATGATGCGTTTTGAATGAATCTGCTAACCGTTTCTGTCGCAAATCACTATTTCATTTATATATTTTAGTTAGGTAAAGGTCAGGTTTGATTAGGTATAGGATAGGTTAGGTAAAGTTTAGTATAGATATAGGTTCGGTTAGGTTCAATTTGTTTTTCAATATTTTTTGTCGCAAAAAAAAAAAAAAAAAAACCCTGATTTGCGACAGAAACGGTTAGCAGATTAATTCAAAACACATCAATAGTCACCAGAAAAAATAGTTTCGTCCACCAAAGTGAATACGGTGTCGAACTAGAAGTTTACCCCATTTTATTGACCAACCCCGAAAGGAAGGATGAACAGGTGGATAGGCTGGCCGCCGACTGTCCTGTCCCAGATTCGAACCAGGGCCCACAGATTCGTAGCTAGACTCGCTAGCCACTACACCACGGAGGCCACAACATAGCAGAGATATTACATACCGAAGTGGAAATTGTACAGAAAGCATGAGTAGTAAGGCCAGTGGAAAGAGCCGTTATTCTTGATATTAACCACAATTTGGTGATTATAGAGCACTTTCACACTTATACAGAGAGGAGTAAGGGCGATATCAACAAAACCTTCAAGGACAGAAAGGGGTGAGGATGACCACTTTCTCCTGCTGGTTCCAAGACTTATGGATTGGTCACAGTCTTGGCTAAGCCGTCCAAACCTGAACTTCATTATCATTGTTTAACGTGACTAGTCTCTTCGGAGGCGTGGGTTCGTATCCCACCGCTGCCACCAATGTTAGTCTCTCTGTTTGTAGAGACTTGACGTGGTCTTACTTTAAAGCGTAGTACAATTATGTACAGTTTATTTTACAAGTCCGTTTGACTTAGTGAGTGTTACTTAGTGTTAATACAGCCAAGAATGTAGAGCAGTCAGTGAGTTGAGGAAATGACATGAATGTCTGTCTGGCACCAGCCGTGGTCCGGGTAGTTCTGTCCTCGTAACCAAGTCTGTGAACCTCGCTCAGCTGTATACAGGTGACGTCAATGTTGAAAAGGGGTTGTTCCACATTCCTGGGTATGTCATACTTTCCTCGGTGATCAACTGGGTTAAGTGGCAATCACGGCTGGCTGTCAACACAATATTATCAACTATTGTGTTGCGTCTTCTCGTGTTTATCTCTTCTAAGAAAGGCTGATGTACATACAATCGTTGTGGATCTAATTTCCGGACGCTGTCAATAATGTTAAGCTATTAATAGGTTCACACGGCTTGTATGGGAGTGCAGAATATTACTAGCTAAAAGTATTACAAGTGGGTGTTACAATTGTTGTAATCAATGATAATAGTGATACAAATTTTTATAAATGGCAGACGTTTTCTAGTGACTGACATTACAGCTACATACATACTGCATCCTTCATTACATAAATGATTGGAATGGACTCAGTAGACAGGTAGTTAGTGCAGAGTCATTAGAGAGCTTTAAAGGGAGGCTGGATGAATTCATGGATGGGGATGAAAGGTGGATGTAGGTAGTGTTAACTAACAGGAACTACCTCGTGTAGGTCTCACGGCCTCTTGTAGCTTCCTTGTTTTCTTATGTTGTTATGCATGATAGACATAATTAGCACTCAGCGCATCCTTCATCCAGCTAATAGCCAGTGTCACGCCAATTTACAATCTCCATCTATCCCGTTAAAAAAAAAAAAAAAACATCCCGTGACATCGGAGTGCATTATTGCTCCTTGATTCTTCTCTTTTGTCGTCTGTAATTAAATAAAAATGTTACTAATTACTACAAAATTTCTCAATAAACACCAAGATCTGTTAATTTGTGACAAGTTCAGAGCGAGGGCCACTTAACTACAGTGATAGGCAAGATAACTACATAGGCGAGACGGATGTCAGTTCTGTTGACTTGATATCCTAATATCTAATCCAGCTAGGCCTTGCTAGTGTGTGGACGTGTACTGAGTATAAGGATTGAAGGTAACTCATTAGGCCTCAGATCAAGCTAGTTGAGGTCAAGTGATAACCAGAAGTGAATTTAAATATTCTTGGTTATTTTGTTAAATTCCATTGAAATATGTACTGCAAGTTTAGTTTAGAAATTTTCATAAAGTTAATTATCATCACATCACATTTACTACTTGACTAGGAAGAAGAAGAAGAAAGCCAAAGATCAGGAGATGGGTGGCAGCACGCGGCGCAACACCGCGCTCGGCTCCACCCCGGAGAAAGAGGCGCCCAGTGCCAGCATGTTCCGCAACTACACGGAGGCAGAACGCCGATTTATGGAAAGACAAAGAAAAATGGTTTGAAGCTTCGTATTTTTATTATTGAGTCAATGTTTGTACTGGACATCAACTTAACTTCTCCCTGTTCAACCTATCTCTCAGTTCCCTTCACTCTACACAGGAAGAGTTACCCTTGAATTGTATGCTTTCAGGAGGCTGACAGAATCCTGAAGAAGGCAAGCAAGACTCATAAAGAAAAAGTTGAGGACTTCAACAGACACCTGGACTCCCTCACAGAACACTTTGACATCCCCAAGGTGTCTTGGACCAAGTGAAGCATTTTCTCCAATGTTTTGTGCAAAGCTATATTGTATTGTAGTATAGATACTTTTATGACAACCCACTATGGATACAAATATGTTTTTCCTCAGTATGAAATAAGGCATAAAGATAATTTTCAGTTCCATTAATTCACATCAGAAGCAATGCCCATCTGCCATTATATAGTGCGCCGAATGTTGGACAAATATTTCTTTACAACAGTTTCTTGTATTGTAATCAGAGTTTAAGTAACTTAAAACCACCATTTTACCTCACCTTCCATACCTAACTTATGATCTTTTGTTTCAAAAAAAGCAAACATTAAAGGTTAAGTGATATGACATCTTCATCCTATAGTACAGCAGCTCTCAGATAGACTTGTTACAGGTAGTTATAAGAATATATTCACCCTGATAATTGTCTTGTAACTCAAGGAAAAAATACTGATAATTTAAATTAGTTCATCAACCTCACAAGCTGCTTGATAGCACAGGAAAACCACTTTTAAGGACATAATTTATAAAATCATTCCTTGTTGTTATAGTAAAAATTAATAAACAAAAGATTTACAAAGAGCAGTTTATTCTCTATGGTACAGTCTATTAGTCAAGCTTTTACATATTCATAAAACAAAACCTCTACAAGTCCCACACATCACAGAGGCAAAACAAACTTTTCCTAACACAAGGACCTACAGTAATAAATACTATCATTCCAACAGGGTAACAAAAATGTCAAAGTTGCTGAATACATTTCAAAAATCCAATATTACACATCCGGGTGCAAGGAAAACTAGCTCTTGTTCTGTACACCTTTATTGACAAAATTGTATTGAAAAAATCTCATTTTAGAATACTGCACTTAAGAACCAAACAGCCTTGCATTTCAAGATTGTTGCTTCCCACGGGAAAGCATTTTACCATCAAACACTCTGATGAACCGCCACGCCAGGCAGGCGGTGACGCAGTGTTCCGCAGACCCTGTGGCTCTCCCACGATAGCAACGTACCGGCCGGGCCCTGGGTGGCCTGGGCGGGGCACGGCCACCTAGGGCGGCACAGCTGTGCGGGGCTGACGACTAGGGGCTTCAGGGAGAGCCAAAGGGTCGTGCGGAAGGGGTTAATTTTGGGCCATTTGCTTTAAGAAAATTTATTATATTCAATTGAGATATCTAATCTGATTTTATAATAACAATGAACAATGGCCGGGTATAAAACAAAGAAAGCATGGAATATTCCAAATTAAAATATATTTCAAGACCATACAATGGCGAGGGACATGTAATAGACATTATAAGAGAATATTAAACAATAGCCTAGTTATGATGATATTTGAGGTGATGTGTTATGGTTGCTTACTTTCCACTTAATGCTGTGATGGGGAATCACACAGGCTGGAACGTGGTGGGCAAGATGTGGTAAGGTGAGAAGAGACTGAAATATTACACAAATCTAAGAAGATGCACTTGACTCCTCGACACCTGAAGATAGTTGGAGGTTTCCATAATCACGGAGAACAAAGCTGGCTGGCTTGGGACACAAATAAGAGTTACTTTTGGTGAACTAAAAGGAGAATTCACAATAGTAACTGCTATTGAGGATCCAGTCCGTAGCTTTGTTTGTAATCCCCTCCCCCCCACTGATTGTGTCGACTGGCCACGCACTAGCAAAGGAACCCAAGAAATATAATAAAGAATGCAAGCGTAATCATCAATCATAGGATTAAGTGACACTGTTTTTTGTGTACACGTTATATCTAGGTATAAACCGGAGCCGCTGGTGGCAGTGGCACTTGACTTTAAGGGATGAGGAGGAGTCCGGCCCTGACGAGTCCTTAACTTATTCTGCGCCAAAGGGTTGAGGCTGCTGGCCGGAGGTGGAGGTGGAGGTGCCGGTGCATAACCACCGGCCACCAGTGACAATGTGGTCTACACACCAGACAAAAAGAAGACAAAGAAAATTGTCATAAACACAACATAATGAGCATCAGAATGAAAAGAAAACTTTAGCAAAGATGGCAGCAGCAACAGCAGCAGTCAGGGTTGTGGTAGTGGTGGTGGTGGTGGTTATGGCAGTGGCGGGGGATGGGCACGGGCGCACTCTGCCACTATTATGCCACCAGGGGATCACATGGCGTACTTCCGGGTCCATTCTCTTGCAAGTTCATTGTACTTTTCCCTATCAGTCTTGTAGACTCGTGCTATCTCGGGCACCAGGGGATCCTCGGGGTTGGGATCCGTGAGGAGGGAACAGATAGACAGGAGCACTGCAACGGTAAGGGGGGCTCCGTCACTGCTTTATCCTTTTTCTTTTTTATTTATTATTTTTATTTTTACATCACAAGGCCAAGTGAAAAAAGTTTAAAAAAACCCAGCATAGTTGCCATTCCTTATAAAGAAAGAGGGATGGGCCATATACAAAGGTTACCTATAGATAAGACTGATGTAGCAGAGTGCATAAGGAAATAAAGCTGGAATCATCAAAGTTTAGTAACCCTCATTTGATTTTAAAGAAAATTTTACAGCTCGTGGTCAAAATTACATTTACAGTAAAGTTAATTACTTTATGTACAAGAGATTTATATGCTACATTTGAGCAGCACTGCAATCTAATGCCCTGAAAGTAGTTGACCAATATATAAAAAGGACTTAATCATAAGTACGTGTACGTATTTGAGCAAGATACATTAGTAAGAGTTGAGAAACATGTATGTCTAGATGATTCACACGTAATAACATACTAAACACTTCCAACATATCAGAACAAAACACTGAATCCTACAAGTGAGAATCCACCGGTCTGTGAAAACACCAATCGTCGGAACTTTTACAGGTAAGAAAAAAAATTGTATTTGCCGACTCCACTCTTGCCCTGGGAGGACGTGCCTTTCCCAGAAGACTACATGTCCCTTTAATCAGAGCCTAGCCTAGTCTGGTCTCATGCCTGTTCCTTAAAATTCCCTCAAGAAAGTGGTCATCGCATTAGTCTCCATTTCAACATGTTTATGTAAGTTATTCTCACTACTTCCAATCCCCTCACTCTTGCATCACTTCTCTCACTAATGCACTCCAACACTTATCTTCCCATGCAACAGTGCCATATGACCTCTAATGTCTGGCACATTTCCCCCTTTTTGACATTAAATCAATCAATTCCCATGCAACACGGGATCATCCTCGCATACTCGCACCATCCATTCTACTCTTGTATATCCTTGTCAATAGACAAGAAGACTGAGCTCGATCTGCCATCTGGTGGCCGTCTGGGAACTACCCGGCAGCTTAGAATGTCGGGTCTCGGGATGTCGGGCTTGCCTTATTTTCCATTATTCCCTACCAAACCAACTACAATTAAGTGTTGTCATGGTCAACATAGGCTTATGCAAAATGAAAATATACGAGTTTTTCATTATTCATGACGTTATAACGAGGATTGTTGGCATAATAGAAGCATTCGACAACAGGTGTCCTACAATATTCTTCTAAATACTGTAAAGGAATGCTTCAAGGCAGGTGTATGGATTAATATTACCTCCATGTATGCAAAGAGAAGGTAATATTTACCCATACACCTGCCTTGAAGCATTCCTCTACTGTATTTAGTAGAATATTGTAGGACACCTGTGGTCGAATGCTTCTATTTTGCCAACAATCCTCATTATAACGCCATGAATAATGTAAAACTCGTATATTTTCATTTTGCATAAGCCTATGTTGACCATGACAACACTTAATTGTAGTTGGTTTGGTAGGGAATAACGGAAAATAAGTCAAGCCCGACATCCCGAGACCCGACATTTTAAGCTGCCGGGTAGTTCCCAGACGGCCACCAGATGGCAGATCGAGCTCAGTCTTGTCTATTCACTCACACATACTTTCCAGGTGAAGTGCTGTGTTCACCACCTCCACCAATCTACAGTTCATTCCTTCTCCCTTTCTTTCCTACAATTCGGCCTCCCAAGCAAGTCAGACAGCACACAACAACAAAACAAATCTGAGCTTTTTGATTTGCTAAGTAATGACACTACCAGGGGAAGGGTGACGATTCTCAGCCCTTGTTCCTTTTCTCCTCCTACATCAGGCAGGTAATACAGACACGAACTTACTTAACAACTCATGTTCTATAATACAGAACGAACTGGCTAGCTGAACTGAGAGAAACACTTGACTGAACACCGAGAGAAAATCACACAACTATCAAGGAGAATATACAATCTTAATATTATTGGCATTAACTGTCCCTTTTTTACCATAAACTATAATGGTAAATCCCAAGGAACTTTTTCCAGACAAAAGAACAGTCAAATAATTATCGACTTCCATAAACTATAATGGTAAATCCCAAGGAACTTTTTCCAGACAAAAGAACAGTCAAATAATTATCAACTTACCTTTAGAAATAGTTAAGGCGGGACTCCATTGGCTCCTGAGAATGTCCAAACATATGGAACCATTGCTGTTAATATTTGGATGGTAGATGCGTGTTGTGAATGCAACCTGCAAAGCAAGGTTAATCAGCCACTGTGACGACTACACATCAATATTCATCATCAACAACTGTGACGACTACACATCAATATTCATCTTCAACAACTGTGACGACTACACATCAATATTCATCATCAACAACTGTGACGACTACACATCAATATTCATCATCATCAACAACTGTGACGACTACACATCAATATTCATCATCAACAACTGTAACGACTACACATCAATGTTCATCATCATCAACAACTGTGACGACTACACATCAATATTCATCAACAACAACTGTGACGACTACACATCAATATTCATCATCAACAACTGTGACGACTACACATCAATATTCATCATCTACAACTGTGACTACATATCAATATTCATCATCAACAACTGTGACGACTATACATCAATATTCATCATCAACAACTGTGACGACTACACATCAATATCCATAATAAAAAACAGCTCATCACATATTCAATCTTCCAATAGAGCACCAATCATATACCCTAAACATAAGAAAATAAGGAAGCTACAAGAGGCCGTCAGACCTACACGAGGTAGTTCCTGCTACTTAACTCTACTTATATCCACCTCTCTTCCCCATCCATGAATTTATCCAGACAATTTAAACCAATATTTAGAAACAAAGCTGGATTTATAGTCGGCTGCATTCTTATCTTCATTGTGTTTGATTTCAAAATATTCTATTTCTACTGGATATTCATAATTATGTATGAGTGTGCCAGTCTGCAGCATGGATCAGTTACAAAACAGCATCTTGAGATGATAATGGAAACAATGTAAAAATTATTCAAATCAAAAGACAATCTGAAAATATTGCAGTCTCCTTGTCTTGCCTGGGGAAAATAGCAGAAAATTAAGGGTATTCCTATGTAATTAAGGTTGGGTAAAAGATGACAAGACAACCCTGATCTAATGGCAGTGTACAAGAATTTTTTTTTTGTATGAGAGAGAGAGAGAGAGAGAGAGAGAGAGAGAGAGAGAGAGAGAGAGAGAGAGAGAGAGAGAGAGAGAGAGAGACTTAGCAAGGAGTGTATGAACAGGAGGAATTGTGCCACAATTCCTCCTGTGGCCATACCCAAAGAGAGAATCAGGACTGATATCTGAACAAACTCAGGTGAAATTCTGATATCAAGCTGCAGGCGACCTATACTTAACATTAGCACCGGGAAATACTATGAATTATGACAAACTTATCTTGCCAAAACTTTCCAAAACTATAGCAGGACAAATACCTTTCAACTTCCCTCCCCTACACGCACACAACCCTATAGAAAGTCACAAGTGTTTGTGGGCCCTCTGGACCCATGTATTGATGTTTGTAGTAGTAGTATATATTAGGGAAAAACTGGTTCACAAATAGGGTGGTGAATGATTGGAATGAACTCAGTAGACAGGTAGTTAGTGCAGAGTCATTGGGGAGCTTTAAAGAAGGGCTGGACAGGTTCATGGATGGGGAGGAAAGGTGGATGTAGGTAGTGTTAGGTGACAGGAACTACCACGTGTAGGCCTCGCGGCCTCTTGTAGCTTCCTTATTTTCTTATGTTCTTATGTAAACGGTAGGGCCATGAGTCTACGGAATTAGTGAAATGCGGCAAGATGCTCCCGCAGAGTGTATTCATGTAGTCTATAATCTTTGAAGTGTGTTTAGCCCAAAAACCCCCCCTTCAAAATGATTTAATCGACATTGGACCAAGCCGCTTACCCCCTAAGATTTATTTGCAATTTTTTAAGCCTACTTTCATCAAAATTGAATTTACAGTTTCGGCTACCCAAAACAGACAGACAGACAGACAAGACACACGGCTACTCCTATAGTATATTAGATACACGTACTGGACGATGCATGCAACAACAACACATTATCTTGCCTAATATAGCACTTCCCAGCAGCCCTCCCCTACACGCACACAAGCCTATAGAGGTATAGAAAGTCATACACGTACTGGACGATGCATGCAACAACAACACATTATCTGGCCTAATATAGCACCTCCCAGCAGCCCTCCCCTACACGTACACAAGCCTATAGAAAGTCATACACACACTGGCTGATGCATGCAACAACAACACATTATCTGGCCTAATATAGCACCTCGCAGCAGCCCTCCCCTACACGTACACAAGCCTATAGAAAGTCATACACACACTGGCTGATGTAAGCAACAACACATTATCTGGCCTAATATAGCACCTCCCACCAGCCCTCCCCTACACGTACACAAGCCTACAGAAAGTCATACACACACTGGCTGATGCAAGCAACAACAACACATTATCTGGCCTAATATAGCACCTCCCAGCAGCCCTGTCCCTGAACAACATCTTCTGTCAGACCTTTATGTGTCTACCAAACACACTGGCGGCGGGCCAAAGTACGAAAATAGTTAACTGTCACCCAGTTTTGTGCACTGTGGGTCAAGCCCCTCTTGCAGCCATCTCTACATTAAATAAACTCATTTTAAACAATAATCTACTTGTGTACTGCACCAATAGCTGAACATAAGAAAATAAGGAAGCTACAAGAGGCCGCGAGACCTACACAAGGTAGTTCCTGTTACTTAACACTACCTACATCCACTTTTCATCCTCATGCATGAAATTATCTAGCCTCCTTTTAAAGCTCCCTAATGACTCCGCACTAACTACCTGTCTACTGAGTCCATTCCAATCATTAACCACCCTATTTGTGAACCAAAAAATAAAACAAGCTAATGTTTACTACCAGAAAGTCCACTTACTTTGGGAGGTTTGAAGAGATAATCAGTTGGGAAGTAAATAGTGAAAACTTACATAAAACAAACAATAACCTATAATATATTTTTTTTATTATGGTCAAAATGCAGTAAGGAAGCCACGCCCCCTGCCTCCCATTCTATTCTACGGGGCAGCTGATTGGTGCATTCCTCATATCATCACTACCAATCACAATATCTTCACTACTTAACAGCGGCGTGACCACTGGACACAGCAATCTTCACTACAAAGGGATTTTTGATTTTGTCACCCTCTGTAGTGAAGATTGCTGTCCAGTGGTCCCGCCGCTGTTAAGTAGTAAAGATATTGTGATTGGTAGTGATGATACGAGGAATGCACCAATCAGCTGCCCTGTAGAATAGAAGGGGAGGCAGGGGGCGTGGCTTCCTTACTGCATTTTGACCATAATAAAAAAAATAAGACTATACTTATGTACTGCACCAATACCTGAGAATAAAACCAGCTAATGTTTACTAGTAGACAGTGCACTTACTTTGGGAGGTTTGAAGGGATAATCAGTAGGGAAGTGAATAGTGAGGAAGAACACTCCCCCTTGGAATGGACTCTCCGGGGGGCCCATGATGGTGGCCTGCCAGTGGAAGAGGTCATCTCCTACAGGCCCGGCGGAGCACTGTGCTGGGGGGTCCCGGCCGAGGTCTTGCAGTTCCTGGGTGAAATATTACCATTAATTATATATAAAAATTTATGTGCCCCTTAGACTCCCATAATTAATTAATTATATATATAAAAAGTCATGTGCCCCTTAGCTATCTATCAAACACGTGAAAACATGAGTCAGCTGGAGTAGGCCTACAGCCAATTCCCATCAACCCCTTGAGACCCAGAACGTAATTTCCATTGTAATTTGGGTACCATTAGACGATATTTAGTGACTACAATCAATATTTTATACATGTGACCTGTTTAGCATCCTTGTCCTTTAACTAATGTGGTATATTCAGTGACTTTTCGAAATATTATGACTCGACAACATACACATTTTTATAGCAAAGGAAAGATCTGGGCGTGAAGGGGTTGATTAAGTCATTAGTAGGCCTATAACCAATTCCCATCAATTAGTCATTAGTAGGCCTTCAACCAATTCCCACCAATTAGTAGGCCTATAACCACGTAGTCATAAAATTTTATAATGTAGTATATAATAAATAAGAAAAATACGAAGAAATGGCTGGATGACTTTCAAAATTCCTTAACTAGGGAAGGAGTGGAGATAAATATGAAGAAATAAAAGTTGGCAGACGCAATCCAGCCAGGACAAGTCATTGCTCTCTAGGCCCACCTCTTGCCTGCTGTTTTGTGTATTGACCTCTAGTCTGTTTTATTTAATATGGTCCATGCACTAAGGAGGCCACGCCCCCTGCCTCCCCCCCCCCTCCCTTTTCTACGGGGCAGCTGATTGGTGCACTCAACTGTTCAACACAAGATCTATACTTTTAATAGTATAGTCTAGATAGATATATGGTCTATATAGATAGTATGTCTATTAATCTTGGTTCAACATGTGTACAGATTACTCGTATCATCACTACCAAACACACCATCATCACTACCAAACACACCGTCACCACTACACACCAGCACGTGACCACTCAGCATTTTGACCATATTAAATAAAATAGACTATAGCTAGTTGTATTCACCTAGTAGTAGCACAAAGGGCCTCAGATAGACTAGTGTGGTCCTGTCTCCAATCTTTATTTATCAAGTTTTTCCTTAAATAGCTGCACATTTTTAACCTTGATCACCTTGTAGTCATTCCTGGCATCTCTACTGCCGCGGGGAAAACATTAACTAGTACTTCTTTGTGATTCAAACATCTGCCTTCTAGAACTTTTCTTTGTTCTCTCATATATCCAATTTATTTAACTCTTTTAATAGTAAGTCTTTTTGTCAACTTCTTCCAAATTCACATACAGTAACCAAGTCTCGACTCTGTAAATTTGTCAAGTGTTGCAAGTTTCCTTTCCTTCAGCCTTTCATTGTAGATTAATCTTTCAACTCTACACCATCTTAGTTGTTATATCTTTTGTGTTCTTTGTATTTTTTTATATTATGTATTAAGTGAGGGGCTTCAGTTTCAGCATACTGTACTCAGCAACATGGTCTTATCATTGTGGTGAATATATTAATCATATCTTTATCCATGAAGTGAAAAGCTACACTTATATTTTGTCAACGCACATCATTATCTGCATATCATTAAATACATTATTTATACAGTCCTCCCGTGATAGATCATTCTGGAACACTAGTCCTTGGTTACTCTCTTCATTTTCCAGCTTGTTAATAATCAGGTAATCAAATGGTTCTACTGCAGTGTCATGCATTATACAAGGTATGTAGTTATAATCGTCCTCTATTTGCAGTATTTCTAACCCCTACAACAGACGGAGGAAATAAAAAATAACATAAGGGGGGTCTGGGGGGGCCCTCAGTTAGGGTAGGCTAGGGTCTCTGTAATAGCGTTACTCTCGGGTAGGCTATGTAACCAATGTCCAGGTTAGGTTAGTGAACGGGGGGGGGGGGGCACAGAACCACACCCCCCCCAGTTAGGTCAGAAAAGTATTAGGAAATAGGGAGTATTGTATTCACTGAAATTTTCCATACAACTATATAGTTTCCCTTTCAGGCTTACACTGTCACATGATCTAACCGCTGCTTCAGAACACTATCCTATCCATAAACATTAAATAAGGAGACAAGTGGTTAAGATTTACAAGACTAACCACCAGTATCTCCTAAACTTAACAATCTATCAATAATCAATCAACGAGTCATTCAACCTCACACCAACCACCATGCGGCAAAACAAACCATTGCACCACTACCATTGCACCACTACCACTGCACCACTACCATTGCACCACTACCACTGCACCAATAACTGATAAGTGTCATTGTCTGGCTTCTTCCATCATGTTTCCCAGTTACGTAATCCAGCCAGCCTTGACCACACTTCCTATCCCGCCAGCCACATCCCTTCATGCTTATCTCCGGCATCTCTCTCCTTAGCTCCTAATATCCAAGGCTCTACACACCACTCTACCACTAATACCTTAATGCAATAACAAAACTACTGATAACCCCACCCCCCTCCCATCCCTGCCTATCTTATCCATCTCTACTATACTACTCTACACTGCAAAACACTACCACAGCTGGACCTGAAATGAGCCTACTCTGACCTCATAACCTCATTTAATTCACCTCACATTATCCTGAACTCATAAAAAACCCATTCATCTCATTCATATCCTTCATTAAGTAGGTAGGTAACGTTATTAATCATCTCTTGGTCGTAGGAATTCAGTATATAAAATGAGGTTACAGACTTAGGGACAAAACCATAGTAGAGTCCTCACCACCACCTCACTTCCGTCCCTCACCCCCTCACCCCTCCCTCACCCCCGCTACAACCCCCTTATAACCCCACCGCTGTCATAACCTCAAATCTGGGCCACAACATATTTTATCCCCACCCCATATAACCTCACCCCCGGGGCCCCAAACCTCACCCCTAACCCCTCACGGGACCTCACACCCCTCCCTCACCCCCCCACCGCTGTCATAACTCAAATCTGGGCCACTACACAATTTACCACCTTCCCACCCCATATAACTTAACCCCCGGGGCCCCACACCTCACCCCTGCCCCCCCACGGGACCTCCGGGGGGGCTGGGGGTCCGGGTGCCGTGCTGTGGGCGTGCGGGCGTGCAAGGCCGAGCACGGTTGCACGCCTGCGCTCCTTAACTCCTCCCGTGTTGGTGATTTCTTAATTAAACCACAGCCTTGCTATTCTCGCCGCCACATTGCATCACAATCCATTGTGGTGAGTCAAAGGCAGCGGCCTTGACCGGAAAAAGACTTCCGGATCCTCACAAATACAAGGAAAATACATGGAAGACTTTGCCCTTTGAGCCGTCACTTGTCGTAGCCATTTCTCTTCACACGTACAACCCAAAGGCACTCTGATTAGTCCCATTGATAGTTCACTTCCGTCACCACACACGGGCTTACCTTATTAATTCTTTTTAGCGCCATAGCTGTGTGTAGGAGCAAGAGTGCGTCGCCTGCCTCCCTCGCTGCCTGGGTCAAGATGGTGGTGGTGGAGGCGGACCTTACGGCGGAACAATACTTAGCCTTCCCAATACTACTACAACTACCTCAATACTGCTTTTACTACAAACCTATGACGTTATTCTATGTTTTAATCCAATTAGAGACTGTATAACCTCTCTTTATATCCTCTGAATGCGATATAATGACCGCTGAGAACTACTTTACGTGGGGTGCTTGCAGGCTCAGCTGACGGTATCATTTCCTATGAAAAATACCTGACATGACTCACGATGACATACTATAAAACTTATTAGAATACAAACTATGCTATTTTTACTATACTAGCTTTATGTACCCATTTCTTGTCATTACTAACGTGGTATATTTTGGTGGGCTATGTCGAATTTTTGGCTAGAATGTCACCCCTACCGCGGGAAACTCAAAACTACATAATGCAAGGCTATGTATGATAACCTCGCAGCTACCTAGAGTACCTTTATAATAAGTATAATAATAAGTATATAATAAGTATAATAATAAGTATATAATAAGTATAATAATAAGTATATAATAAGTATACCATTGTAATGTTTATCAAGAGACCCTACTCGCAGCTATCTTGCCTGGAATTAATTGATTGATTTAATGCCTAAAAAGGTGAATGTGCCAGACTGCCTGGAGTTAAGCTTATGCTATGCTTGTTTAGAAGAATCTTTTGTTAGCTTGATATCTCTTAACCTTATACATTTTTATTCCCATGAGCCACTTAGTAGTAACCCAAATAGGTCAAAAACCCAACTATAATCATGACTTCTACTGATTGATTGATAGATCAGATTTGATTTACTACCACGATTCATTGATTTATTTTCATACAAGTTCCCTATTTCTTGTTCAGGAATAGTGATTGATTGATTTAATGCTAAAAAAGGTTAATGTGCCAGACATCAGAGGTCATATGGCACTTCAGGAATAGTGATTGATTGATTTAATGCTAAAAAAGGTTAATGTGCCAGACATCAGAGGTCATATGGCACTTCAGGAATAGTGATCGATTGATTTAATGCCAAAAAAGGTTAATGTGCCAGACATCAGAGGTCATATGGCACTTCAGGAATAGTGATTGATTGATTGATTTAATGCCCAAAAAGGTGAATGTGCCAGACATCAGAGGTCATATGGCACTTCAGGAATAGTGGAGTGATTGATTTAATGCCAGAGAAAATATGCCAGACATCAGGTCATAAATATTATGGCACTATGGCAAAGCATAAAAATAAGTATAAGGACTAAGATGAGTATAAGGTATAAGCATAAATAAAAAATAAGGAATAGTAGAGTTGCGGGAGATTTCTGGATTCCATGGGTGTCAGTTTTGGCTACCGTAGATAACCGTGAAGTCGCCACCTGCAGTGATGTCGCCAGGCGCCATATATTACGAATTATAGCATTACTACTGATTTTTATATGCCACTGAAGATAATACACAGTAGTTTATATCATGACTGTATAATCTACCGTTTCAGCATTGTTTTATGCTTTGTATCTGCAAGTATAGACTGTTTCAAATTTCAGTATGCATTTTTTTTCTTCGGGCGACGACGACAGCGGGAGGACACTCAGTAAATAAACATTAGATGGCGACTCTACTGTTGATAGCCACTTTGTAGATATTTTTGTAATTTGTTCATTTATAGCCATAATATGACAGACACTCCAGATAGCCCCTTCTAACTTTCCTGAAATCATGGATGTAGAAATGTAAGTATTAACGCCACCACACGTCTGTAAACTGAAAAAAAAAGTTGTCCTGGCGACTTTACTGTTATCTACGGTAGTGTAGCTACCAATCTTTGTAAATCTAAAGCTTATGCAAAAATGTTTCATAATGCGTAAACTATTGTAATACCATTCAATTATTTACCCCATGTGTTGGAGAGAGGGGCATATGTATGATTGATTGATTTAATGCCTAAAAAGGTGAATGTGCCAGACATCAGAGGTCATAAGGCACTATGGCAAGCATATGTATGGATAGATAGTGTGTAATTATACGGTTAAGTAGTTGCATAAGCACTCTACGTGGTTATATCCCCTGCTTTGTTAAAGATTTCAGTTGAATCTTAGACCAGTTTTTCTTTTCAGATGAGCAAAGTAAAAATACATCTTTTATCTATCAGTTAGGGGAACATTTATTATCTTCAACAATTTGTTATGATACAAGGCACTGCCTGTCTCACATTCTTCTCTAAGAGATACATTCTAAAAATATATTTCTTCCATCCATTTTTAATTATGAAATACATCACAATAATCAGGCAATCTTCTGCCTTTGTAAACTTCTTCAATCATCAACAAACATCAATCTCTAGTATTTAATTTTTTTTTTTTACTCATAGCTAAAAGTGCATCATTCCCAAACTTGACAATATGTAATTCCAAAATCTCTATTAGATGGAAAATATAATCTTAGCTTAGGGTTATCTTATGACCAAAACACATCTCATAGCATAACTTGCATAAAATATAATGACAAACATTAATTATCATCCAATACGTACACACAAACGCAAAAGACAGCTGTGATATTTAAAACTTGATGTAGGCACAAAATCTGCAGTGAGGCATGGGGTGAGGGCAGGACGGGGCCTCCCTCCCTCCCTCCCTCACACAGACAATGGAGCTCAGTATTCCTGGGACTGGCTGGTCTGCTTGGGGTTGGTGGATGTCTTCTTGGGGAGGAGGACGGCCTGGATGTTGGGTAGCACGCCTCCCTGTTGGCGGTGGGAGGCATTAGTATCTATCTTAAAGTTCTGCTTACATTCTATTGTTTAACATGTTGAAATAGATACTGGTTTTGTAATGTACATCCTTGCCTTTTAGAGACAGAAATCCTGCACATATATCTAGAAGGAAGATGTGAAGAGAGTATAGAACCTGTGATTTCACAAACAACATATTGGGTACTAAATAATAGTTTAAGTGATGCTTGCATACACCTTAACCATCAAAGATGACATGGTGCTTAGGCACAAGTGTGCTCAGAGCTGGGCACTAAATACATTGAATGTATTTAAATACTAAATACATTTTACGAATGTATTTAAATACTAAATACTAAATACATTTTACGAATGTATTTAAATACTAAATATCAATACATCAATTGTATCTAAATGCATTTGTAAATACACTTTAAATACACACAAATTTTAACATGTCCGAAAGTTTCCTTAGAAATTTCCTTCTCAGGCCTAAATTTCCTTGAAATCAGGACATTTCCTTGCCAGTGGAAACCCTGGTTCACTGTAAAATCAGGGTTACCAGATAGTTGGGCGGGTTTATGGCCAAATTAACTGATAAAAAAGTATTTAAATTTTTGTTAAATATATTTAAATACTCATAAAAGTATTTAAATACATAACAACTAATGTATTTATAAATACATTTCTAAATACACAAATGTATTTAAATACAACCCAGCTCCGAGTGTGCTCATATACAATGATTCTGGTAATACGGCTAAATTAGACGTGGGGTGAGTTTATGAGACATTATAAAAATAAGTGGGAAGGCTATAGCTATCACCTGAAGTTTAGGGATTGATTTGAGATATGTATTATGCTGAAAGCATTTGTAACTATATAGCTATCACCTGAAGTTAGGGATATTGAATTTGATATGCTGAAGCATTTTAACTGAAGTAAAGCTAATGAATCTATGACAATATAAATTGAGTTTGCAGACCCTTGACTGATTCATCATCTTTACCTTGGAAGATGCTTGGAGTCTTAATACATCTTAGAATATAAATCCTAGAAGTTATAGAAAAAACAATCTGCATAGTAAAATAAAGCATATGAAACAAATTGCCTGAATTCCTCTTGTAGAGTGTGGTAAAACCCCAAAGGAGAGTTTCAAACACATTTCCAGTTACTGAAACTCACAGCAACCCTCACAGACCCTTCCGCCATGGCTTACAACAAACTCACAGCAACCCTCACAGATCCTTCCGCCATGGCTTACATACAACAGAGTGGTGAACCCCATCAACCTTCTGCCATCCATCCTGGCAAGCTCATTCAAGCCATGTTACTGGACCTCCACCCTAAGTCATCAGCTGCTCCTAGACAAGCCAGGTGGGTCATCTAGACGGTACCTGGAACTGTCGCCGATCGGAACTCTCGCCGCCGTCGATGAGTGTTCCAATTATTGATTACGAGCGATCGCGAAGCGCTCGTGAGTCCTCACTGATACGGGATTTTTCCGGGATAAGCGGACGACCCGACCGACCATCACGCTTTTCAGGAGCTTATATCTTTGGAATCCCGCTTCCGATTGACAAGCGGTCTTCACTATTCAATCCCTACAGTTTCAGTGTAAAAAGGCAAAGGTAAATGGAGTTTAGATGACAGCACACAAATTTTTTTGCTATCGGGTTTCTACGGGCTCACTCTCCTTCGCCGACTAAGGCGTCTTACTGGTATTACAGGACCCAGTATATACATTTAATCAGGTTTTACCCATGTTTCTGCATTCAGGGATGAAATACCAGCAATAGCTTGATCAGTCAGGTTAGGTTAGGTGCCAATGTCCAGTAGGGTGGTCCACCAAAAATATTTTTCTACTTTTATTTCTCCACAAGGTTATTTTTTGTCCATTACCCATAGGTTACAAGCCTATGAAATTTCAAGGCGATAAAACTTAATTTAGAGGTCGCCCCATCATCTCGCTTTCTATCATAGGATTTAACCCGGAAAATATCACATACCCGAATTTGAGCACTTCCCGACATCACAGACCCAAATGGTGTTGATTTCTGAATTATCCGGGGTTGTAGACCCCAAAATACACATTTTATCAACTAAAAACTGATATACAGCTGTCTGAATGCTGATTTTCATACCATAAATTAGGGGTAGGCCATACCCTGGTTAGGGTACTTCTAATAGAATAGAAAATGGTTTGCATTTTTGACCTCATAAGGGTCGATTTACACATAGAAATGCTTTCATATTTCATTTATTTACTAAAACCTGCAAAATATGACAGAAAATTTCAATTTCTCTATTTTCCTATAGAAAAAATATTTTTTTGGCAATATTTTGTGAATTGTCAATAAATCAGTGTCGATGAAACCACTTCTATGTGTAAATCGACCCTTCTGAGTTCAAAAATGCAAACCATTTTGCTTTATATCTACTAGAAGTACCCTAACCAGGGTATGGCCTACCCCTAAAATTTACTGTGAAAACCAAATAATGAAATTCAGCATTCAGACAGCTGTATATCAGTTTTTAGTTGATAAAATGTGGTCTATGGGGTTATGAACCCCGGAGAATTCAGAAATCAACACCATTTGGGTCTGTGATGTCGGGAAGTGCTCCAATTCGGGTATGTGATATTTTCCTGGTTAAATCCTATGATAGAAAGCGAGATGATGGGACGACCTCTAAATATCATTGTATCGCGATGAAATTTTGCACACAAGGAGAGGAATGCAACACAAAAAAAAGCAGCGTGTGGAGAAAGGACCAGTGCACTTTGAAATTTTACCCCCTCTTCTTGGACCACCCTAATGTCCAGGTTAGGTTAAAATTTCAACATCGGCGAGTTCTCAGTTGGTGTTTTGGCGAGAATTCCCATCGGCGACAGTTCCACAAACCATCCAGATTACCACATCCACGATACATCCAAGTGCTCAAACACATAACACAACACTCACCTGTGCTATTGTGACATGACTCAGGAGTTTATTGAGTTCTTCATCATTACGAATGGCGAGCTGCACGTGGCGAGGAATGATGCGAGATTTCTTGTTGTCCCGCGCAGCATTACCTGTTGGGATATGGACGATATACTTGGTGGCTAATACAATGAGAAGAAGATTGAGAAGACGTAAGTTCTATATCTTCCTGTAGCGATTGTGTATCTTCAGGGGAATTCTGTTGGTCATCGTATGTTGTGATTGTATTTGATTTATAATTGTATCTCGTCCCCCCTTTCGCTCTCTCTCTTTTTGGTATGTTACCTATATGTTAACCACCCAGGCTGACTACCATAGCCTATACTACTCTTCCCATAAACACTATTTTCAGAACTAGTCAGTGCCTCTCCTCTGCTTGCTGGGGCCTAAGAGACTTCATAGCATGTCATCTACAAAACACGGTGGAATAAAAGTGACCATAATAAGCAATGAGAAGCACGACATGCAGCAACACCATTAACCCCTTGAGGCCCAGAACATAATTTCCATTGTAATTTGGGTACCATAAGACTATTTTAATTAATAACTATAAGCAATGGTTAATATATATGACCTGTTTAGTATCCTTGACCACTAACTAATTTGGTATATTAAGTTATTTTTCGTAATTTTATGGCTAACAACAGACTATTTTATAATATTGAAGGAAAGATCTGGGGGTGAAGGGGTTAAGATGCTAACAGTAACATGTGGGAGACTGGCTGCTCAAACATGGCCCAGCGCTGTGCAGGTGAGCCGTGTGGGTCAGGCCACTTGGCGGCTGGCACCAGGTTACCCTCACCAGGGAGATCCTGCTTTCCCATGTACCATGTTGTACTCAGGGTTCGTGCTGGGGCGAAATCATGCTTGTATCATGTTGTATACAAGGGATACAAGCAGGGACGTAGTTAGGCCTGAGCATTGGGGGCTGTAGCCCCGAATGTTTTATGAATAGCCCCGGATCTCAAATACCTTTTTTTATTTTTTATTTTTCTCACAAAAATAAGATAAGATGGGGCCAACATAAAATTATAGTAAAAAACAAGATATTTGGTTAGATGTTACTTAGCGTATGCTGATGGCATCCTTTTAATGAGCAGGACATGAGAGAGGTGGAGAGAACAAGAGAGAACAGAGATGAGGAGTGCATGACAGAGGAGACACCAAAAGACCTTTTGGAGAGGTGAAGAAGAAAAAGATAATATCAGATGGACAAGACACAGTTAACAGAAGTGCATTTTCTTCTAAGTGCATTTTTTCGAAGTGCATTTTTTCGAAGTGAATTTTTGTGTCTCCTTGGCCAGTCCTTTGTAATGTATATATAATATATATATATATATATATATATATATAAAAAAAAAAAAAAAAAAAAAAAAAAAAAAAAAAAAAAAAAAAAAAAAAAAAAAAAAAAAAAAAAGTAGTTATAAGACCGAGGTTGGTCAGATTTCAGTATTGAACAAAGCATTGGGAATATACAATCTGTATGACTGTCACGCTAAAGCTATCTTTTTCTTAGGGTTTACTCCTACTAATGAAAATAAAAATAATAACAAAGTTGAACCCCAACTCAGATTGCCTTAATTTTATTTTAATTTCATGTTTCCAAAGTTATCCTAAGCAAATTACCGGAGCCTTTTGGTAGAGCACAGTGTCTCACATCTTATATCCATTATACGTACTAATAAATAAATTGAAAATTATCCTATAAAAATTTTAAGATATCTTGGCTGGCCTAAGCCCCCCATGTTTCAAGATCGCCCCTGGATACAAGTGTTGAGGGTACAAGCAATAAAATAATAACTTTATCATCGCCCAGAGGCATACAGACAAAAAAAGCAACAGCAATTCAAAGTTAACTGAAGTACCAGAGCAAAACAGAAGAAAAAGAAAAAGAAAAAAAAAATATATATAGGCATATTAGGGGACATAGTACCAAAGTACATATTATAGTACATGCATACAATATGAAGCAGGAAGGGAACAGACCTGCCAGCTCCAGCACCTCGGCCGCCAGGTACTCCAGGACGGCTGCCAGGTACACCGAGGAGCCGGCACCCACGCGCGGCGCATACTTCCCCTTGCGCAGGAGTCGGTGGATCCTGCCCACTGGGAACTGGAGGCCGGCACGGGAAGACCGGGACTTTTGTTTTGTCCCACTAGCCCCTTTTGATTTGCCTGTGAAGGTGAATGATTATTAGTTATATCAATAGTAATGACCCACCCTGGACACCCCAAAATATTACTAGCCTACCCTCACCTTACCAATAACCTCCTTGCGAGACCTAAGGATGGGAGAGGACTCATATTTTGCCAGGTTAGGTTATATTGAAGTTTGGTTAGTAATTTTTTTTTTGGGGGGGGTCTCACTAGGAGGTTATTGGTGTAGTTAGGTTAAGTTATAGAGAAGTAAGATTAGTAATATTAACCATATTATTGTTTTGAGGGGTCAATGGGGGGTCGTTTAGGGGGCATCTTTGCCCCCCACTTTACAATTACGTGTTAGAGGTATTTGAAGGGATCTGTGAAGGTCTTTAGGAAAAAAAACCCAGGTAAATATGCAGTTTCAACCAATACTCCCTATTGACCAATACTCTGCAGAAATACCTGCGGGGTTTGCGCCCCCCCTGCTAATTAACTAATTTAACTTGGGCATTGATTACGTAACCTAACCTCACTGGGGGGTTTCACTCCCCCAGACCCACCTTGAGTTATTTTTCATTTCCGACTGCTGTTGTAGGGGTTAGAAATACTACTTATGATAAAAACGAAACGTTCAGGATACTTAAAACCACCGATCGTGTATTGGTTTAACTGCACATACGTATACCAAAAAACACTAAGGACGGGAAAGGACTCTATAATTTTACCCCCATTTTTTCCTCTAGAACCTTGATACACCAAGGCCCATTTTTACATAAGAACATCAGACATAAGGAAGCTACAAGAGGCTGTGAGACCTACACATGGTAGTTCCTGTACGTCTTTTCCTTGACACGAGACAAGACATTAACAACATTTACCTAGTGGTGGTAGTAGAAGAGAAGCGCAGATATTACCTCAGTTGACGAGCTTACAAGGTGTGAAACAAGGCAACCAATTCAACCACAGCTCAAATACTACCCACCACACACAACCCATCTCAATAATACGTGATGGAGGGGTGCAGTCAGGGTAATAATGGACAAGGACTTCGCGGTCGTTTTCAGAGACACCGACTATTTTTTCCTGGCCTACAATAGGTGCTTTTTCTAATGGAGGTAATTTTATTTTGCGCAACCCCCTCCCCCCCACAAAAAAAAAAAAAAAAAACGAATTTTATGGTACCGTTTCCATTAAAAACACTGAATCTCCATCAGAAAAGCACTACAACTTGGCCGGGGAAAATTAGTCAGGGTCTTATAGGTTTTAATGAAACCTAACCAAACCTTATAGGTTTTAATGAAACCTAACCTAACCTTATAGGTTTTAATGAAACCTAACCTTATAGGTTTTAATGAAACCAAACCTAACCTTAAATGGTTTTAATGAAACTTAACCTAACCTTAATCCCAAAGTATACCTAACCTAACCTTATAGGTTTCATTAAAACCTATAAGACCCCGACTAATTTTTCCCGGACAAGTTTTAATGCTTTTTCTGATGGAGATGCAGTGTTTTTTATGGAAACGGTACCATAAAATTCGGTGATGATGATTTTTTTTTTTTTTTACTTTCGGTTTACGCAAAATAAAACTATCTCCATTAGAAAAAGCACCTATTGTAGGCCAGGAAAAAATAGTCGGTGTCTCTGAAAACGACCGCGAAGTCCTCGTTCATTATAACCGCAGTCAGTTCGTATACAAGTTGTTTCGTACACCAAAAAGTTGTTTCATAGTCTATATGAAACCATAGTCGTTTCGTACAATCAGCTCAGAGTTGGACTTGACTACTAGATTTACGAAACGACACCAGTTATGTACGAAAATATTCAAAATCAGTGTACGAAACAACTAACAAAACTTGCGTACGAAACAACTTGTGTACGAAACTGACTGCACCCCAGCCTTACGTGTTAATCAAGACAGCAGTAATACCCACCACTTTAAACCCACATATCCCATACTCAAACCTTACTTACACCTTGACCAGTTAACCTAATGGACACAAATGCCACGTAGAACAGCCCGCCACACCACAAGGCCCGAATATATTAGTCATGTGTTTCAAGTTGGCGCCAAATCCTCGCTTTCCTCTATAGCCACCCCAACATGTTTCTAACCCACGTCTTGCTTACGTCCACCCTGCCACTGCCACCACACACACACACACACTCATCCTCTAGCTCCATGGCTGATACATACCTCTGCCAGACATCACGTAATGCTTTCACGGTACAGATTGCAGGAAGAATGGCACCTCACAACCGCCAGCCTGCCACAAAAATTAACGACAGAAGCCAAGACCGAGACCTCCCGGCTCCCTTCCCTCCCTTCCCTTTCCCCCGCACCCATTTTAAGCTCCTCCCATTACAGAAGAAAATAAATACCCCCTTCTATATATACTCTACCCCCCTTTTCTTTAATAAACTTGTAAACCTGTATCAAACTCAGCTATTTCAGTCCCTTCCCTTGCCCCCGCACCCCTTTATTTTAGCTTCTTCCATAATACTAGAAAAGAAATTACCCCCTTCTATGTACCCCCCCCTTTTTTCTTTAATAAACTTGTAAACCTGTATTAAACTCGTCTATTTCCTTTCTGATTCAAACAAAATACTCAACATCTCCTCTTATTTATTTTCGTTACCGTAGCGCTCCCTCCATGAAAATAAAGCCGAACTCATCTGCATTGAAAGAACACGTTTATTTTCTTTATAGTCATGTAGTAAGGCATATAACCATTTCTATCGATAAATAAGCTTATTCTATCTACGGTAGTATTATATTCTATCTAGTAAATGGTAGTAGATGTGTCCATATTATTCGCTTTTGTACCCATTACCAAAGGTGGGCATTCCGCAATTTTAGTCCGCAATTCCGCAATTCCGCAACTTGCGGAATGGTAATTCGGCTGCAGAATTGCGCAATTACGGATGCCTGAAAAAATTGCGGAATTGCGAATTGCGGACCGCCAAAATTTTGAAACGCAATCGCAATAACTTGCGGAATGGGTAATTCGGTTGCGGAATTGCGCAATTACGGATGCCTGAAAAAAAATGCAGAATTGCGGGTTGCGGACCGCCAAAATTTTGAAACGCAATCGCAATAATTGTGACGGTCACCACAAATATAGACATAAACAGAATAGGAATACAGAAGTATTAAATACTAATAAAGAGTCTAGAGACATTTTTTTTTTTAATTGTAGGTAGGTGTTTAAGAATCTAGAGATGTTTAAGAGTCTAGAGACATTTTTTGTTTTAAATGTACTGGTAGGTGTTTTGTATTGTAGGTGTCAAAATTAGTTTGCGGAATTTCGGAATTGCGGAATTGCGATTGTGAGAAGGCCTATCTGAAAAAAATTGCGGAATTGCGATTGCGGACTGGTGCAGGTCGGAATTGCGGAATTGCGATTGCGGAATTGGAAAAAAAATTGCGATGCCCACCTCTGCCCATTAAAGCCCCGTCCACACTACCACTCACCACCGTCGGTGCTTGCCGTCGGTGCTTGCCGACGGAAAGCGCCGACGGTGGTGAGTGGTAGTGTGGACGGGGCTTTACAACAACACCGCTCAACAATGACGTCACCATCATCACCGCTTGAGTGGTATTTGTGGTAACTGGGCACAGTTGGTAACTCCGCTCGAGCGGACACCGCCGAGCGGGAGAGATGACTTGAATTTAACTTTGTACGGCGGCCGTACAGCGGTACGGCGGTGCGGTAGACTTTGTTGTGACGTCATTGTGACGTCTTTGTTGTTGTATGGCGGCCGTACAAGCGGGAAGGTGGGAACCGGGCTTTTGTTGTTGTATGGCGGCCGTATACAAGCGGGAAGGTGGGAACCGGGCTGTAGTGTGGACGGGGCTTTACCCAGTCAGCTGATGCGCCGATCGAGGATCCGAGACCACAAGACCAAGACCAGAATCAATAGCGCTCCAAATTCAATTATTCAAGCCATTTAACAAGAACATAAGAACATAAGGAAGCTACAAGAGACCATAAGACCTACTCATGGTAGTTTCTGAAGAGGTGAATATTCTGCCTAGACATTGATAATACACAAAAATCTTCAAAATACCTCACTAAACAAAGCTAAATATAAGTTGTTGAAAGATGAGTGTTAAAGATCAAGTTAACTATTACGATGTATTAGGAGTGCCACATAATGCCTCTGAGTGTGAGATAAGGAGATCGTATCATAAATTAGCTATACATTGGCATCCTGATAAAAACCCAGACCATATTGATGAGGCAACTAAGAAATTCCAGCTGCTTCAAGCCGCTGAGAGTACACTGCTGGACCCGGAGAAGAAAGCTAAATACGATCATCAGCTGCACAAACTCCATACAGAAAGACCGAAGCACAGACATGAGGAAAGAGAATCACATAAAAAGGAGCACAGACATGAGGAGAGAGAATCACATAAGAAGGAACACAGACATGAGGAAAGAGAATCACATAAAGAATCACATAAGAAGGAGCACAGACATGAGGAAACAGAATCACATAAGAAGGAACACAGACATGAGGAAAGAGAATCACATAAGGAATCACATAAGAAGGAGCACAGACATGAGGAAACAGAATCACATAAGGAGCACAGACATGAGGAAGGAGAATCACATGGAAAGGAATATCAAGATGAAAGGAGTAATGAAAGCCACGCCACACACAAATCACATAAAGTCAAGATTACCCTCCTTTTCATTACCACGAAGTATACATGTGCACGTAAGTCCGCGAAAAGATGACAATATAAAACGAAAAACTACCTAGTAGATTTAAAAAATATAAGAAACTTCTTGTTATTTTTTTTGCTTGCACTGTAAAGGAATAATATTTTAACACATGATCATTATACAAAGATCTAAAAGGTTGCTGTTAGCTGGTTATCTTATTACCCTTCATCATTATCCAGTGAAAATGAACTTGAAGAGGACATTTTTTATAGTAAAGGCGCGCTGGAAAGTTTGAAAATAAGTGGGCGAGTAGGAAAATAAGTGAAAAATGACAAAAAGAGGCAAAAAAAAATGAAAGAATACTTAAGAAACACTACAACCAAATACTTGTACTAGAGATAAACTAAGAAAATAAAGGATATAATAGTAAAGATAGTGAGGAAAGCAGCATAATAGAGTGAAGTAAAAAAGTTGAAGCTGGAGAAGGAGGAGCTACGGAGCGGGACAAGTAAACAAGAGGTCAAAAGAAGAAGAAGAACAGAACGAAGACTCGCATCCTCGCAACTTGAGGTGTCGGCGTGTCTTTTGGAGGGCGTACCATGGCAAGTCCAGGTGGTCCCGTGTGTGTGGTGAGGCGGTACAGGACTGAGGACAAGGCACAGGTACAGGACATTATCTCCAAGGCTGCGATGGAGACGGTATACGACATCTTCTGGGCGGCGACGTTCTCCGAGGTCTTCCCGCAGGTAAGTCTTTCTTTTTCTTTCTTTCCAGGTGAGGAGCTAAACCACGGTTTTCACCCGGTTCAAAGCCTAATTTCCGGCTGGCTCCCTCAGGGCTTGTATGAGGCCCTAACTCTCTGCTCTTTTTTCCCAAGCCTTTTCTAAAAATACTTTAACCCCTTCGATGATTCTTCTATTTGTATCCTGTACCCTACTCAAACCTAAAATAAATTCCATTATCCCATCTATGTTCCCCTCTGCCACTCTATCCCACTGATCCCCGCCTACCTCCCGTGCCACTATTGCTATAAGCCGCTCTCTTTCCTCATCATACCTTGGACACATTAATACCAGGTGATCTACAGTTTCATCTAGTCTACCCATATACATTTGACATATCTTGCTTCCTTCGTTTGCCCATCTATATGTTCTACTATTGACCTCCAGAGATTTAGTCCTTGCTTTAAATATTAAACTACTCCCCAAGCTACCATCATAAAAGACCTCACACTTTGGTGTGGTTTTCCCCTTGTACCAAGTCAGAGAACTCTTACCCTCCATCCTCTGTCTCCACATCTCCCTGCCCTGCCTCTGAACTTGGTCTTTCACCTTTCGCTTTAACTCCCCCTCACTAGACTGGTGTATCCTATCTGTGAAACCCTGTAACCCACATTTCCTCTCCCACCGTCTGCTTGATCTATCCCATTTACTACTCTGCCCTATCCACTCATAAACTTTTCGAGCCCACCTGTTTTCATCCATTTTTCTAAGCCTGATTTTGTAATTAAGCACTGACTTTCCTATTCTCTCTGCAAAGGTACTCCACCCCCCCTCTCCCCTGATCCCCCTCCACTGCTACATACCGTTTCCCTCTATGCAAGTTTTACCTCCCCCTTTTTCCTGTCTACCTCTAATTGTCTAGCTCTCCTCCCGTCCACCTCATCCACTCGGGCCCCATACATGGGGCCCTTCGGACCCCGGGCCTTTTCCACAACCCCCCTTACACCCCCATCCTTTTTTGCCCTACACTTGCCAAAACTCCCAACCTTCCCCCCCCACTGATTTCCTTTTCCTTTTTTAAATCCTTTTTTCTTCCTATCTGCCCCCTTTCCCCATCTCCCGTGTACCTAGGTATTTATATATGGGGGGCGCCCTACCCCCCCTCAGGTCCCCTTTTCCCCAAACTCCTACCCTAAATCGCTCCCTCTCCATTTAAACCAGGCCCTACTTTTCTCACTTTTAAAATTTCAAAACCAAAAAATTCCCTCCCCATCTGTGCACTATATGTAACATCTCCTGAAGTTCTCCACTGCCCTTTCACTCATGCAACTATGTCTTCAGCAAAATAGAAAAAACTGCTCAATTTTTTCCTCCCAAACCCTTATCCCATAGCCCAAATTTCTAAACCCAAAATTTGGGCAAATTCCTCGTATATAACCAAAAAGTAACGGGGGGATAACACGCAGCCCGGGCCTAACCCCTTCGGCTACCTACCCACTCTGTCTCTATTTTCCCCAACCGTCCCCTCCCCTTTGGGGCCCCTCATAAAATACTTTTATTAGGGCTGACTTTTTTTCACTAATCCCAATCCAAAGGCATTTTGTTACAAAAAAACCCCCTAGGGACCCTATCAAAAACCCTTTTTTCAATGTCAAGGAAGCAAGGTATGTTTCCCACCCCTTCTTTTCCCTTTTCCTATCACGAATGATACAAAACAGGGTTTGTCCTCACCTTCCTATCCTTGCGAAAACCATTGTTTCCCCCCCCAAATTCTTATTTCTCTCACAACTTTTAACAATTCTCCCATTTAGAAACCCCCCCCAAATATTTTTCCCACCGTTTTCCTTACTGCTATTGGTGGGGAATTTTTTTTAAAGAGCTTTTTACTTTTGTGCCCTCCCTTGGGGTAATAGATTTAACCCTGCCCTCATTCCTTTTCCTTGGGACTCTCTTTTTTTGCCAAATCTGCCTAAAAAGCCTTTTAAAAACCCACCCAAACCTTTAACCCTCCCCCCCCCTTTTTTATAAAATTTCTTTGGGGTATCCATCCCTGCCTGCTGTTTTCCCTTTTTTTCAGCTTTTTTAGGTAACTCCTTATTTCTTCCTTATTGAAATGTTCATCCTTCCCTCATCTATTTCCCTTTCACCCCCTATTTTTTCCCCCCAAATTCTACCTGCTCAGTCTTTCCCCCCCCCCTCCTAAAAAAACTTCTGATCTCCCTCTTAATACCCTCAGGCCTTTCAAAATTTGTCCCCCCCACTAAAATTTCATTAGGGGCAGGGGTTGTTTCCCTGTTTTCCTCCCTTTCAAAGAAAAGTAAAACCAATCCCTCCCCCCTTCCTCACCCTTCCCCCTTTATTTCCCCTCAAACAATTTCCCTCTCCATGTTTGCCCTAGCCTTCCTAATAAGCGTTTTTTTACTTCTCTCTGTTTTTTTTTATACCAAATCCCATGCCCCTTTCCTACTCTAACCTTCCTCAAATCCCATCTATTTCCTTTTTGGAGTCTCTTTCGTCCCCTGTTTCTGCTCCTTTTTTTCCCTTCCTCGCCCTCTTAATCTCACTATTCCACCACCTTTTTGCATTTTTTTTCTCCGGCTCCTTTGCTTCCCCTCTACCTCCCCTTTCCCCTAGCTATTCCATTATTGCTCCCCAGACTCGGGTTAAATTTCACCCACCCCCTTTCCCCCTTCCCAAACTAACTGTTTCAATTTCCCTCCTAAAATCCCCCAAAATTTCCCTTTTCTAATGCCCCCATCTTTTTTCTGCTTTTTCTCTCCTTTTCATTCCCCTTTTTTTTTTTATTTGTATTTTTTTTAAGGGACTATCATGTTGTGGTCCTATTTATATCTACCAGACCCTCCTCATCTTCCACATATCCCTTTACCATTTTTCCCGGCATTTTTCATTTACTAGGGACATAATCTTACTGATTCCCTCCCTCTCCCTGCCCATGTTACTCTACCCTCTGCCATTGTTCCTTTTTTAGGGTTTCTAAAATCGTTTGCCTCAACCCCAAAAATTTTGAGTATTTTCCCATTACCCTTTACCTCCTCCCCTAGTATACCTATGGGGCCATTATGTCCCCCCCAAAACTATTATTGTTCCTGTCCCCTGTTCTGGGTAGTAATCTACTAATCTTTTTTTTTATTTCCTTTCATTTTCTATACTAGCCCCTCTCCCTTCGACTGTCTATAGCAGACCCACTAAAGGGTGATCGTCCCCTTTTTCTCCTTTTTCCCTTTTACTCTTAATTTTTGGCAGCAAAAAATTTTTCACTTGCCTCAAAAAGGTTTTCCTTACATCTAAACTCCTCAAAAATCTTACCTGAAACCCGCCTTACGATAACCCCCACCCCCCCCCCCTTTCCCAGGGGTTCTTGGGTTCTACCCCTTTTTTTTTAAGGTGGGTAAACCCCGTTCTTACATTTTTCCTCCCCTAAGGGGGGATTCCCCTGACGCCTACTTTCCTCCCAAAACCCCCTTCACTTAAATTTCCCCGGCCCCCAAAGTCCTTAAATTTTCCTAACCCCCAACCCCTGACAAATTTAATGGGAAACCCAAAAAGCATAGGTTTTTACACCCCTTCCCCTTGGTTCCTTTTTTTTTTAACAAATGGGTCTTCCCTTTTATCTTGAAGACCTATGCCTCCCCTTTTTTCCCCCGTAACCTATTTCCCCGGCTAATAACCTAACAAGGGCCCTTTTCTAATGGTCCCCCTAAGCATTGTTCCCCATCTTACTTTGGGGACACATCCCTGGTATCCCTCAGTGCTTTTCCATAGAAAGGTCCCAAACCCCTCCCCAAAACCCCAACCCATACCCTTGCCCCAAACTCCTCTATCTTGCTATTAAGACTTAAAGGGCCCCCGATAAACCACTCCCGACCCACATACTCCCTAGGGTCACACCACAAAAAACACCCCTGTCCCAAACCCCCCTCCCTTTACCTTTTTTAAAAGGGCCCTTTTACTTTTTTTACCAAAATCCCCCGACCCCCGCCTTGCCACGTCGTTCCCCCCGGGCGTGCACCACCACAACCCCCCCGCCCCCTTTCCCCGGGCCCCACCATCAAACCTTTTCCATCCCATCTGTAACATCCTTCACCGATGCCCCTTTGGGAAACACACCCTAATCCTCCTTTCCCCGGGCCCTCTCAAGAAGGTCTGGTCCAGGACTTCAACCCGAAAAGTCTCCCCCCCAACAACACCTTTAGGTCCCCTTTTCCCCCCTGTCCCCCTTCCTGTCCCCGCTTTCTGCTCCCCCAAACCTTACTCTTCACCCCCCCATCCTTCTCCCCAGTACAGAAAACCTTTTTTGGGAACCCGCACCTCACCTAACTTTTCTGCCCCAGCAATCTTGGCTTGCTCCCCTTTTCCCACCACCCCCACTGTCCCCCCTTGGACCTGTACCCCCAACCCCGGCCCGGTACCCACAAACCCGTCTGCCCTACCCCGGACACCCCCAAGGGTGTGGACCTTTTGCTGAAAGGGCCCCTTACCTCGCCCTGAATGGTAATGAATGAATGGTAAAAGCATCCCCGTACCTACTTTGGGCCCCCTTTATTAAACCCCCTTTGCCCCCCCTTTAAACCCCCTCCCGCTGCCTTTTCCCGTTCCTGTAAGGCACCCCCACCACCCTTTCCCAACCAAGGGCCGCCGTTCCATTTCAAAACCCCCCCCACAGAGTGTAAAATTTTCCCGCCCTTCCACCCGCTGGCACAAAGTGGTCCAAACCCCCACCCACACCTAACCCCCTTGTAGGGGGACAGCTACCTTTCCCGGCCCCCCGGGCCACGGCAGTGGGGGTCTACACCCCACACAACCCCTTCTAAAAAACCCCCCAAAAATCCAATTTTTTTCCCAAGGGCCCAGCAAAATTCAATCACGAAACACCCCGGGTAAAGGGACCCTCCCCCTAGCCTCAACCCCAGCAGCCGTTTTTTTACGACAGCCCGTCGTGTCAGGGTGCAGTCGTTTTACATAAGTTTTTTTTCGAAACCAAAAAATTTTTCCTAGTCTATAAAACCATAGGCGTTTTGTACCTAACCAGAGTTGAAATTGGGCTACAAAGTTACAAACGACTCCAGGTATTACCAAAAAAAACCCAAAAACATGTACGAAAAAACTAGCCCAAAAACCGGGTACGAAACAACTTTTGTACGAAACCCCCGTAACCCTCGTTTACTGATATGGCCTTTTTTACTTGCCCTAATTTTCTCCCACTCACCTCCCCCTACTTTACTCCTGTCCCTCTCCCCACCCCGTTAGTAAATTTCCTGCTATTATTTCGGTAGTGGGCTTTCAAAAGCGTAGATTTTCAGAAAAACACCCAAAAAAATTTCCTCGTCGACGAGTGTTCTCGTTTGGTGTTTCGGCGATAATTCCGATCAGCGACAGTTCCATAAACCTTTTAAACCCTACACTCAAACAATATATTAATGGCATTCATCGAATAAGCATTAAGTAACTTTCGGTTATAATGGACGAGAACTTCGCGGTCGCTACTGATCTTAATACTCACGTTTTCTGTATATTTTTTTTGCTCAGTATACTGTGCAGTACTGTGCAGTACTAATCTACTTCCGCGTATTGCTCAAAAATTATATACAGATTGAATTTTTTTATTTTTTATTATTATAATAGAATTAACTTTCATTGTTTTCATGTTGAGTCAGGACCTCATTATGTCTATTTTTCCACGACAGGTTGCTCTTTTGATGATTGCCTTTGCCTACATTGGCTTGGGGGTTTACTTCTACTTCTGTCTGCTTGGCATCCCCGCGGCCGTTGCCATCATATATGCTACCGTCTGGCTGGCTCACAAGGTCAAGGTATGTTCATTGTCTTTGTATTGTGGTAAAAAAATGTAATTATTGCTTATATATTACACTAGCCGCAAAGCCGGTCGGACTTTTTGGCTAGCTCCTGCGGAGGGCTATTGGTGGGCCTTCGGCCCACCACCTGTGTTTAGTGGGCCTTCGACCCACCAAACACAGACTCCAGATAGCCCCTTCTAGCTTTCCTGAAATCATGGATGTAGAAATGTATGTATTAATGCCAACCTATTCACATCACCCCCAACCCATTCACTCACCCATTACCCATCACCCCCCATCCATTCACTCACCCATTACCCCCCACCCCCCACCCATTCACTCACCCATTATCCATCACCCCCCATCTATTCCCTCACCCATCACCCCCCACCCATTCACTCACCCATCACCCCACACCCATTACCCATCACCACCCATTCACTCACCCATTACCCATCACCCTACATCAAGGTTTCCTCAATTCTCGCAACCCACTTTTTTCACAATTCTCGCTAATAGGCTGCTAAAAAAAAAAAAAAAAAAAGAAGTGATCGGATCATCTCATAAATGGGCTTAAAACCTTCCCCTGCTCGAGCCGGTTCCAAAACTATGCCATATGAGGGGATTCCGCCACAGGGGGTGGCACCTGGAGCGGACACACACACACACACACACACACACACCACAAAACACACACACACACACACACACCACACACACACACCACACACACACACACACACACACACACACACACACACACACACACACTTTCGCTTATATTATTATAGATAACATATTATCTTACTATCTGATACATTAAAACTCCTTGAAACCCAATTGTTGTAAAATGAAATAACAAAATAATATAACATTGAAAAAGGCCTTGACCATTACTTACCTCTTCTAAATTATTGGAACCTATCCTAAATAACAATTAACTTAACCTTTCCTCACCTTACCGAGCCTGAAATACTCAACAAATAAATAAGGTTAAATAAATAAGGTTAATAAAGAATCTTGGTTTCACAATACAGGCTCCTTCCTTATATATAAAATCATTCAATATAATGTAATTTTCTTTGTTTTTTAATTGCATAGGTTCCACCAGTTTCTATCTCCATCTTCTGGGGAAATACAATTGATTTTTGTATAATGAGAGAGAGAGAAATTCTGAACATTTACTGCTTAACTTATCTACTTTTTTCTACTACCCCATCTGTATGTTTAATAACTGTTAAATTAAAAAAATATAATAGAAATATAGAGAGATGATAAAAAGTAGAGTCCATAAATGTGTTGGTTAAAGCATGATGTGCCATGTTCTCACGTTAGGCCTTGGAGTTAGGGCAGGAGGTGTCCAACATCCGCCAGCTGTTCCTGCAGGACCCTGACCGCTGCTTTTGGGTGGCCGAGGTGCTGGAAGGCTCTGAACCAAGCAAGCTCGATGCCCTGATGAACAAGATGAAAAAGGTCAGAACTTTATCTTGGTAATAACCGAAATGTGTAGCTACATCTATGTCTTGTAGGTATTTCACCTAGAAAGAGAGAGAGAGGGAGACTGGCTGACTCATTCCCTCGCTCCTACATGATTTTTTTTTGTATTTCCAGCTTTTTGTTTACTATTTCGACTACTGTTTTCAATTAAGAGAATGGAGAAACAAAATTTGCAGCCTACGAAATGCACTATCCTCATGGGAATTTCATATGCTTACAGCTATCTTTAATGATTACATGATTTACAATGCCTGTATTATGCATCTGGTGCTTCATTGTAGCTGTCAGATATATGTTAACATTATTGTATATGCTTTTGTTTGTTTTAAGTGAATCACTTACCTAAATTGTATTGAACATTTCAGGTCGAATATTACTTCATGAGTGAGGCAGAGTCCGGTGTGAGGGAGGCGGAGGTGGGGGGAGCGAGGAGGCAGGTGGTGGGCCTGCTGAGCCTCACCAAGTCCTTGCGCGGGGGAGTGAAGTGAGTCCTGGAGAGGGTCAGTAGTTCCTTGTGTCTGTTATTATAAAGTTACTTATATTCCCATGATGTGATTTCCATAACTCAAATGTAGATGTGGCAGTTGACTCAGACACGTATGACGATGTTTTCAATTATGTCTCCTTGATGCATCGTTTACTTGATAAAAAGCTGCATTGAAAACTGCCACTGGATAGACAGGGTGATGAAGACTGGCCCTTGCTTCTAGGTAAGGACTAGTAAGGCCATATGACCTCTGATGTCTGGCACATTTTCCCCTTTTTATCATTAATTCTATTCAATTCTAGGTAAGGGGACTTCAATGTTAACCCTATCACACCCAGATCTTTCCTTTGCTATATAAAATTGTCTGTTATTAGCCATAAAATTAACAAAACTAACTTGATATACCAAATTAGCTAGTGGATAAGGATACTAACAGGAACTCTTTATATCCGGCACCTCGGTGAGCGCATGCCGATAAACTCTATTGTCCCGTTGTTTTGAAGTTACTCTTATGGATCGCCAAATCCCTTTTTTTTTTTTTTTTTTTTTCATCGCAAGGATGGCCAAGCCACAACAAATGGTACCCAAGTCGCTAGTTGCCATCCTATAAGAGACAGTAAGAGATAATAAAAGGTGGTGAGCCATTTAGTTCGGAGGGTCCTTGTCTTGTTACTCTTCTTTGGGAAAGATAAGCATAGAGTGGAAATAGAACAGAGACGTTCCATTATCTTGAAAAGAGAAAAAAGAAGAAACACTGGCGATATGCCGTGTTGAGCTGCTTTTTGATGGTTAATGAGGTTCCTGTACGGTCATTTATAATATGCTTAATTTAAAAATCGCTAGTACCATTAAGAATTATCTGGATCAAGGTAATGTGTGATGATGATGATAGATATGAGACTCCTCATGTTCTCTCTCATAGTGCTATTATGCTTGCAGGGGTTGGCTGCGGCACCTGTAAAAGCCTACAGACCGTTGCTTCGGCAAACTGGTGATGAGGCTCCACTCGCACGAACACTGCATGATGTGATTGTGTCACAGATGTCACTTAGCAAGTGCATATCAATGTTCTTTTCCCACCTCCTCACTTATCTTTCAGAAGTGACACTCTCACGATGATTGCCCCCCCCCCCTTCTTTATTCTCTGTCTTTTTTATAGGGATTGGCAACCAAGCAGACTATTTGTTACCTCTTTTTATTTTTTTGCCCTTGGCCAGTCCTTTGTGATGTAAAAAAAAAGAAAAAAATTGTTCTGTACTTGATAGACAGCAGGATTCAGAATCTTTATAACAATCTAGTTTTGTGTAAAAAAGTAAAAGGCTTTGTACCTTTGAAAGTTTCTTCATATGTTGGCTTGGTATTTTGCCATGTATCCTTACTGACAAAATAATATACCTGTTTTACTGTCTTAAATCTACGTACTAGCCCAGCATTTATCTACATCTGATTTGGCTTGTAGTTTTCATGCAAGCTTTGAAGTTGCATCTTGATAAAGTTAAAATTATAGTACCTACATAAGAACATAAGAAAATAAGGAAGCTATTGTAGTATGCTTTGGAAGCTATTGGAAGTCTGTAGTACAGGTTGAAGTTCCCAAACTCGGCATCCCAAGACTCGGCAACACCCAAAACTCGGCTATGGTTCCGGATTTTCCAAAACACGGCAGAACACCCAAAACACGGCGCGTAGTTGCTGGGTCGGCTGCTAGGTGCCACCACACTAGGCCGCTTGGTTTCTCCCGCCGATTTGTTTGTTGTTATTGTTCAGTGGTGTTGTGACTGTAGAGTTGTGTACACAGTTATTTTGTGTACTTCTACAGGTCTGTTATTGGTATTATGATTTTCATGCTTTTTTTCCCCTTAATATATCTACGTTCTAAAAGTCGGAAAATTCCATTACTCGGCTCGGCGCTGGTCCCGAGGTTGCCGAGTTTGGGAACTTCAACCTGTATGCTATTGGAAGCTATTGTAGTATGGTATTGGAAGCTATTGTAGTATGGTATTGGAAGCTATTGTAGTATGCTATTGGAAGCTATTGTAGTATGGTATTGGAAGCTATTGTAGTATGGTATTGGAAGCTATTGTAGTATGGTATTGGAAGCTATTGTAGTATGCTATTGGAAGCTATTGTAGTATGGTATTGGAAGCTATTGTAGTATGGTATTGGAAGCTATTGTAGTATGGTATTGGAAGCTATTGTAGTATGGTATTGGAAGCTATTGTAGTATGGTATTGGAAGCTATTGTAGTATGGTATTGGAAGCTATTGTAGTATGGTATTGGAAGCTATTGTAGTATGGTATTGGAAGCTATTGTAGTATGGCTATTGGAAGCTATTGTAGTATGCTATTGGAAGCTATTGTAGTATGCTATTGGAAGCTATTGTAGTATGGTATTGGAAGCTATTGTAGTATGCTATTGGAAGCTATTGTAGTATGGTATTGGAAGCTATTGTAGTATGGTATTGGAAGCTATTGTAGTATGCTATTGGAAGCTATTGTAGTATGCTATTGGAAGCTATTGTAGTATGCTATTGGAAGCTATTGTAGTATGGTATTGGAAGCTATTGTAGTATGCTATTGGAAGCTATTGTAGTATGCTATTGGAAGCTATTGTAGTATGGTATTGGAAGCTATTGTAGTATGTATTGGAACTATTGTAGTATGGTATTGGAAGCTATTGTAGTATGCTATTGGAAGCTATTGTAGTATGGTATTGGAAGCTATTGTAGTATGGTATTGGAAGCTATTGTAGTATGCTATTGGAAGCTATTGTAGTATGGTATTAGAAGCTATTGGAAGTCTGTAGTATATAATTGTGATGCCCTTGCTGCCCTATTAATGCTTATTCTTCTCTCTAGGCGCGAGAACTGTTTTACAAGAAAGGATTTGAAGTCGAGCACACTTATTACAAGTACTATCTCAATGTGCAGCAGCCTATCTACATGTTTAGCATGCCTCTGAAACCCCCTATGGCTGAACTGTCAGAAATATCCTCTATGTAATCGTCTATAATAACACAGGATACTGGAGAGTGACAAGGGCCGTACCAATGCCATTCAGAGTTGATAGGAATGAGAAACACATACTAACCTATACTAATGACTTGAAAATATGATATGGTTGTGTGAGGGCTTCTTTTTCTTCTTACATATCAGTATTCATGGTTTTAAGATGCATACTTCTTGCATTGTTTTCATCTGACAGACATTATTAAGATCTGAAAAATCTAATCATAAGATATATTTGAAAATCTCCACTCGTGACCCAAAGATAAATTTAAGAGACAAGTACATGAATAATCTCAATTATATTAGTAGTACATTTACAATAAATCAAAGTTTGTCGTGTCTAGAACTGAGGATTGAAGAGTAAGAGATGGCTTTATGAACAATCCATGGTGCTTAAACATCCTTTGAAGGAAATCATGTGAAATGTTAAGCTGTGATACTACTGTATATGTTTATATTGTAGAATGTGTTAAAGATATGTTTTATCAATCATAGTCCTTGTTGATGTTTCTCAGATCTCTAGTTTTATATTTCTCAGCTTTTATGGTTCTTAGTAGGGTTGAAAATTATGAAATGGATATTCATGCTTGTTATTGTTATGTGTCATTGGTCTTGCATTCATCTCTTCATGTCATCATCAACATCTTAGTCATTTGACCTTCATGCTTGAATATGATTTTGATGGACTAACTGAACTTTATTGTTAAGTCTGACATCTTTATATATAGTGGTGTTATTATATACGTATAGTAGTTTTAGGTGACAGCATCCATTGTACCTTTTAGATAACTTTATACATGTACGTGGAGTTTAGAAAATTAGAACTATATATTTTAAAGCTAGAAACTAGACTGAAACATATTTTTGTATGGATATTTTTTTATCTTCATGCATACATTTTGACACTTAGTAATATAATATACATGTTAATTTCAAGAGGAAAAGAATCTTTGAGCAGCTGCTGCGGGAAACAGTTTTGTTATATCGAGGAGAATACATAAATCTTTCACTTAATAGTGTCCTGTCATGACTCCTTACCAAGACACCCTTACCCTTCACGCCCAGATCTTTCCTTTGCTATAAAAAATTGTCTTGTGGAGCCATAAAATTACAAAAAGTAACTGAATATACCAAATTAGCCAGTGGACAAGGATACTAAACAGGTCATAGCTATAAAACATTGCTTATATTAATTAAAATCGTCTAATGGTACCCAAATTACAATGGAAATTACGTTCTGGGCCTCAAGGGGTGAAGGTAAAGTAACTATGAAGTGGAGAACTCGTTAATGTTAAGTTGTAGCCAGACAGTCCTCAGGCACACGGTATGAACCAAGGATGATATATAAAGACTATCCTTGGTATGAACCGTTCTTCCCGCCCTATTTGTTCCCAATTTATAATCTCCTTCCTCCAACAATTGCATATCCTTCATTTGATTTAACCTGCTCTTTGATTTAACCTGCTCTAACATCCCGTTCCTCTCCCCTTCCCTCACCGTTTCACTCTTTCTCTCTAACTCCTCCCTTTTTTATACTTTGCCATAGTGCCATATGACTTCATGATGTCTGGCACATTTCCCCTTTTTTGGCATAACAATCAATCAATGAATCCCTCCCTCCTTTATCACCTTATGAAATTTTGTTTGTCTTACATCACAAGCTTAAGACTAATTTGTTGTATCAGATAAACAAAAAATTTGGATCAGAAAAGTCTTTCAAACGATGTATTCTTTTTATTAAAATATGACTGCTTATGCTCCATAGTATTAGCAAGGTGGAGGTAGTTATCAGCCTTAGTCCATGGTTCCAGGAAGGCTGTCAGTGCCTTCCTCACCTGATGGTTGCTAGGACTTTTTCAAGCTTGCTTAGCTCTACTTTCCTTTTATCTATAGGCTCACCATCTCTGTTCTCCTTCTGAACTCTCCTCAGGTTGGGTGACAGCTTAAAGGATGCCAAGTGTCCCCTAGAAAAGAAAGATTTAGGGATGAAGTAACCTTCAGCGAGCATATCTCAGGATGAGTGTGACCTGTCTCAAACTCGGGGTGTGAAGGTACCATTTCATTGTTAAAACTCAAAAAATGGGCTTCATATCTATAGCTTATTTGAATGTTCTGTTTAGTATTTATTTCCACATGATTGTTACATTTGCAGCAAACAATGATAGTTTGGGAGCAAAAAGGGTCAGCCTAGTGTGTGTGTTGCGTGTGTCCAGAGGGGAGGGCTGTCAATTATGGTTCCTGCACACACTGACTTTTCTCCACCAAGAAGATGATAGGGTAGAAGGGACTGAGGTGATGCAGAGTGCAGTGAGGGCCGGCGGTGGGCCATGGTCCTGCACGCACAGTGGTTTGCACACTCTCACTGACAGGTCAAAACACAGGCGGCATCAATCTGTTATTGCCACGAGAACACTGCTGTTGTAGGGTGACCCATGCCAGCCCTGGCCACCGCTCCTGCCTACGTCCAAGACCCACGCGTGGCACTCTGAAATGCCCATCATGAATCAGGAAGAGTCAAATTTGGCATAGCGCAAACTGTTGTCATAGATTACCTGTCACATGAAACAAAGTTGCAGAGCAGCCTTACGTGGAGTGCTGGAACCAGACTTTGATGGACCCCCCAATCCAGCGTGAGAGGAAAGAAAGATGTCAGAGCGCGCGGTGGGTGTTCCATGCCAGGACGCGCACCATGGGAGGAGTGGGGCGGGGTAGTGGAAGCGCGTAATGGGGCTTGCACACACAGGGGACGCAGTGGAAAACGGCCCCAGACTCGAGGCCCAGCAAGCACGATGCCACCCGTCAGGCCGCACTTGCCAGGCACGTATGCACGCACACAATGGGAAACAAATGAATTAAGAATAGATAGACAGTAGAAGAATGAGGGAAAACCTGTCAATGGAGTTATCATGCTTTGAACTTTCCAACTTGCAGAGAAGCAAGCCCAATATCTGGTATCAAACTTGGAACATTGAAAATGACCAAACTTCAAAGTGCTTCAAGCAAAGGCTATATGAAAAATAGTAAAAAAAAAAGTTAGAGAGCTGGCAAGGGGTCCCAGTCACCCAGTGGGCCATTACCACAACTTCAAGAAACGGCCAGAATATGTATCAGACAGCACCGATATGTGGACAGGTTTATATATCTACAAAATTAGGCAAGACCGCACTAGGGATTGATTAACATAAGAGAAAATAAAGGAAAAAGATACAAAGAGGGTGGAGATCTACACGTCGGTAGGTCCAATACTTAATACTACTACATCCACCTTTTCATCCCACCATAACACTGTCTAACCTGCTTTTAAAAACTCCTATTGACATCCGTATACTTAACACCTAAAAACTAAAAACTAAGTGATTGTATTGTGTCACCTTCAAAGGCCAGGGCGTGTGCGGCATTAGTGTGGCTCACCAAACCTCAGTTGTAGGCGAGGCAGGCGTCTCTCAGGTGCCACTGGGCATGCGTCCATCCTGGACACTGAGAATGAAAGCTCACGTCTTCCCCAGGTGCTGATTTCTCGAGCCAAGTGGACCTGAACCATGAGTCCCGTCCGTGCAGTTGAGTTTGAGTGGGTCTATAAAAACTTAAAGATTACAGTAAGAAGTGGAACATCTATTAAAAATCCAAAATATGCTTTTAGAAATGAAGCTCTTGATAAAGCAGCCACATGATTCTATCCTGTTTAATGGCCAGCATCATTTGATGAAATGACTTGTGGTAGGTCGTTTTTTTTCCTCTCTCTTTTTTCTGTCCTCCATGTATCTAGAATGACTCCATAAGAAAAGCCTATTTAGACACCTGTGAAGAAACAACATTGACCATACATGTTTTGGAACTTCTGCTGCCTGTCTACTTATGGAGGCTAGTCATAACATTATTTCTGGCCCTTGGCCCGAGCAGTACCCCTGACCACTAATTTTCGTCTCTTTCCAGCCTTTTCCACGTCTTATTTCACCATTTTAAACACTTATTATTGCACCATTTACACCTTATAATGGACCTTTCACCATTAAACACTTATTCTTGCACCATTGACACATAGAACATAACGAACATAAGAAAATAGGAAGCCTACAAGGCCGCGAGGCCTACACGTGCAGTTCCTGGTCACCTAACACTTACCTGACATCCACCCTTTCAATCCCCCATCCATGAACCTATCCAGCTCCCCTTTTAAAGCTCCCCAATGACTCAGCACTAACTACCTGTCTACTCTATTTCCTTTATAATAATCTACGCTTTTCCAGCTTGAATCCGGTTTACTTCTTGTTCTACCCTGGTTAAAAGCGTAAGACACTTTTTCCTACCTCTCCTTTATTAAATCCCTGTATCCACTTAAAAACTTCTATCAGGATCGCCCCTACTCTGCGTCTCTCGAGTGAGTGTGTAATTTTAATAATCAATCTCCCACTCATAACTAAAGTTACGCATCCCTTTTGTATCATTTGGTCATCCTCTCTGCACTTTTTCTAGCAACACTATACCATCCTGTAATATGGAGAACCCAAAACTAACATGTCATAGTGTAGGTGAGGCCCTGACTAGAGCCAGATAAAGCTTTTAGAATGAACTTCCGCACTTCTACTTTAACACTTCGGGTAATGGAATCTTAATATAATACTATTAGCTCTTAATTTCTGCACCTCAAACACATTCGTTTCCTTAGGTCGGAGGTCTGGGCTCACCCTCACTCCAAGATCTTTGTCACCTTCGATCTTTTCAGCGATTACATTGCTTATGGTGTATCTTTATCCAGGTGTTTTTCTTTATACCAACATTCATAACGCTACATTTATCAAATATTAAATTCCATCTCGCCATCTGGATGCCTCTCGTTAAGTATATCTAAGTCTCCTGCAATATATTTACGTCAGACTGTGATCCAATAATCCTACTAACTAGTATCATCAGCAAACGTGTGATATCACTGCTAATCCCACTATCCACGCGTTGATGTAAACAAAAATAAGTAATGGCCAAAACAGACCCTTGTGGAACTCCACTTGTCACCAGTCCCCATTCAGATTTGGAACCATGAATGTAACCCTTTAGTTGCCTATTACTTAGTCCAACTCTGATCCAATGAAGAACCTTCCCATCATATACCATGAGCTGCCTAAACCTTATAAGAGTCGCTCGTTGCGACTTTGTCAAATGCCTTGACTAAAGTCCAGATATATTATATCATAATCCTTATCATTTCTTGCCGGTCTCATAAACTTTCCTATATAAAAACTAAATAAATTGGTGAGGACAGACCTACCTTGTGAAGCCATGTGGGAATTATGATCAAAACTATGTTTATCTAAGTGCCTTTTCTCTATATGTTTTGCAAGAATAGATTCAATAATTTACCCACCACTGGATGTTAGACTTACGGGTCGAATAATTTGACTTTAGGTTCCTCTGTGTCTCCTTCTTAAAATATGGGACAACATTTCCTTTCCTCCACAATAATGGCACATCGCCAAGTTATCTTCAAACGATTTTTAAAAAATGTGCCACTAACGACTCACTAACAACCTCTTGCATTCCTTAATACCCGGGGGATACACTTCAATGGTCCCTGTCGTTATAAAGTGTTCAGTTTTTCTATACCCCTCCTCCACCATTTCCCTAGTTATCCACACATCTTGAGTTTTCTCATCGCTTCCTTTTGAAACATCTGTTCACTATCAGGTATCGTTGTGTATCCTCCTCCGTAAAAACACTAAGAAATTAACCATTTAGATCCTACACATATTCTCATCCGTATTTAAGTACCTACCCGGTCCTGACCTTAACGGCCCAACTAATTCCCTGTCTTTGTTTTATAAACATGATAGAAACCTTTGGGTCCCTGTTCGCCTTTTCTGCTACTTTAATTCTCATCAATAGATTCTTAGCAACTCTGAAGTTAATTTCTTCACCTGCCCTCGCCATCACGTTATACTGTTCTTTGTTACCAAATCCTGGCTGAACCTAAATAAATGTTTCTTTTACTCCAATGTTGGTTTTTAACTTGGTGGTCATCCATTATTATACCACCTTATAAGGACCTTTTCACCATGTAAAACTACTTTACTGTGCGACTATAAAATGTAACACCAATAACGCACACCTTAATTAATGGAACCATAAGTCACAACCATATTTAAACCACACTTATTCTTCCCATGTACAATACGATACCTTATAATGGACACTTTCACACAAATCTATAAAAAACTATATATTCTTGTACCATAGATACCTAATAATGGACCTTTCAGCCATTTAAACATTCATTACTTGTACCACGATACCCTATAAGGGACATCTTCAACATACCTAATAACACTTAATTCTTACACCATTGACACCTTATAATGGACCTTTCGAGGCTAAATAACTCTAATATTGTGTGCCTTACCTGGGTGACGGGGAGGAGGTGCTTGCCCGAGGTGGTGGTGCAGGAGAGGGCCCGGGGGGAGGAGGGACGCACGTCATACAGCACCACGCGCCCGTCACTCCAGCCCGCCGCGAGGAGTCTGCCTACCTAGAGGGGGTCACCTGTCACCTGTCACATCCTTCCACACCTCACACCTCTCATACCGCATGCCATCCACGTACTTGTGTATCTAAAGAGTATTTGGTTAATGCATTATCATCACTTTTAAGTATTGCAGTGTGGAAAGATCATTTGTTGTTAGAGGGCAAAATGGGTTGGGACAAATTTTGTTGGAATATGTAGGCAAAGAATGTTACATAGAATGAGGGGAATATATACAACACAATTGACAAATTCGTGACAAATAAGCTTTAATTAAAACACCTTTAACAAATAGTATAATCTACATGCTTGTAGCTATATATGCCTATCAGTACACAGACACACACACATGGGCATGATCAAAGCTACAATCTGTTAATTTGTATAAGTCTATGCGAGAAATGTCCCACTTGACAAAGGTAACGATCCTGTCGAATGGTCGTGGGGAAAGTACATAAGAAAATAAGGAAGCTACAAGAGGGACTGATGAGAACCCTACACGAGGTAAGTTCTGTTACTTAACTCTACTACAATCCACCTATTTCATCCCCATCCATAATTATCTCAGCCATCCATTTTTAAAGCTCTCGACAAATTCTCCGCACCTAATCCCTGTCTACTCGAGTCCATTCCAATCATTCAACACCCTATTTGTGAACACAGTTTATCCCTATTTCCTTTTTAAATTACGCCTTTTCCAGCTCTTGCAAAATTAAAAGTCTTACCTCCGTGGGTAGGAAGTGGCCAGAAGGTGACGCCGCAAGGGTGTGTGTGGTAGACGCGCTGCGGCGCGGTGGCAGGGTTTTGAGGGTCGACCACGCCTAAGACACACAGACGCCCAGACAAGCACACTCCTCCTCCCACCTGCGCCTCACCAAGAATGCACCGTCACCAGGACAGGGGTCTGAGAGGGTTATAGGACCAGCCTCATGAAAGCATCGGTCCGCTGTGGTGTGCAAGTTTAATGTTTTCCAGAAATACATATATGATCTGTTCAAGGGATAGCTACTCAGGAATGCCTTGACTTGAAATTAAAACGGGTCATCCCTCTTTGAAGAGTGTACTTTTGTTTATCACATCGAACCTACTAACATTTAAAACTCCAAACATAACCTAAATATGATCACAGAAAACCTGCGTGAACATACCAGAATCCTGCATAGATGTACTACTGCATTTTCTAGACTTCAGTACTTAGCCATGTTTGGTGAGTCACAAGTAAATACAACTTTTGTGCTGTCTTTGGCCCATGTATTTGACATGAGTCTTATTGTGTGGGGGGGGCTAGAGACTAACCCATCGAGATAATTCGGGGACCTTTCGGCTAATTTCGAAAAAACCCCAGGCCTACACCCCAATTAGATCGAATTATAGCAGGTTCTACTGTAACAGCACTCAAAGGAAACAGCGTATGGATGGCAGGTATTATACAGGGCATGGAACAGATTTGTAGATTATCAATTATCTAACACCATTAGCTTACATTCACTATAGCACAATAATGGGTCAAACTCAAACCTGTTGTAGGGCAGCGGCAAAGAGGTCAGGGAAGATGGGCTGCAGCAACAGGCAGACACAAGCCAGGCCGCGGCACAGGTCTGGCAACTGAAACTTCCACAGAGGGAGGTAGCGAGCCTTGCAAGGAAGGTCGCGTACGCGTCGCTGCCGTCCTCCCAGAAATACTGGAAATCTGCACCAAAACAATCGTCCATTATAACCACGGTATCTTTATTCTTTCCTTTTATTATCTATTATTGCTATTTCGTATCTTTCTTTTTTGTCCAGGTTATCTTTCCTCTTTACTTCTCTCCTCTCACACTTTCTCTTCTCTCTGCTATTCTCCAACCTATAGTTTCTTTCTTCTTTTTTTTCTATTTGCTTCTTTGCTTTTAGCTTGTCTCTTTCCTCTTTTCTCACTATCGCACCTCTTCTCTCCTCGATCTCTCCTTCTCCCCAACCCTCTATGTTCATATAGAGAATAGAAATATGCTGGAAACTTATTCGTCATTTGTCGATAACAGACTAGCAAATTTTTCTCGTTACTGGAATTGAGTGAATAATTTTTAGACACCCTATTTGGGACTATTGCATTGCTTCTTAGCTCATACTGCCACCACCACCGCCACTAGCATCACCACCACATCATCCACACCAAGGATAATACAAGGGAATAATAATAGTACTTAGGAAAAATTACTTAGAAATCGTTAGGTATCCACAACAGACCTCAATTTTAGCCATACATGGAAATTATATATCTATGACTCAAGATAAATCTACTTAAGCAATCGTAGGAGTCCATGAAACCCAGGATACATTATATACATACGAGAGATATCGTATCCATTGATATTATCACATTACATACCTTGCTGTAAAAATCCACGTCACTTTCCCCTCTCATCTCACCGTTATATCACTCTATGCCTCTATTAACCCCTCTAAACCTACACCCCTAACCTAACCTACAACATTTGCTTAACCCTAACCCATAACCTAACCTAACCTACAACCTAACCCTCCTCTAACCTAAACCTACTCACCTCTTTTTACATGCTCATTGCACCAACGACAGTGCGTACATTTCCCTTTTCTCATTAGCGCCCATTAAAACACATTTACAGAGTGCCATACTGACCCTCTGATACTGGCCACCATTTCCCCTTTTTTTGTGTATTAAAATCAATCAGATCATACAACGTTACCAGAGTGACCATATGACCTCTGATAAATATGGCCACATTTCTAACAGTCCCCCCCCCACCCCCCCCCACATATACAACAATTAAAATCAATCACAAATCACAAACAACCTTACCTAGCGTGCCATAGACATGCTTGATATTGGTCCCTATTTCCCTCTTTTGCCATTAAATCAATCAATCAATCATTTGCCTGAGTGCCATAAGGACATGTAGCTGATATCTGGGCATATTTCCCCTTTTTTTGGCCTTTTAATCAATCAATCGATACCCACCTGAGATTATATCAATCGTATATGTTCTGCGTGACCATCCCCTTCTCCACAATGCAGGCCACCTGTCGGAAGGTCCCCGACGGTTGGGTTGCGTGGTACAGACTCAGCAGGCTACACCACCACCACCGCCACCACCTTTATAGCATGGTTTCTCTCCTCCTAGCCATCAATCCCAGTATCACGAGAGTGGTCACAATCTATTAACCAACAAACATGTATAGCGTAAGTAGTTATTCCACCAACATTTAAAACCGAGTTACTAGTTGTTTGTGGCCCTTCTGACGCTCAAACTGCCGTCTTGTTAAATTTGGGGCATGACGTGATTTTTTCTGCACTAAAACTATATCTTTGAAAATTTACATTTTCATATTGTATAGTGTACAACATATCAATGGGGAAGTATTACTCAAATGTTATTAATGATTGGTTAATTTCATGCTGGGATGTAGGATTTATGTTTTGAAAATTTTCGCTCCTAAAAAAGTTAAAGGGGCGATTCAGCGATTTCCAGTTGCCAGTTGTTTTGAAAGCGCGGAAGCAAAGTAGGTAGCGTGGTGACAGTGGTTTTACGGTATGTGTTCTCGTGCCGTACCTTCTCCTATGTCACAGTCCTGTTGAAAAACTGGTTACCAGGGTGATTGTGTACCGAGACCACCGAGAGAAATGGCCTGGTGGGATCGCCGTTGACGTCACACCATAAGGATACCACACGCTCCTCTCTCCGATTACAAGTTTTACAGTACCTAAGATAAGTTTATCAGTATAAAAGGTATATGACTGTTATCTTCTTGAAATTTTGGTCTATAATATTATCAAATAAAAAAAAACCCCCATGTGTGTAAAACACACAAGCAAATTGCCATTATGAGACTTGCAAGGAAATATGCATTAACTTAACACTCTTCGCCAATTTTTATATTTGGCTCGCAAACATTTTAAATGGAGAATATCAATAGAAGCGGAGTTTAATTGCGTTCCATTGATATTATTTCGTTAGTGATAAAGAATAGCGGCATGCATAAAATAATAGCGTTAAATTAAATATAAAAAATCATGAAATCGGGTAATTTCCTACTAAATATATGTTTATCAGTAAAATATATATGTTATCTTCAGAAATGTTTGTTCTATAATATTTTCAAAAAAAAACCATAAAAAAACATCATTGACGAAATGCCATTATGAGACTTCAAGAAAATGCAGGAACTTAAACTTTTCGCCATTTGAATATTTGTAAAAAAACTTTTTTACAATGAGAATATCAAAGATAGCGGAATTTAATAGCTTTCCCTTGCATATTTTCCTGTTCTGATAAATGAACTTAGAACCATGCAAAATTTTTAGCGTTAACTAAATAAATAACATCATGAATCGTGGTAATTTACTCGATTTCATGATGGTATTTATCTCAGTTAACGCTAATTTATGCTATGGTTCTTAATTAATTTATTAGAAAAGGACAGTATATTCAAGGAGAGCTAATTAAATCCGCTCTATTGATATTCCCATGTAAAAAAAAAATTACAAAATATTAAATGGCGAAAAGTTTAAGTTCATGCATATTTCTTGAAAGTCTCATAATGGCATTTCTTCTAGTGTCTGTTTGTACGGTTCCTTTTATTTGATAATATTATAGTCGAACAAATATTTCGAATGATAAACAGTATATATTTTCTACTGATAAAAATATATTAGGTAGGAAATTACCCGATTTTCATGATTGTTTATATTTTAGTTTAACGCTAATTTATTGCATGCGCTAATTCATTTACACTAAACGGAAATATATCAATGGTGAAAGCTAATTAAATCCGCTCTATGATATTCTCCATTAAATGTTTGCGAGCAAAAATATTAAATGGCGAAGAGTTACGAATGTACCTTTCTTGAAAGTCTCTAATGGCATTTTCTTTGTGTATCACTATCGGTTTTTATTCTTGATGAGATGTATTTGTATTAGAAACAAACATTACGAAGATAAAAGTATATCTTTATGTGATAAAAAATTAATTACCGGTCACGACATAGTTGCGCACACGGGGAGCGGAGGGATTGGTATCCTTATGGGTGACGTCACGGGCCGATCCACCAGCACGGTGCGTTAAAAAAAATTAAAGGGCGCCGTCCCACCGAAATTGTAAGATGTTTCAAAGCGGGAGCAATGTAGGTGTGACAATGTGTTTCAGGTAGTGTCTGTGCTTACTTCTCGCTATGTTTCAGCCCTGTGAAACACTGTACACCAGGTGTTGTCCAATGGAATGGACTACACAGTGCGCTGAAAAAAAATACAGTACAATATGGATAGTTGATAGTGGATTGGCACAATAGGCCCGTAAACACACACACACGAGGAATTCTTCATCCCGTGTAAGAGGATCACCGGGAAGCTGACGATGGATTAGTGGAGCGTGCACTAGATGGTGTCACACATCCCATGATGTAAGAAGCGCACACAGCAATACACACAAAATAAGACCCCTCCGACTTCTGAGCACGAAGTGTTAACCTTCTGGTTGTTTACTAGAGTGTGCTTAAGTTTTGATGCTTATGTGGAATGTGGCTAGAAATTGGCTGTTGTGGCGGCAAACGGTTCCATATATCATGTTGTCAATGGTGTAGGACCAAAGATGGGGTGTAGTGCGAGTCAATAGGGAGCTTTAAAGAGGTTAGACAATTCGCATGGATGGGGATGACAAGAGTGGATTAAAGTAGTGTTACCTGGTTACAAGTAACACAGGGAACTACAGTGTATACAGAGCTTTTCGAGGCCTCTTGTAGCCTCCTTATTTCCCCCACCCCCCTGTTCTTATTGTAATGAGGAAGGTCTAATGCACGCCATGTACTAATTTTCCGTTTAGTGACAAAAGATCAAAGTGTGTGGGAATCCATATTATCATGCCACCCAGCTCACACGGATTGCTCGCACACACACACACACCACACATCACACACAGAGGCACCCCGAGCACATAGTATAGGGTTACACCCTTACTAACTTGCAACCACCGGTTTATCAATAGGGTTGTTTCTAGTGGTAGTTGTTTTGCTTGATAGGTTTGCGAGACTGGTGGCGGCGCATGGCAACCCAACAATTAAGTTTTTTTTTTTTTTTTTTTTTTTTTTTTTTTTTTTTTACTAAAAAAAAAGAAAAAAGGGAAAATAAAGAAGAGTGGTGGTGAAGAGGAGTCCCGGGGGCGAGGCGGCGGCCTGGAGGAGGTCCCCCCAGACACCGAGGCCCCGGCCCATGCCGAGGGCCTCCCCTCAAGGTACGGGCCCGCACCTGCGTCGAGGATTTTGGAGGAGGACCTCGACCCGGGCCCGCTGCGGCCTCGCCGGCAGGGCCCCGTCGTGCCTGCCTCAAGCAGCCGGGGCCCCCACCTTCCCCCGGCCCCCCGGGAAGCCGGGGCCCTCCCCGGGGGCCTGGGCCGCAGCGGCGGGGGGAGGGCACGATGTTTTGTGGGGGGAGAACGGGGGGGTTTCCACCTGCCCGTCCCCCCTCCCCGGTGCCCTGCTCGTCCCTGTCCCCGTGCTCGTGCCGGGGGGCGGCGTGAAAAAAAGGGCCCCCGCCCCCGCGGGGAGGAGGCGAGGGCGAGGGGCGGGGAGAGCCCCTTGACCCCTTTTGAGGGGTGGCTAGACGTGGTCCCGCGGCCACAAAGAAAACCAGGGCACGCTCCCACACCACTGCCTGCAGGAGCTGGGGCCCGGACGAGGTTTTTCCCCGGGGCGGCGAAGGGGGTTTGAGGGTTTGGGGGACTTCTGTTTTGGGGTTTGGGGGATTTAAAGGAATAGTAACTTTAGGAAGGGGTGTGTGTGTGTGTGTGTGTGTAGTCATTTGTAGTAAAGGACCATGTTTTTTTTCCCCCATCTGCTCCAGCTTGGATCTAGGGTATTAACAAGAGCGGGGGGTTTGGGGGGTTAAAATTTGATTTGGAACCCTAGCATAAGGATCAAAAAGGGGCCAGAGTCGTAGAATCTATGGCTCTGTTTTTGGTTTAGTGAAGCAGTTACCCCTGTCCCCAAAAAGGGGCCCTGTTGTTAGATCCAACCCACTTTTTAAATTTTTTTCACCTAGCATGCTTTCCCCGGGGCCCGAGTGTCGGGATTTAAAGGGTAGACGAGGGATGGGCAACCCCTTCATAAATAAAAAAGGGAAAAGAAAGGCCCCAAAGCCCCGATACTTTCCTTGGTAAATGATTCTTACCCCCAAGGGCCCGCGGCGAAGATCCAGGAGGAGGACCGGGCCCCAAGGGCTTGCTTCCCCCCGAGGTTTGCGCCCCCGCAGGGGGCACGCCCCGCGGGCCCCGCCAAGGGCCCCGGCACAGAGGGAAGCTGTGGGGGGGAGCAGCGGCCCGCTTTCCCCTTTTCCCCCTCTATAAAGGGGGGAAAACTACTGTCCCTGTTTTTCGTGGAGGTTGAGAAGAACGAAGAAGGGGACGGACGACCAGAGGAAAAGAGGAGAAAAATAAAAACAGGACCCCGAGGCAGCCAGCAAAATAAACACCGGACAGACAAAGGGCAAAAAAGGGGATCCCCCCGGCGTCGTAAGAAGAGCAAAAAAAATTTAAAAACTGAAAAAATAGTTCTTTTTCAGTTATAGAAGATATCCTGATAGAAAACAAAGGGAAGGGGCGGACAACAGAGGCAAGAGGAGAAGAGGTAAAAAGGAGAAAAGCCAGCGAAACAAGCACCGGAAAAACCCGAAGGCAAAAAAAGATTTCCCCGGGCTTTCGTAAGAAAAAAGAGCAAAAAAATGTAATAAACTAAAAAAAATAGTTCTGTAAATTTATAAAAGGAAAATACCCTGATAGCAACCGAAGAAGTGACGGACAAGCAGAGGCAAGGGGAAAAGGGAGTGAACAGGAGACAGCCAGCGAAAAAAAAAAACCGGACAGCCCAAAGGGCAAAGAAGACTCGCCGGCGTCGAAAGAAGAAGAGCAAAAAAAGTAAAAATTTATTTGAAAAAATATTTTCTGTGGGTTAAAAAGAAGAAAAAATGATTGCAACAAAAAAAAAAAGGTGTTTTTTACCAACCCGGGATCGAAGAGGCAACACCCGGTTTGTAGAAAATGTTCCCTTCCCTTTCTGCGAGCTTGCCAGACTCGCCTAAAGTCCCTGGCACCCCCCAGCAAAGCCTTGCCTGACGTTTGGTTTAGGGAACTGTCCCGGGGGAGATCGCCGAGGAAACGGGGAAAAGGGGCAGGAAAAACGCGACCATTAGTTCTGTTTTAAAACTCAAAGGCGAGGAAAACTCTATCATCAAAGCAAGAATTTTAAAAGCAAAGGACGATGATGGGAACGCCCGCATAACCTCGACACGGGCCCCAAAAGGATTGTTCTCCCAGTTATGTGCATGTTGAAAGGAAAAGCAGATCTGGTATGTTTAAGAACAGAAGGAAAAATGTTGCGATTTCACCAAAAAGGTGGACCCGACAAAGGCGTTACGGAAAAAACCTACCCAAAATTCATTTCCCAAAATACCGAAATTCCATGGAAGTGATTTTCGGGAAAAGAAAATGAAGATGAGGGGACAGGAAAAGCATTTTCGATGTGGGCTGCTTCCCTCCGTGGAGAAGTGAGCTGGAAGGGGGGTGAGAGGATGGAAACATGGATGAAGTGGGAAATGACTCCCCCTTTCCGTTTTCCCCGAAGGTGAAAATGAGCGCCAGGGTTTTTGATTTCCCCGAGGGAAAGACAGGCGGGGCCCGCGGGCTCCAGGGGCCGATGTTAAGGGGAAAAAAGCGCGGAAAAAAAAAAGGGGAAAAGTTTTGATTTTTAGAGAGCCAATACGCCTCCAAAAACTTTGCGGTTTCAGCCCCTGTTGCTTGGGCGCGGGCAAGTGGCTGCCAAAAAGGGGAGCGCGAGGGGAGCGACCCGCCCTGAGGCAAAGGCAAAGGCCCCAAACAAAAGGAAAGTGTTTTCCCAGACACCCCGAGATGGACAGCCACGAACGGGTTTCCCCAAAGCATTTCGGAAAAAATTATACCGAAATTTCCGAAATTACTGGAATGATTTACGAAGAGAAAGAAGATGAGTTTCAGGAAAAAACAGGTCGATGGGTGAGGGGATTTTCCCCCCGTGGAGAAGAGGGGCTGGAAGAGGATGGGGAGATGGAAACATGGATGGGGGGTGGGAAACAAAAATCCTCTTCCCGGTTTTTCCCCGAAATTGAAAAGGACGAGGGGAAAGTTGAGATGGGAGAAAAAAGGGGAACAAACAAGGGAAATCTCCGAGACCATCGGGCGAAAAGAGTACCGAAAAACTCGAAGGCAAAGAAAAAAATCGGCGGGCGTCTAAGAAGAAGGTAAGAAAACTTTAAAAAATAGGGGATGTCAGTTATAGAAAATTTATTGAAGGCAAACCCAAGAGAAAAGGGGGTCATTGATGGGCCCGGGTTTTCAAAGATGGAAAATCGGTGTGGAGAAGTATCATCTATAGGTTTTTGCTGACGGGCGAACAGTTTCAGAAGGGTATACCCGTCGTTCCAACCCAAAATTCCCTTTGGAAAAAAGGGCAAGGGATAGACACCTCCCAGGGCACTGTCGGTTAAGGAAGAGGTAAGAGTGGAGGAAAAACGTGAAACAGCAACCCCAGCTGTTGAACGTCAAAGGGCCCAAGATCCCCAGGAGGAGGAGGAGGGGGGGAAAGCCTGAAAAGCGGTCTTTTTAAAGCAGTTACCCACCCCGGCCCAGGGGAAGAAGGAAAAAATAGAGAAGGGAAGAAAAAGGGGAAAACAAGAGAAAAGAAAAATGCCCTCCAAAAAAGGCAGCCTTTGATCCGGGGAATGGTTTGGGTATGCCTTGGCCTTCTTGGGTCCCGCCAGTGTGGCCCCGGGCGCGACCCCAAATGGTGCCCAAAAAGGGGGGGCGGGAGGGGGCGACCCGCCCTTTGGGAAAAAGGGAGGCTCAGCAAAAAAAAGGAAAAGGGGGTTTCGAGACACCAAGAAAATTTGGGCAGCCACGAACCTTACCCAAAAAGTTTCCGAAAAAATTTACACCGAAATACCGAAAATTTCCCTGGAAGTGATTTACGAAAGAATGAAGATGGTTACAAAGGAAAAAAGGGATGTCGATGATGAGGCTTACTTCCCCCCCTGGAGAAGATAGCCCGAAGGGATGGGGGGAGGGTGGAAAAAAGGAAGGTGGGGAAACAAATCCTTTCCGTTTTCCCCGAAAATTGGGAAAAGGGGCGAGGAAAAAGTCTGGATGCAGACAAAAGTGGGAAAAAAAAACCAAAGGGAAATCTCGAGGGCCCCCTTTGACGGGGAAAAAAGTACCGAAAAACTCGAAGGCAAAGAAAACTGGCGACGGCGTAAGAAGAAGGTTTTAAAAAACTGAAACAATAGTGATGTCAGTTATAGAAGATTTAATGATGGCAAAACCCAAAAAGGGAAAGGGGGTCTTCACTGGTCCGGTTTTCCCAAAAAGGGAATTTTCGGATGGGAAATGTATCCTTTATAAATTTCTGTTATTGACGACGAACCAGTTAAAGAAAAAATATACAGTCGTTTAACAAAAATCATGGGAAAAACAAGCATAGACACCTCCGAGACCCCTGTCGGGAAGGAAAAGGTTTAAAAGGGAGGAAGACGTGATCAGCACCGCAGCTGCTGAACGCAAGCCGAAGATCCCCAGGAGGGGGAGGAGGTGGAGGGAAACCTGGGAAAAGCGGTCTTGGGAAAAACAGTTACTCCACCCCGGCCGACGGGGGAAAAAACGAAAAAATAGAAAAGGAAGAAAAAGGGAAATCAAGAGAAAAGAAAAATGCGTCCCAAAAAAAGGCAGCCTTTGATCCGGTTTAAAGGTGGCCCATGCCTTGGCCTCCCTGGGGGCCCGCCCCTGTGGCCTGGGGCGAAAAAGTTGGCTGGGCCCAAAAAAGAGCGGAGGGAGCGGGGAAAACCTGAGGCAAAGGCAGGCTCAGGGAGAAGGAAAGGGGGTTGCGGGAAGGGACCAAAAGATGGACAGCCACGAACGTTATCGGGAAAAGCATACCGAAAATTCATACCGAAAAAAACCCAAATTACATGGAAGTGATTTACGAAGAGAATGAAGATGAGTTACAGGAAAAGCAGGCGATGATGAGGCGATTTCCCTCCGTGGGGGGGAAAGGGGGGAAAATGAGGGGAAAGGGGGTGGGAGAGAGGAAACATGGAGAGGTGGAAGCAATCCTCTTTCCCGTTTTCCCCGAAATTTAAAAAGACGAAGAAATGTCTGAGATGCAGACCATAAGTTTGGGAACCCGAACCAGGGGAAATTCCGAGACCATCGACCCCCAAAAAAGGTTTCCCAACACTCGAAAAGGGGAAAAAAAAAAAACCCGGGGACCCTCCCTAAGAAAAAGAACAAGAAGGGAAAGGGTTTAAAAAATAATGAAAAAATAGTGAGTCCCGTTTTAGAAAAATTACTGATGGCAAAACCCAAGAGAAGGCGTCATTCACTGGTTTCCGGGGTTTTCAAAGAGGCAATATCGGATGTGGAGAATGTATCATCTATAGTTTCTGTCATTGACGACGAAAACCCGTTTCAGAAGTATACAGTCCCTTCAACAAAAACATGGAAAAAAGCAAGCAAAAGACACCCCCGGGGACACTGTCGGTTAAGGAAGAGGTAAGAGAGGAGGAAAAACGTGATCAGCACCGCAAACTGGAAACCGGGCAAGCCGAAGATCCCCAAAAGGAGGAGGAGGAGGAGGGGGGAGAAAACCCGAAAAAGGGTCTTGTAAAGCAGTTACCCCCAACCCGGGCCGGACGGGAAGAAGGAAGAATAGAGAAGGAAGAAAAAGGGAAATCAAGAGAAAAAAAAAATGCGGCCCAAAAAAGGGGAGCCTTTTATCCCGGGAAATGGGGGCTTTTCCTTTGGGTCCTCTGGGTTTCCCCCCCGTTGGCCCGGGCGCGGAAAAAGT
>JACEEZ010009406.1:0-35052 GCA_016584305.1 Chionoecetes opilio | reverse complement strand
TATTAATTTTTTGATTAATATTTATATTATATATCTATATTTTCTATCTCTTGATTCCTCATCTCTCTCCTTTCTTCTTTTTATATTATCTCTCATATCTTCTACTATCTATATCTATTTATATCTTATATATACTTCTCTATCTAATATATATCTTATCATATTGTCTATCTTATCATATATGTATACTTATATTTCATGTATCATATATACTTATATATTTATATCTATCTATATATACTCATATCTCTACTATATTTTCTATACTATACTATATGTATATATCTATCTATCATTATCTATATATATATGTATCTAATATATATCTATCTATATATGTATATATTATATAATATATATATATATCTCTATATATTGTATATATATTCTACGTATATATATACTATATATATGTATCATATTATATATTATAATAATATATATATATATATTTTATATCTATATGTCTACATAGACATATATATATACTGTGCCCCTCAGCGCAACAGACTGTTCCCTAAACCGTGAATCGATAGAAGCCCTCCACTTCTATCCAGAGAGAGAGAGGGGCCGTAACCCTCCCTTCTTCTCTCCTCTGTTCTAACACAAAAGAATACTACCGATTCGATTGGGGAGGCGGTAGCGGAGTGGTTAGCGTCTCCGACTGGCGTTCTCGGTGACCCGAGTTCGATCCCCGAAGAAACCCAAAACCTTTCTGCACCGTCGAGTGGCCTAAGAACACCCACATGCCCTGCCCATCAACTCTACCTTCTATTGCGAGTGCACCGGAGGACACAGGGGGGTGGCATGAGCCTCTAATCACAGGCGTCACTATAAGAATCCTGCCTGCGCCACCACGGGCGAGGACCAACCATCACAGCCCTCAAGTGAACCTCCAGAGCCTACGATCCGAGCCTTGGGTCACCACTGCCTACAGGCGCTATAGGCACAAATGTAATAAAAAATAAAAAAAATAAAAAAAAGATTACAGCCTAGGCTACTGACATATATCACTAAACAAACAAGAGTGAGAGCACCCTCTGCTCTCACCTCCACTCTAAGTGATACTTGAAGAAATATGCTACGTAACACCTCAAAACCCTACCACGGTTGTTTCTCTGGGTGGTTAAACAGTTGTAATGGAAAGTTCCTCCCTCTTACGTTAAGTACTGGAGTCCACCTCCCGCCTTTCCATCCAACTGCCCAGAAGGACGGGAAACTGGTAGTCGTGTTATGATCTGGCCTCGCAGAACAAAGGTTAATTAATCTAGTCAAAGTAGCCAACAACCCTAAAATAATGGCAAGAAATAGTTTTATGGTGTTTATTTATTCTTTAATGTGTGAACAACAATTCAGCAAAAGTTTACCAAAATTGGGTTACCGGAAATGGGTCAAAATGGCGTCATACAAAGATGGCGACCAATGCTTCATATTTCCATATTTCACATTTCCCCTTCATCATCTGATACTGGATCTTGACGCGTGTTGTAACAATGGCCATTTTGGCATTGTCCACATGCTTGAGAACAGTCTAGTCCATGCTTTCGGCAAGTACAACGGTGTGTGTTGCAAACACCGGAACAGCTGCAGCGAATCATTTTCAGGAGTGTTTCTGGTGCGGGTGCAGTGTCCGTCATCACTGGAACTAGTCTGTTAGTTTGTAGGCTCCACCCTAGGGTGTTCCATATTTACTAGGGAAAAATAAAAGTTCAGATACTTCGCCATATCGACTTTGCCCTGTTTTATTATTTAAAATGGATGCGATTGATACCTCTTTCAACAAAATCAAATAAAATTTACAGGTCGCGCACATGACTGCCGTAGCATTCAGAGGGAGAAGGCCGAGCAGGCGGCCTTGGTCCGCTTGGGAACCTCGCTGCGGTGGTGCTTGACGACGCGCAGGAGGTACTAGCGCTGGCCCTCGTCCTTTACAGCGCCGGCGAACTGCTTGATGAGGGCGATCGCACGCTCAGTGCTGTCATTGACCACCTTTAGAGCCCTGACGCGGTTCTTCAGTGCTTCGTCCGCGAGTAGGTTCTGGGGGTGTTCTTTCCGATCCGTCAGCAGCTCGAACAGCCGCTTGCTGCGACTGGTGACGAAGCCGCTCAGGGTCGTGGTGTTGGTCACTCTCAACCCTTTCCCCTCGAGCCTCTTCAATGCCTTCTTGGACGCAGGCCTTACCAGGTTCTCCAGCATCCGCTTTTTCTCCCCATCCTCGACTCTGTCGTCGAAGAAAGTCAGCGCGATCAGGTCTTCTGAAAGATACCAGAGGTGGCGAGAAAGAGCCCTGGTACCCTCTGCGCCGACTTCCTTGTCAGGATACTCGTTGAGGACCTGCAGCAGCCATCGGGATCGTTCTTTGGAGTGTACTCCAGAATCAGTGCCTCGTGCCAGTGTTTGATGTACAAGAGGCTGACGAACAGCGCCACTTGACGGAGGCCTCGTTGAATGCGAGCTGGTAGCTCCAACTGGTCGGCGAAGAGCGTCATCTTGACGGCGTATATGGCCTTGGCCATCCACCTTGCTTGGTGGTAGGCACCGGGAGCTCGGAATCGGATCTGTCCCTCGCTTCCTCCGAGGAACAGGAGGCACAGTCGGAGGAGTTCATCGTAGTCCTCTCGTGGGTTGCTTCCGTCATGGAGAACTGTTTGCAGGAACGTAACCATCTGTACGCGGGGCAGCTCAAGGGCGTTCTCCAGTGCCTCCTCATCATTCAATGTGCGGTACGATCCACGATCAAGGGATTCCCAGCGTGACTGGAAGCGCTTGAAGGTTGGGATCTCGGGACCAGTGGAAGGGCCGCAGCACTTTTCGAAGACGTGCTTCAGGACAACCTCCAGTACGTGGTGCCGGCATGCCAGCCAGAGCAGGGAGCAACCGAGGAGATTTTCCAGGTGTACACAGGCGCCTACGAGCATGCCGCTGTTCGAGGCCGTCGTATCGAAGGAAAGGCCAATGATCTGCTCCCTGGCACCGACTCGCTCGACATCCTGGAAAACCGTCCCTGCGACTTCTTGTCCCGTTCCATCTTGTGCGACGGGGACTCCCAGGATCTCCTCAAAGTTCTGCCCGGTCGCAACCACGGCAATGCGGTCCTCTGAAGCCCATTTTGAAGTCGCTTTCGGTAGTAGTTTGCCGTCCCAGTGGAGAACCAACGGAGGAGGATCCTTGAAGGCCTCCCTTTCCAGTTGAATGGCAAGTGTCTCCCTGTTCCTGGTCCTTGAACGATGGACAGTGCTCGGCGAAATGACAAGCTGACTGACATCGTAGCCCAAGTCCTTCGCTGTCGCGATGTAAGCGCTCGAGGCCTGACGCACGGACAGCCCTTCTCAGTCCCAGGCCGACGTTAGCTCGATATTTAGGGACAGCTTGTTTGTTGGTGCTCGCCGGGGTAATTTTGTTGCTTGTGCCTTGAAGTCGCCGTCCTCATCTTCCGACGATGTAGTAGACGATAAGGAAAGGCCAGATCGCGGATAGGGGACCTTCTCCAGTAGGCGTTCCGTTGCAGCCTCCTGCTTCCGCTTGCGGTTTTCCAACTTCTTAGCGGCTTCCTTTTTCTTCTTTTCTTTCGCCACTTCGGCGACATCGACGCCGGCCATGGACGAACTGGAACGATCTTCTCTCTGCGAAATGAGGAAGCTTTTGTCCTCATCCAAGATATCCCTCCTTTCAAGAACGTCTGCGCTGGAGATGTCGAAAAGATCTTCCAGGTCGCCCTTCCAAATCTTCCGCTTCAGCTCGGCTCCGTCAGTTATCCTGTTCCGATCCTTCTTCAGGGCTTGGTACTCCTCGAACAGATTTTTGACGTTCTTCCTAATGTTCGCGTCGGTTTTCGTTGTCAGCTTCGCCTTGCCCCAGATGGCCTTCAGCTTCTCACTCGTTGCCGACACGGAATCAGGGACAGTTTTCTTGAATACGTGGTGCTGATACATGAAGAAAAGGAACACTTGTTCCCGCGAGGGCAAGCGAGCACCAAGGATGTCTGGTTCTGGAGCTTTGTCGAGCAACCACATCTGCGAAGACTTTCTAGTAGCCGCCATTTTACCTAAGAAAGAAAGAAAAAATGTATTTCAAAAAGGGATTTCACGGAATTGACTGCAGCCCGATATACGGGCGAAAGTGCGAGACCCCTAAACCCTAATGGAATGAGCTGAAATTTGGCACGACACTTCACCAGCATATATACTGCACGGGCAGCATCGATATGAACCAAAACTATCGACTTCGACAAAATGAAACACCCTACTCCACCCCCATTTAGTGACGTCAATATCCTCACCCTTGCCCATCACTGAGCATTACCTAGAGATAGCTTCTCAGAGAATGATACTTTGTAGCCGAAGATGTTGGAGGCAGTCGTTCGGGTGTTAGCTGCGGAAGATACTTGGACACCGCCAGGTGTTGTCGGCGGGGGAGCTGAGGTGGTGGCTCCCAGGTGTTGTGCAGATCTGAGAGGCTATGGAAGGACAGGGAGGGTGGGAGGCGAGAGTGTGGGAATGTGAAGATTGAAGGAGGGAGAAAAAGTGGTGGTGGTGATGTTTTTGTTGCGAGTTGTAAAGAGGAGAAAGAGAGGTGTGAGATAGGTGAGAGAGAGAGAGAGAGAGAGAGAGAGAGAGAGAGAGAGAGAGAGAGAGAGAGAGAGAGAGAGAGAGAGAGAGAGAGAGAGAGAGAGAGAGAGATATGATAGAAGATAGATTATAGATGTATAGTATAGATATATATAGGTATAGATAGATATATAGATAGATATATAGATAGATATAGATATATAGATAGATATAGATATATAGATAGATATAGATATATAGATAGGTATAGATAGATATATATAGATAGATATAGATATATAGATAGGTATAGATAGATATATAGGTATAGATAGATATATAGATAGATATATAGATAGATATAGATATATAGATAGATATAGATATATGGATAGATATAGATATATAGATAGGTATAGACAGATATATAGATAGATATAGATATATAGATAGGTATAGATAGATATATAGATAGATATATAGATAGATATAGATATATAGATAGGTATAGATATATATATAGATAGATATATAGATAGATATAGATATATAGATAGATATAGATATGTATATAGATATAGATATATAGATAGATATAGATATAGATATAGATAGATATAGAAAGATATAGATAGATAGATAGATAGATATATATATATATAGATAGATATAGATACATAGATAGGTATAGATAGATATATAGATAGATATAGATATATAGATAGGTATAGATAGATATATAGATAGATATAGATATATAGATAGGTATAGATAGATAGATAGATAGATATGTATAGATATATATATATATATAGATATATATATATATAATAGATAGATAGATAGATAGATAGATAGATAGATAGATAGATAGATAGATAGATAGATAGATATATATATATATATATATATATATAATATATATATATATATATATATATATATATATATATATATATATATATACACATTAGATATAGATTATACACACACAAAAAAACAAAATACACAACACACGGACAGATTCATAAGCTGACAAAAAAGCAGACAGAAGGACTTTCACGTAAACATTAAGTTCCCTTTTGTCCATAATTATTACTCCATATTGTGAATTGTTATTTTTTGTTGAAGGTAAAATAAGTGAGAGCTTGTAGGAGGGTATTTCCTTCAATCGTTATAATGGTAAGATCCTTTTTTGCCGTTGTCACCAGGCTCATTTTCCTTGGTCGACATATTCATTATTAAATATTTAATGGCCATTTTGCAGTCATGGTTCATTAATTCTGCATATTTGTCAATAACCTGATTCATTGTTATGACAAAAACCACTTCACTCCTAGGTTGTTGGAATGGTATTGATTTTGTGATGAAGATTTTTTTTTAGGTGGTTAGTGTTCACATATCAGTGTATCATTCTATTGGAAAGGATTGATCAAAGTTGTACCTAAATAAATTTATATAATCTATGTTTTTTTTATATAATTTTGCTTTAACATTACAATAATGTGATGTATTGTCATCAACTACATTGACTATTTTTCATATAAATCTCAGAAAGAATTCCTAATATATTTATTAAGACATATTCGGTATTTGGTCCTGTCATCCATTGTAATGAAATATTGAATCAAATCAGCCTGATATTAACATCTTTACATATTTTTCCTTCGTAGAATTTCAAATGTGAGTTATTACATCAAGGTTTTTAGACATACAAAATACTTGAAAAAAAGCAACAATGTTGTCTGTTGACTGTACTGCAGAAAAAAATAATCGCATTTTCCTTCACAAACACATCATCGCAGATAAAGACACTACCTAACAGAGGCGGATCCAGCCAGGGTGGGAGGGAGGGAAGGGGGCATCTGGTGGCATGCCCGCACCCCAAAAATAGTATTAATATTAATAATTAAAATAATAACAATAATAACTAAGGGGGGGGGCACTCAGTAGAGCGCATACCTCCGCCCGAATATTTAATCAAATATACGTATATATATATATATATATATATATATATATATATATATATATATATATATATATATATATATATATATATATATATATATATATATGCACTCAGTATGAGCGCATACCTCCTGCCGAATATTTCATCAATTGGTTGCCATGGCAACAGTTGTCAATAGGTTTCATCCAAAATTAAATCAGTTCTTCCTTATACCAAATAGACTTGGTATACCGAGTTTGGTCCAAATCTATTCGTAACTTTTCGAGAAATCCTGTACACTAACAAACAGACAGACAGACAGACAGACAGACAGACAGATCGGGGTGAAAACATAACCCCTCCAACTTCGTTGGCGGAGGTAATAATTAAAATTTGAAAGAATGTTTTTAATTATAATAACAATAACAGTAATAATCTTCATCAATGGATATTTAGCCACAGACCCGCGATAGTGTTCTAAGGGTTTCTAAGCCTGTATGGGTATTAGGTCAAAGACCCTTATAATAGAAATGTATATATATATATATCTGTCTGGTGAGCGTTTTCCCCTGCTACTGGTAACATGTGACCCAATACAACCAGCCGCATGGTCGGATCGTCGGCGATTAAACCAGCTTCCCCCACTGGCTCTATATACCAGTGAGGANTCTGGGTGGTTAAACAGTGTAATGAAGTTCCCCCCCTTACGTAAGTACTGAGTCCCCCTCCCGCCTTTCATCAATGCCAAAAGCGGGAAACTGGTAGTCGTGTTATGATCTGGCCTCGCAGAACAAAGTAATTAATCTAGTCAAAGTAGCCAAAAAACCCTAAAATAATGGCAAGAAATAGTTTTATGGTGTTTATTTATTCTTTTAATGTGTGAACAAAAATTTCAGCAAAAGTTTACCAAAATTGGGTTACCGGAAATGGGTCAAAATGGCGTCATACAAAGATGGCGACCAATGTTATATTTCCATATTTCACATTTCCCCTTCATCATCTGATACTGGATTTGACGCGTGTTGTAACAATGGCCATTTTGGCATTGTGCACATGCTTGAGAACAGTCTAGTCCATGCTTTCGGCAAGTAAAAAGGGTGTGTTTTGCAAACACCGGACAGCTGCAGCGAATCATTTTCGGGAAGTTTTTCTGGTGCGGGTGCAGTGTCCGTCATCACTGGAACTAGTCTGTTAGTTTGTAGGCTCCACCTAGGGTTTTCCATATTTACTAGGGAAAAATAAAAGTTCAGATACTTCGCCATATCGATTTTGCCCTGTTTTATTATTTAAAAATGGATGCGATTGTTTACCTCTTTCAACAAAATCAAATAAAATTTACAGGTCGCGCACAGACTGCCGTAGCATTCAGAGGGAGAAGGCCCGAGCAGGCGGCCTTGGTCCGCTTGGGAACCTCGCTGCGGTGGTGCTTGGACGACGCGCAGGAGGTACTAGCGCTGGCCCTGGTCCTTTACAGCGCCGGCGAACTGCTTGATGAGGGCGATCGCACGCTCAGTGCTGTCATTGACCACCTTTAGGGGCCCTGACGCGGTTCTTCAGTGCTTCGTCCGCGAGTAGGTTCTGGGGGTGTTCTTTCCGATCCGTCAGCAGCTCGAACAGCCGCTTGCTGCGACGGGTGACGAAGCCGCTCAGGGTCGTGGTGTGGTCACTCTCAACCCTTTCCCCTCGAGCCTCTTCAATCCCTTCTTGGCCGCAGGCCTTACCAGGTTCTCCAGCATCCGCTTTTTCTCCCCATCCTCGACTCTGTGGGTCGAAGAAAGTCAGCGCGATCAGGTCTCTGAAAGATACCAAAAGGTGGCGAGAAAGGCCCTGGTACCCTCTGCGCCGACTTCCTTGTCAGGATACTCGTGAGGACCTGCAGCAGCCATCGGGATCGTTCTTTGGAGTGTACTCCAGAATCAGTGCCTCGGCCAGTGTTTGAGTACAAGAGGCTGACGAACAGCGCCACTTGACGGAGGCCTCGTTGAATGCGAGCTGGTAGCCCCAACTGGTGGGCGAAGAGCGTATCTGACGGCGTATATGGCCTTGGCCATCCACCTTGCTTGGGGGGTAGGCACGGGAGCTCGGAATCGGATCTGTCCCTCGCTTCCTCCGAGGAACAGGAGGCACAGTCGGAGGAGTTCATCGTAGTCCTCTCGTGGGTTGCTTCCGTCATGGAGAACTGTTTGCAGGAAACGTAACCATCTGTACGCGGGGCAGCTCAAGGGCGTTCTCCAGTGCCTCCTCATCATTAAATGTGCGGTACGATCCACGATAAGGGATTCCCAGCGTGACTGGAAGCGCTTAAAGGGTTTGGGATTCGGGCCCAAAGTGGAAGGGCCGCAGCACTTTTCGAAGACGTGCTCAGGACAACCTCCGTACGTGGTGCCGGCATGCCAGCCAGAGCAGGGAGAAACCCGAGGAGAATTTTCCAGGTGTACACAGGCGCCTACGAGCATGCCGCTGTTCGAGGCCGTCGTATCGAAGGAAAGGCCAATGATACTCCCTGGCACCGACTCGCTCGACATCCTGGAAAACCGCCCCTGCGACTTCTTGTCCGTCCATCTTGTGCGACGGGGACTCCCAGGATCTCCTCAAAGTTCTGCCCGGTCGCAACCACGCAATGCGGTCCTCTGAAGCCCATTTTGAAGTCGTTTTCGGTAGTAGTTTGCCGTCCCCCGTGGAGAACCAACGGAGGAGGGAAACCCTTTAAGGCCTCCCTTTCCAGTTGAATGGCAAGTGTCTCCCTGTTCCTGGTCCTTGAACGATGGACAGTGCTCGGCGGAAATGGGCAAGCTGACTGACATCGTGCCCAAGTCCTTCGCTGTCGCGATGTAAGCGCTCGAGGCCTGACGCACGGACAGCCCTTTTCAGTCCCCGGCCGACGTTAGCTCGATATTTAGGGGACAGCTTGTTGTTGGTGCTCGCCGGGGTAATTTGTTGCTTGTGCCTTGAAGTCGCCGTCCTCATCTTCCGACGATGTAGTAGACGATAAGGAAAGGGCCCGATCGCGGATAGGGGACCTTTTCCAGTAGGCGTTCCGTTGCAGCCTCCTGCTTCCGCTTGCGGTTTTCCAACTTCTTTGCGGCTTCCTTTTTCTTCTTTTCTTTCGCCAATTCGGCGACATCGACGCGGGCCCTGGACGAACTGGAACGTCTTCTCTCTGCGAAATGAGGAAGCTTTGTCCTATCCAAGAATCCCTCCTTCAAGAACGTCTGCGCTGGAGATGTCGAAAAGATCTTCCAGGTCGCCCTTCCAAATCTTCCGCTTCAGCTCGGCTCCGTCAGTTATCCTGTTCCGATCCTTCTTTAGGGCTTGGTACTCCTCGAACAGATTTTTGACGTTCTTCCTAATGTTCGCGTCGGTTTTCGTTGTCAGCTTCGCCTTGCCCCAGATGCCTTCAGCTTCTCACTCGTTGCCGACACGGAATCAGGGACAGTTTTCTTGAATACGTGGTGCTGATACATGAAGAAAAGGAACACTTGTTCCCGGAGGGCAAGCGAGCACCAAGGATGTCTGGTTCTGGAGCTTTGTCGAGCAAAACCCCATCTGCGAAGACTTTCTAGTAGCCGCCATTTTACCTAAGAAAGAAGAAAAAAATGTATTTTAAAAAGGGATTTCACGGAATTGACTGCAGCCCGATATACGGGCGAAAGGCGAGACCCCTAAAACCCTAATGGAATGAGCTGAAATTTGGCACGACACTTTACAGCATATATACTGCACGGGCAGCATCGATATGAACCAAAACTATCGACTTTGACAAAATGAAACACCCACTCCACCCCCATTTAGTGGGCGTCAATATCCCCCTTGCCCATCATGAGCATTACCCAGAGATAGTTCTCAGAGAATGATACTTTGTAGCCGAAGATGTTGGAGGCAGTCGTTCGGGTGTTAGCTGCGGAAGATATGGACACCGCCAGGTGTTGTCGGGCGGGGGGGCTGAGGTGGTGGCTCCCAGGTGTTGTGCAGATCTGAGAGGCTATGGAAGGACAGGGAGGGTGGGAGGCGAGAGTGTGGGAATTGTGAAGATTGAAGGAGGGAGAAAAAGTGGTGGTGGTGATGTTTTTGTTGCGAGTTGTAAAGAGGAGAAAGAGAGGTGTGAGATAGGTGAGAGAGAGAGAGAGAGAGAGAGAGAGAGAGAGAGATGGAGAGAGAGAGAGAGGAGAGAGAGAGAGAGAGAGAGAGAGAGAGAGAGAGATATTGATAGATAGATAGATATAGATGTATAGATAGATATATAGGTATAGATAGATATATAGATAGATATATAGATAGATATAGATATATAGATAGATATAGATATATAGATAGATATAGATATATAGATAGGTATAGATAGATATATATAGATAGATATAGATATATAGATAGGTATAGATAGATATATAGGTATAGATAGATATATAGATAGATATATAGATAGATATAGATATATAGATAGATATAGATATATGGATAGATATAGATATATAGATAGGTATAGACAGATATATAGATAGATATAGATATATAGATAGGTATAGATAGATATATAGATAGATATATAGATAGATATAGATATATAGATAGGTATAGATATATATATAGATAGATATATAGATAGATATAGATATATAGATAGATATAGATATGTATATAGATATAGATATATAGATAGAATAGATATAGATATAGATAGATATAGAAAGATATAGATAGATAGATAGAATATATATATATATATATAGATAGATATAGATACATAGATAGGTATAGATAGATATATAGATAGATATAGATATATAGATAGTATAGATAGATATATAGATAGATATAGATATATAGATAGGTATAGATAGATAGATAGATAGATATGTATAGATATATATATATATATATATATATATATATATAAGATAGATAGATAGATAGATAGATAGATAGATAGATAGATAGATAGATAGATAGATAGATAGATAGATATATTATATATATATATATATATATATATATATATATATATATATATATATAATATATATATATATACACATTAGATATAGATTATACACACACAAAAAAACAAAAATACACAACACACGGACAGATTCATAAGCTGACAAAAAAGCAGACAGAAGGACTTTCACGTAAACATTAAGTTCCCTTTTGTCCATAATTATTACTCCATATTGTGAATTGTTATTTTTTGTTGAAGGTAAAATAAGTGAGAGCTTGTAGGAGGGTATTTCCTTCAATCGTTATAATGGTAAGATCCTTTTTTGCCGTTGTCACCAGGCTCATTTTCCTTGGTCGACATATTCATTATTAAATATTTAATGGCCATTTTGCAGTCATGGTTCATTAATTCTGCATATTTGTCAATAACCTGATTCATTGTTATGACAAAAACCACTTCACTCCTAGGTTGTTGGAATGGTATTGATTTTGTGATGAAGATTTTTTTTAGGTGGTTAGTGTTCACATATCAGTGTATCATTCTATTGGAAAGGATTGATCAAAGTTGTACCTAAATAAATTTATATAATCTATGTTTTTTTTATATAATTTTGCTTTAACATTACAATAATGTGATGTATTGTCATCAACTACATTGACTATTTTTCATATAAATCTCAGAAAGAATTCCTAATATATTTATTAAGACATATTCGGTATTTGGTCCTGTCATCCATTGTAATGAAATATTGAATCAAATCAGCCTGATATTAACATCTTTACATATTTTTCCTTCGTAGAATTTCAAATGTGAGTTATTACATCAAGGTTTTTAGACATACAAAATACTTGAAAAAAAAGCAACAATGTTGTCTGTTGACTGTACTGCAGAAAAAAAATAATCGCATTTTCCTTCACAAAACACATCATCGCAGATAAAGGACACTACCTAACAGAGGCGGATCCAGCCAGGGTGGGAGGGGAGGGAAGGGGGCATCTGGTTGGCATGCCCGCACCCAAAAATAGTATTAATATTAATAATTAAAATAATAACAATAATAATAAGGGGGGGGGCACTCAGTAGAGCGCATACCTCCGCCCGAATATTTAATCAAATATACGTATATATATTATAATATATATATTATATATATAATATATATATATATATATATATATATATATATATATATATATATAATGCACTCAGTATGAGCGCATACCTCCTGCCGAATATTTCATCAATTGGTTGCCATGGCAACAGTTGTCAATAGGTTTCATCCAAAATTAAATCAGTTCTTCCTTATACCAAATAGACTTGGTATACCGAGTTTGGTCCAAATCTATTCGTAACTTTTCGAGAAATCCTGTACACTAACAAACAGACAGACAGACAGACAGACAGACAGACAGATCGGGGTGAAAACATAACCCCTCCAACTTCGTTGGCGGAGGTAATAATTAAAATTTGAAAGAATGTTTTTAATTATAATAACAATAACAGTAATAATCTTCATCAATGGATATTTAGCCACAGACCCGCGATAGTGTTCTAGGGTTCTAGCCTGAGGGTATTCAGGTCAAAGACCCTTATAATAGAAATGTATATATATATATATCTGTCTGGTGAGCGTTTTCCCCTGCTACTGGTAACATGTGACCCAATACAACCAGCCGCATGGTCGGATCGTCGGCGATTAAACCAGCTTCCCCCACTGGCTCTATATACCAGTGAGGAGGGTGTACTGGACACCCAAATGGACTAAATATAAGACCATTTTTAAGGGCAGATGAACTCACTATGGCCATCCAATCCCAGCTATGGGTGAAATAGTGGGCAGCCTGGGGTTAATCCCAACATGGTGTTCTGCGTCCCTGGCCACGGCGAGTAGTAAGGCCGACATAGATTGATTGGGCAGGGGTTTGCACCTTATCCAGCCATGTACGGAGTATCTCTCACATGTTTGGGGAGGATCCACTCATATAGCTCTCCTAAACAGGGTTGAGTCAAAAGCTTTTCGTGTCATCAACTCCCCTCCTCTTGAGTCTTCAATCTTTGAATCACCGCCACAATGTTGCTTCTCTTGCTATCTTCTACTGTTATTTTCATTATGCCTACATCCCTAATGCAGGAATTAATCAGTATCTTTACTCATGCATCCCTTTCACTGGTAAACTCTGGAACTCTCTTACTGTTTCTTTTTTTACACCTTCCTACGACTTAAATCTTTTCAAGAGAAAAGTAACAAGATACTTCCCGAACTAAATTGGCCCACTCCTGTTCTTTTATTCTCTTACTGTCTTCTTTATAGGGACTGGTAACTAAGCGGGCTTTGTGTTACCTCTTTTTGTTGTGCCCTTGGCCAGTCCATTGTGATGTAAAAAAAAAAGAAGTAATAATATATATAGGACTATAGGTATATATATATATATATAATATATAATATATATATCTATAATATATATATATAAAATATATATTATAAAATATTATATAAGAGGAAGAGGAGAGAGGCAATACTTTCTCCATGAGGGAAGCGAGATCTTATTATAATGAAGATATAAACCAGCGCGGGTAGAAACATCTTGATTGTTTATTTGGTACGTTTCGGCTGTACATAAGCCATCATCAGCCTAAAATCGGATACAAATTTTTTTTGTTATAAATGAAAATATACAAATTATAAAATGATTTGCGCATTTAAAATGCCTAACCTAAAATAAAAATAAAAATTATAAAACAGTAATAAAAATACTGCACCTACCAATCAACATAGCATAGGAGTGTGGGATTCCCACATGGTTTAAAAGCACACAAGCGGTGTTGAAGTGCCCTGTGTGCAAAGGGATGGTTTGTGGTGGTGGGTGAGGAGGCTCTCACATATCCATCGGGTGGAGTCATGGGAGCTTGTGTGTAAAATGTTGAAGTCTTAGTTTGTTATTGGGTGGCCTGAGGCTTCGGAATGATCCCGAATGGCTGAAAATGGTGGTTTGGACACGGGTTTGCCAGTCCTGTGAGACAATCCCCGATGCTCCGCGATCCTAGTGGTGAGGTGGCGTTTGGTCTGCCCAATATAAACAGCGTTACAGCTACTGCACTTAAATTGGTACACCACTGAGGAACGCAGGGCATCAGGGATTCTCTCCTTGAGTTTAAAGCAGTGTGATAACGTAAAAGGGGGCTTGAACACTACTCTAAGCGAGACTTGTGGATAACATTGCCGAAGAAGGAGTTGAGCTTTGTTTCGGATGGAAAAAGATTTGTTACCTATGAAGGGAATTATAAAATACATGTATATATATTAGATGTAACTGGTGCTAGTATTGGTACAAGAAATTTGGCTAGCTTGTAATTGAAGGTGCCCAGTGCCGACAAGATAGGGCGAAGTGGAATGTTGGGTTTATGTACTTTAGGGAGGCCGTATAATACACCAGGTTGGGAACCGGAGACGTATAGATTAGAATATAAGGTTTCATCTATGATTTTATCAGACTTGAGTTTCCTGAGGAAATTATTTAATCTATCTTCATGTTTAAGGAGTGTTGGGAATACATCATCGGAAACTTTAGTAAATTTGGAGGCGTCGTCTAGTATGTTGTTAATTTTCTTTACATATTCAGTCTTATCAAGGAGGACTATACCATTTCCCTTATCGGGTTTAGCTATGACAATGGAGTCGTCTGCTCTGAGTGATTTTAAAGCTTCGAATTGCTCGGGGTTCAAGGAAGTGTCAAAGGTTCCTTGAGAGTACCAACTAGTATGTGCTAAGTTTTTCAGCGTATTTTTTTACTACTACTGGTACTATCACCACTAAGGTGCTAAGCACCAGTTACATCTAATATATATACAGTTAAGGATTCTTTCTCATTTGCTAAAGAAATATGTAACAAAAATTTTGATAATTGTACCCTTGCATCATTCGATGTGAAATCCCTTTTTACAAACATACCTCTGAGCGAGACTATAGATATTTGCACAAAACAAATCTTCCAAAACAATGAACACACACATGGTTTCAATAAAAAGTCATTCCATAAATTACTTACCTTAGCTGTTAAAGATTCTCTTTTTATTTCCAATGACATGTGTTTTAAACAAGTAGATGGCGTTGCCATGGGAAACCAAGGTCCAACCCTTGCTAATGCATTTCTTTCATTCCACGAGAGTACCTGGCTAAGTGTATGCCCAGCTGAATTCAAACCCCTCATGTACAGACGCTATGTCGATGATATCTTTGCAATTTTCAAATCACCAAACCACGTACCCTTGTTTCACGACTACCTGAATTCCAAACACCCCAATATTCAATTCACTTTTGAGACTGAACATAATAATAAATTACCATTTTTAGATATTGACATTACAAAATCGGGTACTTCATTCAGCACTACCATTTACAGAAAACCCACATTCACAGGACTCACAACAAAATTTAATTCCAACATTCCCGCCCAATTTAAGAAAAATCTGATCCTCACGCTGGTTACTAGGGCGTACAATATTTGCTCTTCATACACCAATTTTCACTTAGAATTAGAGTACTTGAGACACACTCTTAAACTAAATGGGTATCCCCTGCAGTTCATTAACACGTACATTGGTAAACAGTTAAATAAACTACACTCACCCCCTCCCCTAATACATACCGCTCATAAAGCCGTAGTGTTACTATTTTATAATTCCCTCCATAGGTAACAAATCTTTTTCCATCCGAAACAAAGCTCAACTCCTGCTTCGGCAATGTTATCCACAAGTCTCGCTTAGAGTAGTGTTCAAACCCCCTTTTACGTTATCACACTGTTTTAAACTCAAGGAGAGAATCCTTGATGCCCTGCGTTCCTCAGTGGTGTACCAATTTAAGTGCAGTAGCTGTAACGCTGTTTATATTGGGCAGACCAAACGCCACCTCACCACTAGGATTGCGGAGCATCGGGGATTGTCTCACAGGACTGGAAAACCCGTGTCCAAACCACCATTTTCAGCCATTCGGGATCATTCCGAAGCCTCAGGCCACCCAATAACAAACCAAGACTTCAACATTTTACACACAAGCTCCCACGACTCCACCCGATGGATATGTGAGAGCCTCCTCACCCACCACCACAAACCATCCCTTTGCACACAGGGCACTTCAACACCGCTTGTGTGCTTTTAAACCATGTGGGAATCCCACACTCCACTGCTATGTTGATTGGTAGGTGTAGTATTTTTATTACTGTTTTATAATTTTTATTTTTATTTTAGGTTAGGCATTTTAAATGCGCAAATCATCTTATAATTTGTATATTTTCATTTTTAACAAAAAAAAATTGTATCCGATTTTAGGCTGATGATGGCTTATGTATAGCCGAAACGTACCAAATAAACAATCAAGATGTTTCTACCCGCGCTGGTTTATATCTTAATTATATAATATATATATATATATATATATTAATATATATGTATATATATATGTATATATATATGTTGTATATGTATATATATTTATATATATAATATATATATATATATATATATATGTATATATATATATATGTATATATGTATATATATATATATCGTTAAAAATGATAGCTAATTCACCGTTTATTATTTCTTTTAATATATTTTCTCTTGTCTTAAGAGTGTCTTATTCTCTTTTGTAATCACTTGTATGACTTCGCCGTAGTTTTCATTTTGCTGTATCGCGATTTCGGGTCCTTCTTCAGCAGCATGTGGAAGATGTTTTCTCCTCAGTTGTAGAGGTGGAGCATGACTTAGATGCGTTGTTGTTTTTATTGTGCTCCCTTTTTAGGGGGAGCACACGGGCTAACTAAGAGCCGTCGTGGGGGTTGACTGACATCAAGGGCCTAATTTATTTAAGGTGAGGTATTGCTACAAAGAATTTGCGAGCATTTGGAGGTTGAGGCAGAGGCTATCGCTAGTGCCGCTGCTTCGTTGTCTATGTCCGGGATCCAGGCCACATGGTGGCGGAGGGCATGGGTCCTGGGCATCGGAGAATTAGTGGTGGAGGGATCATCTCGATTTCGAAGCAGTACCGGGCATGGTTCAGGGGCAGTTGCAGGAATCTGAGAGGCACATCGGTAAGCAAGGGGAGTCGGATTAGGCGGGACACCACCCTGGAGGTAGAACCTGGTGGAAGGGTGAGGGTTCCGTCGGGTTGTTGTGGCGTACCACGTCGCCGACTTGACTCCTCCTCCATGCATCCTCGAAGAGGCAGCGGGGGCTATCAGTGCTGCTCTGTCACGGCGGCCTTGATGGAAGAGTGCGATGCGGAGTAATGAGAAGGTGACTTGCTCTCATTTTCCAGCAAGTCCCAGGCGCCCCAGTGTCTGCCTTCTCATTCCGGGGACACCAACGTGTCCCGGGACCAATAAGGTGGGTATGGTGCCGTCCACGGTAGAGGAGGGCCAATGGTAGTGGATGGCAGATAGAAGTTCAAAGTTGTCTTTGGGAGTGGAGTTGAGAGCGTGAAGCGCAGCGAGGCAATCGAGAAGAGGTGGAGGTGTTTTGACGGGCCTCGATGCGTGCTTTAGGGCCAGTAGCAGTGCCGCTAGTCGCCTGAAAGGGCCGTGGTGTAGGTTGAGAGTCTGCGGGCTTTCGGGTAGACCCCACACACAAATGCCGCGCCCGCGCGCCATTTGCCCCCGACTTGAGCCATCGGGGTAGAGATGGCTGTGATGGGCCATAGCATGAGGCTATAAGGGCAAGCGCCTCCTGCTGGAGATGGGTGGGTAGGAGGTCCCTGGGTCTCACTCGCTGGAGGTGGTGATGGTAAAAGAGCGGTGGGGCCAAGGGTGCCAACGGGAGGTGTCTGGGAGGGGTAGTCGGGGTCCAGCGTACGGCCTGGCACGTCAAGGTGTCCTGGCGGGAATCCGCTGCTGCGTGTACCCAGTCCTTGTCTGGGCCAGCTTGATGGGGGGCGCTGAAAGCGTGCAGTACTGTCTGGTTAAGTGGAGCTGCAGGCCAACGACGCATGTCAGCTGCACGATCGACGGTCCGAGCCAGAATGCGGTGTTGGATGGTGGGAGGCCGCACTCCCTTAGATGCGGAGGTGAAGCGCTATTTATAGATAAAGTCTGCCTGCCACGCAGCCTAGTGGCGGCGCTGATTGTAGATAGAATCTGATTCTCGTCTCGTGAGTGGGAGGCGCTTATTGGTTGTTGATTCCTAGCTTTGCTTTGTCTGTGAGTAGGCTGTTATTTGCTTTTGTTCTTTTCCTGAGACTGGGTAGAGCTTGTAGGTCGTTTGCCTGTACGTTAAACTTGGGATTGATCTCTTTTTATGTATAGTGCTTCTAGAATTGGAGTCGCCGCCCCACATCTGCACACATGTCGACCAATCTGATTTTCTTCTAGAAATGTTTGTAAATGATGATGCCATGTTTTTCTAATAGGTGACTTTTTGGGGCTCCGGAAGTTAGGTGGCAAGTAAGACGTCTGGACAGCTTCGTTGTCGTCATGCCCGATGTAGATGAGGGAGGACTTCACAGTTCCTCTTTTGCATGTGATCCTATATACGGACATGGTACTTTTGTGTGTCTCCTTTGTCTGGCTTGGGCTGGTACGGGAAGGAGGTTGCTGGGTTCTGGGTTTTATAATAAATTGTAGTTTATTCTCCTCTCTGGGTCTGCAGGTTTCACATTTACGGTTGACGATTTGTGATATTATTCTGTCTTCTTCCTGGTGAACGGTGGAGAAGAAAAGGCCCGGTAGAAGATGTTATGTCCTGACTCTTTTTGTGGCGTAGGGATGTACCAGTTCTCCATGATTTACTTAGTCTGACGGTTGGTCTCTCTCGCTGAAGCGTGTTGATGAGGACTGAGGGATCGCTCGATTCTTTGTGCCTAAGTTGCCATGTACTGCAGTGTGTGAGAGCTCTTCTGATTAAGCACCGGATGTGGAGTCTTTATATCTCGGCGGGCATTTCGCTTTCTCCGTTGAGGCAGTGTCCGGTGTTGCGTTGGTTTCACGTAGACGGTGTGATAATGTTCTTCTTTCTGTCGTAACAAGGACGTCTCAAGATACGGCCATTGAATTTGTCTAAGCTGTTTCTATGGTGAAGGTGAGGCCTGAAGTATCTTGTAGGCAGAGCTTCAGCTGTTCTGCTTTGTAATGACTTTTTGTTTGATAACGATGCATCGATGTAGCGGCAGTATATGTCGGGCTTGCTTATTTTCTTGAATGACTCCATCCCCCCGCTTGACGTCCCGGAACCTGACTACGTGACTCCTCGAATGCTGCACTTAAAGAAGCCCCTTTACCTCTCCCGAGGGAACAAGATATCAACAAATAGACGCCGCGTCGCTATGAGGCTCTCCCTTAGGAGTATTGCTGGCAAACTCATCATGGGCTGCGTAGAAAAAAGAAGTATTCAAGAAATAAGCAAAGCCCGACATATACTGCCGCTACATCGATGACATCGTATCAAAACAAAAAGTCAATACGAAGCTTGAAGGCTGAAGCTCTGCCTACAAGATACTTCAGGCCTCACCTGCCACCATAGAGAAAAGCAGCTCAGACAAATCCAATGCCAGTTCCTAGACGTCCTTGTACGCAGAAAAGAAGAAATCATTCATCCTAAACGTCCTACGTGAAACCAACGAACACCGGGACACTGCCTCAACGGAGAAAGGATGCCACAGAGATATAAAAGACCCACAATCGGTGCTTACATCAGGAAGAGCTCTCAACACTTGCAGTACATAGGCAACTATGCACAAAGAAATCGAGCCATCCACTCAAGTCCTAATCAACAACGGCTTCAGCGAGAGAGCCATCAACCGTCAATGAAGGCTGGACCTTAGCCAGTATCTTGTCCTGTCGTTGTGTATTCCCGCCTTGTCCAGAAACAAGGACATTTCCCCACCGCACTTTGGTGCTCTCAGCCCTCTCCGTCTGAGGTTGAGGTGTTTGTGGAGGAAACACGCTGAGCACTTGGCCGGAGGAGGGGAGTTTGTTCCCCCCGGATGGAGTCCTCGAGCCAAGTAGATAAAACCGACGTTTTTCGGGACATTTTGGAGGAGAAAGAATGTTCGACGTCAGGACTCTGCTCTCCTCAACAACCAGAACTAAGGCCATATGGTAGGACAATCTGAAACGCTAGCAGAAAACTTCAGACAGATTGAGCTACACTAAATATGGCACAAACCATGCTTTTCGAAAAAAATACCCATTTTTTTCTCAGCAAGCGGAAAGAAGAAAGGCGGGGAGCAAATGAATTCGAAAGTTCGTCTTTGGGACCACCCTAAATATATATTTTGTATATATATATATATATATATCATATATATATATATATTATATATATATATATATATTATTATATATATATAGAATTTTTTTTTTTTTTTTTTTACATAACAAAGGAACGGCCAAGGGCACACAAAAAAATGCGGTAACCACAAAGCCGTTAGTTGCCAGTTCCCTATTAAAGAAGCAGTAAGAGAATGAATATAAAAAAAAGAGGGGTGAGCCAATTTAGTTCGGGAGGTGCCTTGTTACCTTCTTTTGACAAGATTTAAGTCATGGACAGTGGAAAAATAGGAAACAGAAGAAGAGTTCCACAGTGTACAAGTGAAAGGGAGTGAAAGAGTAAAGGATACTGATTAACTACTTGGCATTAGGATGATGGAACAGAATATGGCTGAGGAATGAGTATAGACAGTCTTGTGCAGCGAGGCCGCGGGAGGGGGGGCGGCATGCAGTTAGCAAAGCTCAGAGAGCAGGGTAGCATGAAAATAAACGGTAGAAGAGGAGCAAGAGAAGAAACATTCCGGCGGTGTTAAATATTGAGACAGCAGTCAGAGGGAGGAGCTGATGAGACGAAAAAAGTTGACTCGAACCTGTTTAAAAGAAGCTGTATGAGTGATCCTCCCCAAACATGTAGACATAACTCCATACATGGGCGGATAAGCCCCTGTAGAGAGCAAGCATTGGGAGGGAGAAAAAAAATGGACGCAGACGCACAGGACACCTAACTTCTTAGAAGTGTTTTAGCAAGGAGGAGATGTGAAAATTCAGTTCAGCTTTTAGTAAAGGATAGTCCTAGAACTTCATTGTATGAAGAAGGAGACAAGTTGTGATGTCATTGAAGAAGAGAGCGATAGTTATCTTGTAGGTTTTGTCGAGTTAGATAGATAGGTGAAGAAAATTGGGTTTTGAGGCATTGAACAAAACAGGTTTGCTTTGCCCCAATCATAAATTATAGAAAGATCAGAATTAGGCGCTCGGTGGCCATCTCTCGTGAATCACTTAGTTCCTGTTGAGTTGGAAGTCAATAAACGACGTTGAAAAATGCAGGGTAAGAATCATCTGCGTAGAGTGGATAGGCTTTAAGTTAGATAAGAATAATCATTAATGAAGTAATAGAAAGAGAGTGGGTGATAGGACAGACCATGAGGACACCACTTTGATAGATTTAGGAGAAGACAATGTCCGTCTACAGTAGCTGCAATAGAACGGTTTGAAAGGAAACTTAAAGATGAAAGTTACAGAGAGAAGTGAAAACTGAATGAGGGTAGTTTGGAAAATTAAAGATTTGTGCCACACTCATCAAAAGCTTTTGATATGTAAAGGCAACAGCAAAAGTTTACCTGAAACCCCTAAAGGAGGATGACCACGATTCAGTTAGGAAAGCTAGAAGACCACCAGTAATCGCCTTTACGGAAACCGTACTGACGATCAGATAGAAAGATTGTGAGCAGATAGATGCTAAAGAATCTTGTTATTAAGTATAGATTCAAAAACTTTAGAAAGGCAGGAAGTACAAAGCTAATAGGACGGTAGTTTGAAGGATTAGAACGGTCAACCCTTCTTAGGAACAGGTTGGATGAGCAAACTTCAGCAAGAAGGAAAGGTGGAAGTAGATAGACAAGACGGAAAAGTTTGACCAGGCAGGTGCAAGCAACAGAAGCACAGTTTTTGAGAACAATAGGAGGGACTCCGTCAGGATCGTAAAGCCTAACGAGGATCTAGGCCAGAAAGGGCCCCAAAGAAAAACATCATTCCGAAGGATCTTAATGACAGGCATTAATATAGTCAGAGGTGGAGGAGAAGAGGAACAAGCCCATTCATCAACAGAGTGAATTTTGAGCAAAGGTTGAGCGAATAGTTAGCTTTAGAAGTAGATGAGAAAGTGTGGAACCATCTGGGTGAAGCAGAGGAGGAAAGATGAAGAAGAAAATTGGTAGAGATGTTAATTTGCTAGATGCCAGAAGTCACGCGAGGAATTTGATTCAGAAAAAGATTTTGACCTTTTTGTTCTATGAATGAAAGAGTTTTGGTAAGTTGAAGTAAAGATTTGGCATGATTACGCGGCAGAAATATAAAGGGCATGAGCTTCAGGAGATGGATGCTACAGTACCGTTTCTGAGCCACCTCTCTATCTCGGACAGCATGAAAACAAGCAGAGTTTAACCAAGATTTTTGCGGGCTTTAGGGATTAGAGAAAGTGTGTGGAATGTACGCCTCCATGCAGAGACTATGACCTCAGTTATGCGCTTGCACAAAGAAATGGTTTTTGACATGGAAGCAGTAATTCATTCCATGGAAAATCAGAGTAGTACTGCCTTAGGTCTTCCCACTTAGCGAGTTTGAAGTGCCAGAAGCACCTCGCTTAGTGTGTCCCGAGGCGGCACGGGAGCGATAGGACAGGCTACAGAAATAAGATTGTGATCGAGGAACCCAACGGAGAGAATAGTTTCACAGAATAAGCAGAAGGGGTAGTAGTTAGAAAAGATCAAGAATGTTGGGCGTGTATCCATTGCGGCAGGAATAGCGAGTGAGGGTGCTTCACCAGACTGCTCTAGGGTCTTGGAGGATAGAAAGGTTGTAGGTGCTTGTTCCCAGGTTGATCAGTGAAAGAAGATGATAGCCAAAGCTGGGTGTGAACATTGAAATCCCCATGAATGGAAAATTCTGCTAAGGAAAAGAGATGAGATGTGCTCCACTTTTGATGTTAAATAGTCGAAGAATTTTTACATAGGTCAGAAGACGTTAGGTGAAAGAAGACAGCACAGATAAATTTAGTAAGAGAGTGACATTGAAGTCGAAGCTGATATATAATATATATATATATATATTATATATATATATATATATATTATATATATATATATATACTAGATATAAATATATATATTTATATATATATTTATATAATATATATATATATATATTTATATTTTATATATGTATTTATATATATATTATATATATATTAATAGATTATATATTTATTATAATATATATATTATATTTATATATATATATAGTTATATATCTATATATATATATTTATATATATATATCTATTTTATACATATAGAATATATATTTATATATATCTATATATTTATATATATGGTATATATATATATTTATATATATATATATATATTAAATATATATTATACTTAGATATATATAAATAGTATATATAAATATATATATATATATATTAAATATTATATAAATATATATATATATATATATATATATATATATATATATAAATATATATATAATATATATATAAATATATATATATATATAAATATATATCTATATATGTTATAAATATATAATATATATAATATATAATATTATAGATAATAAAATCTATATATATATAAATATAGATATATATTATTATAAAATTATATATATAAATATATATATATATATAATAAATACTATATATAAAATAAAAGTATATTATAATATATATATATATATAAATATATATAGTAAATATATATATATATATATATATATATATATATATAGATATATATATATATATATATATATATATATATAATTATATATAATATATCAAGCTTCGACTTCAATGTCACTCTCTTACTAAATTTATCTGTGCTGTCTATCTTCACCTAAACTCTTCTGACATAGTAAATTATCGACTATTTAAACATCAAAAGGGGAGAGCACATTCTCATTTAATTTTCCTTTAGCAGAATTTCCATTCATGGGGATTCAATGTTCACCACCAGCTTTGGCTATCATCTTCTTCACTGATCAACCTGGTGAACAAGCCTACAACCTTTCTATCCTCCAAGACCTAGAGCAGCTGGTGAAAGCCACCTACTCGTATATTCCTGACCGCATTGGGATACACCGCCAACATTCTGATCTTTTCCTAATACTAACCTTCTGCTTATTCTGTGAAACTATCTCTCCCGTTGGTTACTCCGTATACAATCTTATTTCTGAGCCTGTCCTATCGCTACGGTGCGCCTCGGGGACACACCTAAGCGGAGGTGCTTCTCGGATCAAATCGGATAAGGGGAAGACCTAAGCAGTACTACTCTGATTTCAAATGGGAATGATTACTGCTTCCATGTCAAAAAAACCATTCTTTGTGCAGAGCGCATAACTGAGGTCATAGTCTCTGGAATGGGGCGTACATTCACACACTTCTCTAATCTCAAGCCGGTAATCTTGGTTTTAACTCTGCTTGTTTCATGCTGTCCGAGATAGAGAGGTGGCTCAGAAACGGGTTACTGTAAGCATCCATACTCCTGAAGCTCATGCCCTTTAATTAAATTTTTCGGCCCGTAATATGCCAAATCTTTTACTCACATTACCAAAAGAACTCTTTCAGTCATAAGAAAAGGTCAAAAATCTTCGAATATTCAAATTCCTCGCGTGACTTCTGGCATCTAGCAAATAACATCTCTGACAATTTTTCTTCTTCATCTTTCCTCCTATGCTTCACCAGATAGGCTCCACAGCTTTCTCATCTACTTCTAAAAGCTGAACTAATTCGCTCAAAACCTTTGCTAAAAATTCACTCTGGTGATGAAGGCTGTTCCTCCTTCCGCCACCCTTGACTAATTATGCCTGTCATTAAGATCCTTCGGAATGATGTTTTCTTATGCCCTTTCTGGCCTAGATCCTCGTTAGGCCTACGATCCTGACGGACCGATCACCCATACCTATTTGTTCTCAAAAACTGTGCTTCGTGCTTGACACCCTTGCCTGGTCAAACTTTTTCCGTCTTTGTCTCTATCTACTTCCAACTTTCCTTCTTGCTGGAGTTTGCTCACATCCAACTGTTCCTAAGAAGAGGTTGACCGTTCGAATCCTTCAAACTACCGTCCTATAGCTTTGACTTCCTGGCCTTCTAAAGTTTTGAATCTATACTTATAACAAGATTTTAAAGCATCTATCTGCTCACAAGACTTCTATCTGATCGTCAGTACGGTTTTCCTAAAGGGCGATCTACTGCGAGTCTTCTAGCTTTCCTAACTGACTCGTGGTCATCCTCCTTTAGGGGTTTCGTTAAAACTTTTGCCTGTTGCCCTTGACATATCAAAAGTGTTGATAGAGTGTGGCACAAATCTTTAAATTTCCAAACTACCCTCATTCAGTTCTATCATTCTCTCTGTAACTTCATCTTAAGTTCCTTTTCAACCGTTTCTATGGCAGCTACTGTAGACGGACAGGTCTTCTCCTAAATCTATCAAAAAGTGGTGTTCCCCAGGGGTCTGTCTATCACCCACTCTCTTTCTATGTTACTCATTAATGATATTCTTAGTCATAACTTAAAGCCCTATCCACTCCCTACGAGATGGATTCTACCCTGCATTTTCAAAGTCGTTTATTAGACGTCCAACTCAACAGGAAACTAAGTGATATCACGGAGAGATGCCACCGAGCGCCTAACTTCTGGATCTTTCTATAATTATGATTGGGGCAAAAGCAACCTTGTTTTGTTCAATGCCTCAAAAAACCCAATTTCGCACATACTATCTACTCGACAAAACCTACAAATAACTATCCTCTCTTCTTCAATGACACACAATGTCTCTTCTTATACAATGAAGATTTCTCGGGACTATCCTTTACTAAAAATCTGAACTGGAAAATATTCACATCTCCTCTCTTGCCTAAAACAGCTTTTAAGAAAGTTAGGTGTCCGGTGGCGTCTGCGTCCATTTTTTGTTCTCACTCCCAAATGCTTGCTCTCTACAGGGCCTATCCGCCCATGTAGGAGTATGTCTCCACATGTTTGGGGAGGGCTCCACTCATACAGCTCTTTTAAACAGGGTAGAGTAAACTTTTTTCGTCTCATCAGCTCTCACCTCTGACTGACTGTCTTCAATATTTAATCACGCCGGGAATGTTTCTTCTCTGCTCTCTTCTACCGTTTATTTTCATGCTACTGCTCTTCTGAGCTTGCTAACTGCATGCCTCCCCCCCCTCCCCGCAGGCCTCGCTGCACAAGACTTTCTATTCATTCTCATCCCTTATTTGTCCATCATCCTAATGCAAAGATTTAATCAGTATCCTTACTCTTTCATCCCTTTCACTGGTAAACTTGCTGGAAACTCTCTTCCCTGTGTCTATTTTTCACTTTCCTATGACTTAAATCTTTTCAAAAGAAGAGTAACAAGGCAACCTCCCGAACTAAATGGCTCACCCCTCTTTTTTATAATTATTCTCTTTACTGTCTTCTTTATAGGGGACTGGCAACTAAGCGGGCTTTGTGTTACCCCACTTTTGTGTGCCCTTGGCCGTTCCCTCTTTTTATGTGAAAAAAAAAAAAAAAAAAAAAAAACTTATAATATATATATAATATATAATTATATATATATAATATATATATATATTATATATATATCATATATATATATATTAACATCATATTAGGGTGGTCCCAAAAAAAGACGAAAACTTTCGAATTCATTTGCGCCCCGCCCTTTCTTTCTTTTCTCTTGCTGAGAAAAAAAAATGGGTATTTTTTTTTCAGCAATGGTTGTGCAATATTAGTGCTAGCTCAATCTGTCTGAAAGTTTCTGCTAGCCTGTTCAGAGGTCCTACCAAGCTTAGTTCTGGGTTGTTGAGGAGAGGCAGAGGTCCTGACGTCGAACAGTCTTTCTCCTCCAAAAGATGTCGAAAAATACGTCTGTTTTATCTACTTGGCTCGGAGGAAGCCATCCGGGGGAACAAACTACCCCCATCGGCCAAGGTGCTCGCTGTTGTCCTCACAAAAACCTCAACCCAAGAAGGAGAGGCGAGAGCACCAAAGTGGCGGTGGGAATGTGTCCCTTGTGTTCTGGGACAAGCGAGGATACCACAACGACAGGACAAGATACTGGCTAAGGTCCAGCCCTTCATTGACGGTTGATGTCTCTCTCGCTGAAGCCGTGTTGATTAGGACTTGAGTGGATGGCTCGATTTCTTTGTGCATAAGTTGCCATGTACTGCAGTGTTGAGAGCTCTTTGATCGTAAGCACGATTGTGGAGTCTTTATATCTCTCGTGGGCAGTCACTTTCTCGTTGAGGCAGTGTCCGGTGTTCGTTTGTGCACGTAGACGTTGATGAGCAATGATTCTTCTGTCTAGCGTAACAAGGACGTCTAAGAACGGGCATTGATTTGTCTGAGCTGCTTTCTATGGTGCAGGTGAGGCCTCTGAAGTATCTGTAGGCAAGAGCTTCAGCTTCAGCTCGTAGTGACTTTTTGTTTTGATAAAGATGTAATCGATGTAGCGGCAGTATATGTCGGCTTGATTATTTTCTTGGAATACTTCTTTTGCTACGCAGCCAATGATGAGTGTTTGCCAGCATACTCCTAAAGGAGAGTAGATGAGCCCATAGCGACGCCGTTCTATTTGTTGCATACTGTTCCCTCGAGGAGAGGTTAAAAGAGTTGCTTTTAGGCAGCATTCGAGGAGTCCACGTAGTACAGGTTCGGGACGTCACGCGGGGGATGGAGCATCAAGAAAATACAAAGGGCAAGCCCGAAATTATACTGCCGCTACAATCGATGAAATCTTTATCAAAACAAAAAGTCATTACAAAGCAGAAAAAGCTGAAGCTCGGCCTAGAAGATACTTCAGGCCTCAACTTCACATAGAAAAGAGCTTAGGTACACAATCAATGCCGTTCTTAGACGTCCTTGTCGCAAGAAGAAGAATCATTATCACAAACTCTACGTGAAACCAACGAAACAACGGGGACACTGCCTCTAAACGAGAAACCGAATGCCCGCCGAGATAATAAAGACTCCACAATCGGTGCTTAACATCAGAAGAGCTCTCACCCACTGCCAGTACATGGCAATTATGCACAAAGGAAAATCGAGCGATCCACTAAGTCCTCATCAACACCGCTTCAGCGAGAGAGACATCAACCGTCAGACTAAGTAAACATGGGAGAATGGTACAAACCCTAACGCCACAAAAAGAGTCAGGGACATAACGAATCTTTGACCGGGCTTCTTCTCCACCGTTCACAGGAAGAAGAAAAGAATATATCACAAATCGTCAACCGTAATGTGAAACCCTGCAGACCCAGAGAGGAGAATAAAACTACAAATTTATTATAAACAACAAGAACACCGCAACCTCCTTCTCCGTTACCAGCCCAAAGCCAGACAAAAGGAGGACAACACAAAAAGTACCATGTCGTATATAGGGATCACATGCAAAAGAGGAAACTGTGAAGTCCCCCCTCATCTTACATCGGCAATGACGACAACGAAGCTGTCCAGACGTCTTATTGCCACCCTAACTTCCGGAGCCCCAAAAAGTCACCTATTTAGAAAAAAAAAAACAACGATGGCATCATCATTACAAGAACCATTTCTAGAAGAAAATACAGAATTGGTCACATGTGTGCAGATGTGCGGCGAAATTTCCAATGCTAGAAAGCCCCCCCACCCACCTTTTTTTTATACATAAAAGAGATCAACCCAAGTTTAACGTACAGGCAAAACGAACTACAAGCTCTACCAGCATGAAAAGACAAAAGCAAAATAACAGCCTACTCACAGAAAAGCAAGCGGAGGGACACTCCAACAAACCAATAAGCGTCTCCCACTCACGGAGAGAGAATCAGATGCTATCTACCAATCAGCGCCGCCACTAGGCAGTGGCGTGGCAGGCAGACTTTATCTTATAAATAGCGCTTCACTCGCATCTAAAGGGAGTGCGGCTCTGCCCACCATCCAAACAAAGCTCTGGCCCGGACGTCGATAGCCGCAGCTGACATGCGTGTTGGCCTGCAGCTCCCACTAACCAGGACAGTACTGCCCACGCCTTTCAGCGCCCCCCAGCAGCGGCCAGACAAGGACTGGGTACACGCAGCAGCGGATTCCGCCGGACCCTGGACGTGGCCAGGGCCGTACGCTGCGACCCCCGACCTACCCCTCCCAGACCACCTCCCGTTGGGGCACCTTGGGGCCCCACCGCTCTTTACCTCACCACCTCCAAGCGAGTGAGGACCCAGGGGGACCTCCTACCCACCATCGCCAGCAGGAGGCGCTTGCCCTTATAGCATCATGCTATGGCCCCCCATCGGACAGCCATCTAATACACGATGTCCAGCGGGGCAAATGGCGCGGCGGGCGCGGCATTTGTGTGTGGGTCTACACCGAAGCCCGCAGACTCTCAACCTACACCACTGGCCTTTCAGGCGGAAAACTAGCGGCACGCTACTGGCCCTAAAGACGCATCCGAGGCCCGTCACAACACCATACACTCTTCTGGATTTGCCTCGCTGCGCTTCACGCTCTCAACTCCACTCCAAAAGACAATTTGAAACTTCCTATCTGCCATCCACTACCAGTTGGCCCTCCTCTACCCGGAAGGCACCAATACCCACCTATATTTTGGGTCCGGGGACACGTTGGTGTCCCGGGGAATGAGAAGGCAGACACTGCCGGCGGACTTGCGGAGAAAGAGAGCAAGTCACCTTCTCATACTCGCAGCGCCTCTTTCATCAATGGCCGAGTTGGACAGAGAGCGCACTGAGAGCCACACGCTGCCTATCGAGGATGCAATGGAGGAGGAGTAAAAAAAAGGGGTTTTTTATGTTTTTCCGGGAAAGGGGGCCCCCCCTTTTGGCCGCCCCCTGGTTGGGGGCGTGGCCGGGGGGGGAAAAAAAAAACCTAAAAAAAAACTGGGGTGCTATAGTCTCTGCGGGAACTTTTCTCTAAAATTATACAGGAGATTGAACATTTTAGGGGGATATATTTTTAATTTAGAAAATCAATTTTTTTATTTCAGACTTGACACTGTAGCCCAAAATTGTTGGCCGTGATCGACTTGGGGGGGAGGGGAAGATTTTTTAGGGGTTTCCGCCCCCGGGGGGTGGAAGCAAAAAAAAACCAAAAAACGCGTAGCGTTAAACCGTGCGAGATAGAGACTGACTTTGTAGCCCAAAAATTTTTTTGGGCCGTGATCGTTTGGGGGGGATGGAAAATTTTTTTCTTCTTTTTTATAACATAACACAACATGGCCGCGGGCCCCCCTTTGGGGCCCCGCGGCCCCCACATGGGCCGCAAGCCCACACCCCTCCGCAGGAGCTAGGAGAAAGGTGCCCGGGGGGCCCCTTTTGCTAGACTTATATATCGTTAAAAAAAGTTATAGCTGGTTCAGCGTTTTTATCTTTTTCAAGTATTTTCTTTTTTGTTTTAAAAAGGGGGTCTTTCCAGACATTTCATCATTCCTGTTTTAAGCAGTCAAATCATACCCATTGACGAGTATATCACAATACGTCGCACTTTTTGTATCCAGTCAGCCGTTTTTAAAAAATCCGCAATCAAAATCTGCAAATTTCCCCCGGTTCTAAAAACGCACTCAAGTTTTTGCAGACGCTAGGTGGGCTCCGGACGTCCCATCGGGAGGCTCACTTCCCGCGTGATCAAGCACGTAAACCCAGAGATAAATAAAAATAGTATTTTGAAGATATTTGGGTGTTTCTGTAGTTTTTTTTTGCTATATCCCACATGATGCACCCTTTTAGGGTGCAGCATGCTTCCTTCCCACACACCGCCTCCCCACCAAAACACCCTTCCACACACACCCCTGCAACCGACCCCCCCTTCCCCAAAACCCAGGCCCCCCGTCCCACACACCCCTTACCCCGAAAACCCTTCCCCACACTCACCCCTGCACACCGCACCCTTTCCCCAACCACGCCTTTTTCCCCCCACCACGCCTGCACACACGCTTCCTTCCTACACACACCCCTGCACCCCGAACCCTTCCCACACACACGCCGGGAAATATTTTTGGAAAATCACCCTTCCCGGCTTTGACGAAATGAACTACCGCCTGATTGATGCTTTATACTTCAATCTGAAAAGGGTTCCAGCGTGCGTCAGCCTTGGTTAACCCCCACGACCGCTATGAAATTGAGGTGCCTCAAAAAAATTTAATCGAGTTAGGTTTTGGGTTTGGGGATACTTTTGGTAAGGTTAGGTTGGATATTTGTGGGTTAAAGGGTTTGGTAGGTTAGGTAATTTTCTTTGTGGGTTTTTAAAGGGTTTGGGTTGGTATACTTTGTGGTAAGGGTTTGGTTAGGTTTGGGCTTTGTGGTTAAGGTTAGGTTAGGTTAGGTATACTTTGTGGTTTTGGTTAGGTTAGGTATACTTTGTGGTTTAAAGGGTTTGGTTAGGTTAGGTATCCTTTTTGGGTTTAAGGGTTTGGTTAGGTAGGTATACCTTTGTGGTTAAAGGTTAGGTTAGGTTAGGTATCTTGTGGTTAAGGTTAGGTTTTGGGGTTTGGTTAGGGATACTTTTTGGTTAAGGTTAGGTTAGGGTTTGGTATACTTTGTGGTTGGTTAGGGTTTGGTTAGGTTAGGTATACTTTGTGGTTAAGGTTAGGTTAGGTATCTTTTGGTTAAGGTTTTGGCTAGGTTAGGTTAGGTAACTTTTTTGGTTAAGGTTAGGTTAGGGATACTTTTTGGTTAAGGTTAGGTTAGGTTTGGTATACTTTGTGGTTAAAGGGTTTGGTTAGGGTTTGGTTTTACTTTGTGGGTTTAAGGTGGTTAGGTTTTATACTTTGTGGGTTTAAGGTTAGGTTAGGTTAGGGGATCTTTTTGGTTAAAAAGGTTAGGTTAGGTTTGGTATACTTTGTGGTTAAAGGGTTTGGTTAGGTTTTGGTTAGGTATACTTTTTGGTTAAAGGGTTTGGTTAGGTTTGTTTTTACATTAAATGACTTTGATGTTTTTTTGGGGGGGCCATAAATCACTTTTTTGTTCCCCCACCCAAAAACCCCCCTATTCCCGCCAGTTCCCCAGGCTTTTTGGCTATAGGGGAAGAAAAAAAAAGTAGGGGTGAAAATTCTTCCCCAAAATATTACCCACGCCTCACACACGCCTCCTTCCCACACCCCACGCTTGCATACACGCCCCCCTTCCCACACAACCCCCTGCACACACGCCTCCTTCCCACACACACGCCCCGCAGACCCCGCTTTTTCCCAACACACGCCTGACACCGCCCCCCTCCCCCCAGACGCCCGCACACAACCCCGCCCCACAAGCCTCCTTCCCACACCCCAAACCCCCCTTCCCACACACACGCTTCCTTCCCAAAAAAAACGCCTGCCCACACCGAAAACCCCCTTTCCCCAAAACCCCCTCACACACGTTGCACACCGACACCCTTTTTACACACACCCCATTCCCAACACACGCCTGCACACCGCCCTCCACACACGTGTGTGTTGTGTGTGTATGTGGTGTGTGTGCAGGAAGGGGGTTGGTGCGCAGGCGGGTGTGCAGGCGTGTGTGTGGGAAGAGGTCGGGCCAGCGACAATTCACTTGACCCGAATACAATCGGTCATCATAACATTTTTCCCCACGGTGCGACAGAGTGTTGCGGGCGTCCCCCATTTTGACGTCATCAATAACAGTCGTTTGCCCCTTTTGGGGGAAGATTTTTTTTTTTTTCGCGCTTTTTTTCAAAAAGGTGTTTTTACGGGAAAAAAGGGCCGGGGAAACAAATTTTTGGGGATTTGGTGTTTTGAATGTACAGTCAACATAATTAGGAAAAAAAAATGGGTCTGGACGACACTTTAAGAGTGTCCTATTTCTCTTCAGTGATCAAGTTTATGACTTCCACGTTTCAATCTACTCAGTCAAAATGACGTTAAGTTCTAGGGTTAAGAACGGCTTCAGGGAAAGAAAATCAACGTAGACAAGAAAATTATGGAGAGCTGGGGCAATCCTAACGCCCAAAAAAAGAGCACGATATAACTATTTTTTATCGGGATTCTTCTCCGGGCCCCTTACCAGGGAAAAAGAAAAAATAATACACAAATCGTCAACGCAATGTGAAACCTACAGACCAGAGAAGAAAAAAAACTACAAAATATTTACAAGAACAAGAAAACCAGCAAAACCCCCTTTTTCCCCCCAAAAGCCCAAACCAGAGAAAGAGACATTCCAGAAATTCCATGTTTTTTATAGAGGATCAGGTGCAAACGAGGAAAAATGGAAGTCCCCCCCTCCTCCCATCGGCATGACGACAACGAAGTGTCTCGACGTTTACTTTCCACTTAAAATTTCCCGGGGCCCCAAAAAAGTCACCTACAGAAAAAAACACGGCTACCATCACAAGGACATTTAGAAGAAACTACAGAAATGGTCGACAAAGTGCGCAAATGTACAGCGACTTCCCAATTTTTAAAACACTTCATGAAAAATACAAACCCCAAGCTTTAAAGTACAAGCATACGACCCACAAGCCCCCCAAGTGAGAAGATAAAAGAGTAGCGATATCCCCCACAGAGACGCAAAGCAGGGAGGAGCAGAAGTCATCCACCAATGAGCGTCGCCGCCACAGCGGGGCCCCCAGATTTTTCTTAAGTAGCGGCTCACACTCACCCCGGGCCCCTGCCCCCATTCAACACCGATTCTGGCTGGACGTCGATCGCCATGGTGGAGTACAGCGCGTTGGCCGCACCCCCGCAAAACCCAACAGTACTGCCAAACCCCTTCCAGCGCCCCCCAGCAGATGGGGCCCTGATAAGGGCTGGGGAACGCAGCAGCGGTTCCGCCAAGACCCTGGACGTGGCCCGGGCCCTACGCCGCACCCCCACCTGCCCCCCCCCGGACCACCTCCCCATGGACCTTGGGGCCCCACCTCTTTTGATCCCACCTCCCGCGGGAGACCCAGGGACCTCCTACCCACCCTCTCCGGCAGGGGGCGCTGGCCCTTATAGCCTCATGTATGGCCCATCGACGGCCATCTACTACACCATGGGTTTGCGGGGCAAATTTGGGGCGGCGGGGCCGGCATTTGTGGTGGGGCCCCCCACCGAAGCCCACAGACTCCCGACCCACACAGTCTTTAGGCGGAACTAGCGGGACTTCTACTGGCCCCAAACACGCATCCGAGGCCCGTCCCCAAAAACCATACACCTCTTCTCGGATTTCCCGCTGTGCTTCACGCTCTCAAAACTTACACCCAAGGAAACATTTTAACTTTTATCTGCCATCCATCACCCGTTGGCCCTCCTCTACCGTGACGGACCAAAACCCACCATAATTGGGTCCCGGGCACGTTGGTGTCCCCCGGGAATGAGAAGGAGGGCACTCGGCGGGGGCTTGTGGAGAAAGGAGCAAGTACCCCTTTTTATTTTCTCCGCAGCGCCTTTCAAACAAGGGCCCCAGGGACAAGCAGCACTGAGGGGGCCCCCCGCTGCCTCTTCGAAAATCCAATGGAGGAGGGGTCAAAAGGGCGGGGACGTGGACCCCACAGCGACCCGACGAGAAAACCCCCACCCTTCCCCCCAAGTTTACCTCCAAGGGGGTGTCCCTCTTAATCCGGCTCCCGCCCTTTTTCTACGATTG
>JACEEZ010009404.1:0-19692 GCA_016584305.1 Chionoecetes opilio | reverse complement strand
TTTTTTTTTCTAAAAAAGGGTTTTTTGTTTTTAGTTTTTTTTTTAAAAAACCTTTAAAAAAAATATATATAATTAATTGATGGCCCGGAACAAACCTATATTTTAACCATTAGTTTGTGTTTCGTTATATGAGATTTCGCTTTACGAGTATGCCAGGTGGAACCTAACTGCTCGTATCTTCGGGACCTCCCTGTATTCGTTGATGGTGACCGGGCCCGGGAAAGCCCGCTAATTGCACGCGAACTGGATGGGGCATGAGCTGGTGTGGTGGTAACGAAGCATATCCTCGGAAAAAGGGGAAACCACACCCCTGTTAAGGTTTTGCATACGGGAAAGGAATGCTGAAGGGCGACAGCCGTCATATTGGAGCGTGTCGAGCTCCGCCACGTAAGCCTCGCACACGTTCCAAGGGCGCGAACGATGGCACTTTTTCACCGCCTCATATTTCCCGTCAGCCGGAGGAGTTTGTTGGGCAATGAAGAGATACGGGCAGCGACGTCCGACGGTATCGCAATAAACAAGCGCTTAAAACTTATGGAGGTCCGTGATGTCTGGGAGCCCGCCCACAAAGCTTCAAGATGTATAAACCACGTGGCGATGTCGTATGTGAAGCCGGGAGGCGGAGGAGCGCACCGTTATTATTCATCGTTCGTAGTACACTTGAGGTCACCAAGGGGAATAGACGCAGGGGCCCAGGGGTCCCATGTATGATATATTTCCCATTTTTTTCCGTTTTCCCTCGTGCGGGCAACATGATTGACTTCACTTTTTCGCAATAGGTTTTTTTTTTCGTTTACTCCACATAGGAGCCCCTCTCAGTAATGAAGTTACTTTCATAGTATCATGAATTACTCACATACATATCCATACACTTCAATCTCCATGTTAATCACAACCTTCGTATATTGAATGAATATCTTTTTGTACATATTTATGTCTTATACATGATTATTAAGAACGTGAAAAATATGAGGTACATCAATATTGTTGTTCAAGTGAAGTATGATTACAAGAAAGTTACGGCTCCAAGGGGCCATAGCATATGAATATAGTAATCTCCGAAAAATGTATCAGGAAGATACCCCTGCCAGACGTACGATCGCAGGGGTATCAAGGGAGGGAGGGGGTGTTTGGGATTAAACCCACTTTGTGGTAGTCGATAGAAAGTGTCGTACCTCAGGCATCAACACACTGCTGCTGTACACATTAATGTTTCTTATATATTTTTACTGGTATTCGTCAGTTGCATTTATATATATGTATAAATCAAAAAAATTCTCTCTGTGAAGGAAATTGTATATTTCTGGCTCTTTTTAATACTTAATAATAGGAATAGTGGGCGCGCATGAAACATTTCACAAATGCTTATTCTACGATTATTGTCCCATTTTCATTAAAAACATGCGAGAAAATTTTTCTCTATATTAATGTGACGAAACACAACAGAAAAGGTCTTATAATAAAGCCCGCAGTTGTAAGTTTTTACAATGAAAAAATAGAAATACTGGCGTTGTGTGGCAACCCCAGCTTTCATGTCTACAGAACTATTTGTAGTGTTCACTTTAGCTAGACACGGGTTTTTCACCAAACAGAGTTCACACATAAGTTTATTACGGCCGGGAATATGGGAGGTTTAAGTACAGCGGAGGGAGGCCAAGAGGAACACAGAGAGAGGAGTGATGTTTTGCCTCTGTGGTGGGGGCAGGGAACTGAAGGACTCTGGTCTTGAAAGCCAGGAGCGAAGAGAGGTGCGGGAGAAATTTGGGTCACGAGCGAGTCCCGGTCCACGCCAGGTGTTGGCTTGACCTTTAGGGGTAGTTAGCCAGGTGTGCGGCCCCAACTTTGGGGCCACTACAGGGGTCACTGATGTGGCAGTAAACCATCAAGGCAAAAGAGCACCTTCCACAACTGTCTAGTTAGCGAGAATGCTCTCTCTCTCTCTCTCTCTCTTCTTTTCTCCTCTCTCTCTTCTCTCCCTTCCTTTCCTCTCTCTCTCTCTCTCTCCGCTTCCTTCCCTACTCTCTCTCTCTCTCTCCTCCTCCCTCTCTCTCTCTCTCCCCCTCCTCTCTCTCTCTCTCTCTCTCTCCCTTCCTTCCACTCCTCTCTCTCTCTCTCTCTCCTCTCTCTCTCTCTCTCTCTCTCTCTCTAATTTTTAAAATATATATATATATATATATTTTATATATAATATATATATATATATTAGGTGTCCCAAGATCATAGAGGGAAAAAATGAAACATGTTTTGTTTCACTTGCTCGTGTTTACTTCTGTTCACACAGCGAAGAAGAGTTCCTGTGAAATTGATGAAATTCGAGAATTTTAGGGTCGCGCAACTGAACAACTAAACCACAGGGCGGATTTTCTTGAAAAATCAAAAAACTTCATTGTTGTGCCCACCCAAAAAGGTTACCCTGGAATGGAGTTTTGCAAACCAAAATTCCTTGACTTAAACTAAAAAACGTTTTTTGTCCTAAAAAAAAACCTAAACCCGAAAAACCTAAAGCGGGTTCTGCCGAAAAAGGGCGAAACACATTGGAGATTTGAGGGCAGGAAGGCAGAAAAAAGACCACAAAAAGGAAGGGAAAAAGAGGAGAAAGTAGAAAAAAAAAGGGAAGAAAAAAGGAAAAGAAATGAAAGAAAAAAGGAAAAGGGAAGAAAAGAGAAAGGAGAGGAAAAAGTGATATAATGATAAAATGATAAATTGTGTTGCTGGCTTCCATCATGATTGGACAACATGATGTACCATGCTTCAGTTAAGACGTCTTGCGAATTACAGTTGGTTTAATTTTGTTTTTTAAGGTTGTTGAAGAGCGAAGTGGTTCTGGTTTCGGGCCTCTCCCAGTGGAAAGTTTACGATTTAACATTTTTCCTTCGGCCTCCGTTCTGGTAGAAAAAAAAGGCGTCTGGCCGCGCGACAATCGGTAAATTTTGTGATGGGGGCAAAAAAAACAGGGGCGGAGCTAAATAAGTAAATTTCTTCCAAAAAGGGGGGGTACGCACAAAACTACCGCCTATATTATATTTAATATAATAAATATATTATTATAAAATAGATATATTATATAAATAATATGATAATTATATTTTTAAGGGGTCCCAAGGGGGGATCATTAGGGGGAAAAAATGGAAAACTGTTTTTTTTCACCTGGGCTCGTGTTTTACTTCTGTTCCCCCACAACATGTGCTAAGGAAAAGAGTTTCCTGGGAAATTAAATGGTATAATTCGGGAGGAATAATATATGGGTCGCGGGGGACCCAAACTAAAACATATTTTCTAAATAACGTTCAAAAAAAAAACAAAAAAAAAACTCAAAAGTAAAAACATTCCCCCACATTTTAGAAAAAAAGTGAAAAAACAATTGATATAGGAAAAACCAAAAAACAAAAACAGGGATAGTTTTTTCATTGGTTTTCCCATTCAAGAAAAATCCCTCTTTTTGGACAGGTCCTCCTTCTTTCCCCACCCAACCCAAGTTTCCAGATGGTTGGGTGGACTAAAAACTGGAGGCGATACTTCTCCTGTGCCGGCCGACTTTAGCTCTGGGGACCACCAGGTTTAGCCTTTCGTGGGGACTAGGGGCAGTGGGGCCCTGCTCCGGGGCGGCATCGTTGCCCACTCGGAGGGGCACAAGTGGCCCGTGTTCCGAGGCGTTCCTTGAAAAAATGGTCATCCTCCTCCCACAATTGCCGGTGGTCCTTTGCCAGGGGGGAAAAAGGGCCCCTCGGCGTTTCTGCGTTTTCGGGGGAGGTTTCTGAAAGACGGGGGGGACCGGTCTTTCGAAGAGTGACGAACAGGGACCTGAGGGAGGGGAGAAAGACATCGTTCCATCTTTTTTTTTCCCTCCAAATGGCGCTTGATGTTCCTTCCCTTCGGGAGGCGGGGCTGGCTTGTCCCAAAAAGCCGTTGACCTCATCTGGGGATTCTTCTCCACCCCCCTCCACATCAATACTTGGAGTCGAAGAAGGGCCACCCGGTCCCGCGTGTGCCTCGGAAGCGTTACCCCCCCCCACAGGGTGGGCGGGCCCGCAGGGCTTGTTCTGCCTTGCCTTTTGGCAACGGTTTGGGTCAAGGGTTTATGAGTTCTGAGGGGATTCCTCGAGGAGAGGCCAACGGTCGTTCAAACGGAGCTTTCCCAATCAGGAGACCGGTGCATCATTGCCATTGCTTTTGCAAGTACAAACCAGGAGCAAAACCGGAAGAAGGGGGACCCCGTTCCACTTCCGGGCTCTTCTCGGGAACCAGTTCAAGCGGGGACAGATGGGATTCCAGGCATCTGAAGCTGAGGCCCAGTAGGGGGGGCCTTGGGCCACACCGGGGGCTTGATTGGGGAGAGCTCCAAGGACGCGGATGGTTGGCGGGGACTCACACCGACGGACAAACAGGTTAGGAGAAAGGTATGGAGAAGTTCTTCATTAGTCCTCATCTAGGGATGTTTTCATTTCGGGGGACATCAGAGCCCTCCTTTTCCAGGAAAAAGGCCCAAAATTTTGGCGGTTTTAGTCATTCAGACTTTTTGATGGCAGGTGGCATTAGGTGGCGAAGGGAAACTCTACGAAATGGGTCCTCCGATGTTTGTTTCCAAAACGGTGCTTTCCCTCTCTTCCGGAGGAAAAAATCCACGAAGGGGACCATGCGATCACACGAGGTCGTTATGGAAAGGATTTCCATGTCCAGGAACCAGAGGAAGAAAAGCCCGAGAGGGGCTGGCTTCCCCCCCCCCCCCTGAAGGGGGGACAATCCTTTGGAGGAATCACCTAGTGGAACCTATGGGTCGGCAGGGCCCAAAACCCAAAAGCACAGCTCGTTCCGCGTCTCTTGCTCAATCCGAAATGGCAAAGCAACCTTGCCACCATTGCCAGTGTCGAAAAAATCAGTTGGGTGTCGAAAACAGGGGAAGCGTATGAAACTCTTGTCCCCTGGACCCCCGGGCACCGCTTCGGGGTTCCAACCTCCTTTCAAAGACCACTGCCAGGTCCCAGTTTCTTGCCCCAGTCGGAAATAATCGAGCTTGCCGGGGGGACCCCAAAGAAGGGACAAAAACTCGTGCGGTCATCCCCTTTCCCCTGTGGAGGAGGGGTGGGGACGGCGGAGCGGTACCCTCCGTAATCGCACCAGAGGATGGAACGGGAAGGGAGTTTTTTCCCGGTGTACCAAATGCAGGACCAACCTCTCCAGGTATTTCTCCCTGGTTCCCAGTTTCACGATCTTTTTTTCTCTCGGGGCGGCTTGGCTCTCTTTCCCCACCCCAATTTCTTTGCCGATGGACGGCTCGTCCGGAAAGGGGGGGGGGGAACCCGGCCCATTTACTACCCAATGTCCAATTTTTCCAAAGGAAAAAACTTGAGCGGTAAGCTGCGAACGTGACGTTTGGCTTTATGGACGCAACACCCGGAAAACTTCTATCTCGGATCCCTACAAAGTTGAAATGGGAGGGGGTTAAGGGGATTCCTTTCACGGAGACTCGGATGGGTGCAGAGCTGGTTTGAGTTTTTTTCACTTCGGGCTTCAGGGATCCCACGAGACGGTGATGGGACGGTCGTTGGAACAGGGGAGGGGTAAATGCTGCTTGCTGCTACTGATTTGGCTTGGATTTTCCGCCTTTCAGGTCAGAACACATAGTATAGGGCAATGCGCTCGTTGCTTTCCACCCGGTTTTTCCCGGGAGGGCCGCTTGAGTCGGAAGTTCCCGCTTCGGGACCTGCGTTCTCCCAACCATTCTTTCGCGGTTCACGGAGGTCAATTCCATCCCCAATGGGATTGAATTTTTTTCCCCCTCTGTTTTTCTGTCTCTGGCACTCACGCCTCAGGAATACTTCCCGTTGGACCTCGTCTTTCAACGGGTCTTGCCCTTGTTGGAGAGAGGAGGGAAGGGTGTGCGAGGGTCGAAGATTTCTTGGAGGGTTTTCCCTTTGAAAAAAAATTCCCTCATCCATACGATGTTTCGGGGCCTGTTCTTTTGTTCTTTGTTTTTTCTTCTTTGAAGGGGTACCCATGTACGCCTTTTAAACCGAGCTTTGGACAGGACTTCGTGCCCAGGGCGTGTATTACTGTAGGTGTCGGAAAATTCCCCCGGCGCGGCGAGCAGAAAGGGGAGAAAACCTTCCCTTTCCCACAACACCTCCTTCTGCTCTCGCTCGGCCCGTCTTCCCCCCATTTCTTCCGGTGGTGGTGGGTTCAAAGGTAGGCGGAGGAGGGACCTGGCTCCTCGATGGTAAGGCCGGGGCTCCCGGTGATTTGCCAAAAATCGATTGGGGAGCCTGGTTCCGATCAGCCAAAAGATTTCTAGTGGGCTCTTGTTGCCTATTGATAACCTGAGGGAGAAAAAAAAATGTGGGAAAAATTTAGAAAAATCCTGAAAATATGTTCGGAGTAGGTTCACGTTCACCTTTAAAATGGTTGCAGTTTTGTTGGGACCCCTAAAAATATTAACTCAATTCGACCAAAAAAATTTCACACGCATTACGTTTACTATTGAGGAGAAAACCGGAAATAAACACCCACGAAGCGGCCCCAAAACATTCAAAAAACCTTTTGCATCTTGGAACACCTGCCGGCGCATATTAAAAAAAAAACGCAGTTTTTTTCTTCTTTTAAAATGAATGGCAAAAAAAGTTCCAACACTTGCGGTCCAATGCCGGGGCCATAATTAGGCAGGCATCGGAAAGGTACGGGCAAGAGGAAGCCAGGAAACAGGCCGGTGGTGTCTTACAAAGAAAGTATGGGAGTTGATTGTGGTTTGGAGCAGGTAGTTTTTCACTGAGCAAAAACAATTCGTTAAACTGTGGTATCAACAGAATTCATTAATACTAAGAAAAAAAGGGGTGGGAGGTTAAGAGAAAAAATTAAGGCTGGGGCAAACAAGATACGCGATGTTGCTGCCAAAAATGCCGTGTCCAGATGTAAAACATTAATCCACCCCCCGCTGGATGGGGCCTCCTCCCATTGTAAAAACGTTTCTTGATATCTCAGGTTTCTTGCCCGCTTTCACCTGGGGATACTTACTCGGGGCGGAACGCCCTCCGGCCGCACCAAAATGGTTCTCATTACCCGCTCAGGGAGTTCATCCCCGGTCCCAACCCAATGGGAAAAAAGGGAACAAACCAAAAAAAAACAGTTCCCGCATTAATTAGAGGTCGCCTCCTTAATTGGAAAAACCAGCCATTCGGGACTCGCGGCCCACACACAAGGTTGGGGAACCACCAAACAGGTTGGAAGCGAGATGTATCAGAAGGAGGCAGGGGAAAAATGGTGGATGGAAATTCTTTGCTGGAATTGGTATGTGATAAAATGGAAATAAGTGAAAACAAAACAGAGGAGTGTTAAAAAGTTTTATGTGAAAGGAGTGGTGAAGCGGTGGAAGAGGGAGGTGTTAGTATTCTTGGGGGAGATTCTATTACAACACAAGGGGATGGAGAAAAGGGCGTGTAACCGTGGCATTTTGTTGTTTATTTGGACAAAGCGAGGGTTCATTTGTTTAACAAAAAAACGTGGGGTGGGACAAAGAAAAGGTGCTTGTTGCGCGCCGGTGTGTGTGTCAGGGTATTTTCCATGTGGATTGAAATGGGGGGAATTTACCTGCGCTGGTTAGTTGCAGTGTTGTGTAGGGCGAGGGGACAAAGGTGTTAGGTCAGCGTTCAGGGGTTCCACCCCTTCGGGGGCCTCCTAAATTCCCTGGTTTCCCAAGGGGGGTGGACAGGGGGGTGGCCTAAAGAGATTTGACAGTTGGGTTTGGTTGGCGTGTGTGTGTAGGCGCCCGCTTTTACCAGTGGTAAGGCAAAGGGGGATAGGGAAGGGGGGGTCATCATAGGCCTTTTGTTTACCCCACAGGGGGGGACCCTCAATCCTTGCACAAACCCCCTTTGTACCTCTTACGATTAATAGGGAAAAAACTGTATGGAAAGCGGTTATAAGTAAAAAGGGTTTGCAAAAAAGGTACCTGTAGGGGAAAAAGGTTTCTTCCACACTGTGCACCAAGACCCAGAACCCAATTTCAACGGGGCCGCGCCACATCCCGTCCGATCATCAAGGGGCAGGAAATCCCCCACACACCATACATCATTGGTGACGGGGGGGCACCGTTTTTCATCACAATTCAGTTATAAATTTTTTGACATCAAAAAACAAAAAAGGACGTGTTACACTAATAAAAAACGGTGTTTGCCCCACCGGCCGTCAGGGGCTCCAAATCATTTCCACCGTTTCCTGTTTCCCACGTAAAAAAACGGGTGTTCTGTGGAAAAGGAATATTTTTAAAACGTAAATGAGGGACTGTGCCGCGCTGATTAATTTGTAGGTTTTTCTCAAGGGTTATGTAACCAAAAAAAAAAAAACCCGTGTATTTTTAGAGTTGCAAAACAACCTCTCTTCCCTTTCATCCAAAACAAAGATGACACAAAGAAGTGCCTATTAATGGCACAAACATTTTCAAAATTCAAAACTATAGGGGGGTGCCTCTGAAGGCCAGCCATGGTTCTGCTTAGGGGAGGGTTGAAGCAGGTAAAAAAAAGGGAACACTGCCGGAAACAAGTGGACGGAAAAGACCGTGGACCCGAATTCAGTGTTGACAAAGGGCCAACGGGATGACGGGAAAAACAACCACTGCCCATGATTTTTTCAAGAGGGTGAAACCAGGCCTTCAAACCTGTAAACGTTCATGAAGGAAAAGGGGGGGGGGGGAAACTAATTTTCAACACTTCGCGAGGAGTGTGATAGACTTTCATAAGGTGAAAGAAACCAGGGGGGGAAAATAAATGGGGTCAAAATTTCCCCGACAAACGGGGGGCCGCTTTTCAACAACACAATTACAAAAAATAACAACGGGTAGAGGATGGATTTAAACCTTAACAGTGGTTTTACCCTTAACTATTCTGTCGTGAATTTGTTAATTGGGGGGGGACAAAACGCCCAAGATTTGAGACCTGGAAAATTAGTTCCTCATGGATTAGTTATTTTGAGTGTTTTTGAATGGAATCGGGCTCGTTTTTTTTTCGGGGGAAATTCAATTGTTTGGTTTTATTATGTAGTGTGTATGTTGTGTGGGGGGGGGCAACCCAGGCCCCTCCAAGGTGGGTCCGCCCGCGAAAAAACCATTTGCCTATAAATATACGCTTTTTGTCACCACTGACCAATCTATGGGTTAATTTTCGTTTTCTCTATAATTTCCATCTGTTGACTCAAACAACCAAAACCCCACCTGTAACCTAAAAACTAACAACTCGTAACCTTAAAATTCTGGATTTAAAAAACCTAAACACTTAACCTTTTTTCTGGCTGAAAATAAAACAGGTAGGATTTTCGGGTTTACAAATGTTGGTAAATGCCATTAAATTATTCAAAAATTTTTTGCGCCATGGGAAAAATAGGGCCTTCAAAATTACTTCAGGAAAAGGAAGGGAAAAGGTTTACCCACGAAAAATTGTAGGGTAGAGGCCCTTACGGAGTTTGAAAAGCCCACTACCAAAACCTAATAACTATATCTATTGCTGCAAAATTTTCCACACCAAAGTCTAACAAACAACCAGAGGGTGGGGCATCGCAATTTTTTTTCCACAAACTACCGCAAATCGCAAATTCCCGCAATTCCGAACCTGCAACCAGGGGTTTCCGCAAATCGCAATTCCGCAATTTTTTTCAGGATAGGCCTTTTTCGCCATCTTGCGGGCCCCATTTCCTGCAAAAAAATTTCGGCAAAAACCAAATTTTTGACAACCTTTTTACCAATTAAACAAAAAAAAACTACAATGTAAAAAAAAAATTGGTCTATAGGGGGGACCTCGTAAAAACCCACAAATTAAAAACAAAAAAAATTTGTTGCAAAAGGGGGAACTTTGCCATTAGTGTTTCTTTTTAATTTTGCTTCTGTATTTTTCCTATTGGTTTCATTGGTCAGACTTTGTTTAATTTGTCATTCAACCAATTAAGTCTTTGTATCGTTTTAGGTTTTCTTTTACTCTTTACAAATTCACGTTTAACTGGGCATTTAGTATCAACTAGGGGGGGGACAGGGTATTCTATATTGAAAAGGAGGGGGTTAAAAACCGGCCATTTCATGAGTGGGGGGCCCTATGTTTAAAAACCGCTTTACTGGGGGGCTCACAATTTTAAGCGCCAAGGGCATCTTGTCCATTCACCCAATTAGGGGGGGGGGACCGGGGAAAGTGCTCAAAAGGACATGGGGAACCCCCCCAGCCAGGTATTATTTCATGTTTATAAATGTATAAAAAGGGATATACTGTTATTTCTCGGGGAAATGTTGTTCTATTAAGGAGTATTGAATAAAAAAACACCAGGTAAAAACACATTAAATAAAAGGGGCCACATTATTGAGTACTTTCTGAAAGAAAATTATGCAGAACTTTAAAAATAAATTACCCAAATTAAAAAAACCGCATCGTCATGTGAAAAAAAAACCTTTGTGGGGACAGCATATGACATTGGAAGGATAATTCAATAGAAGCAGGTAATTGGTAATTTAGGCTTTTCCATTGAATTAATTTTTTTCGTTTTCTGAAAATAAAAAAATTAGCAGTAGTTACCTGCAAAAAAATTGAGCGTTAACTAAAATAAAATACCGTCCGCGCAGGCCCGCTCCTCGCTTGAAGGACTGTTGTCACCAAATAATCAAAATAGTTTATATTGGCTAATATCGCCTGGATTCAAGCTTTTATTAAACAATTTTCTATGGTTATAACTGTTTTAATAGTAAAATTAAAAGGATTAAATTTATTAGTTTTTCACCCAAACCAAAACCGGATTTCTGATTTTGCCTTATGTATATATGAATTAAGGCGCGCATCAGGAACAAATCGTTTTGGTTTGGGTTGATAACAACAAAACTATAAAATGGGACCCAAAAATTAAATTTTTTACTAAAAATACTCAGTTAGGGATAGCAAGTGTATTAAACTTGCTTGGGTCCAAGTGGGGGCCTCCAAGTTACGGCTGGAAAAAAGCTTCTGTTCCCAACCGGTTTCCTGGCCCCTTTGCCTGCTCATCCCACAGCTTCAGTGCTCTGCTTGAGGGGGACTGAGTTTGTGGGGAAGCTTCATTCCTGAGCCTCCAACGTCTTTCATTTCTGACCCCACAAAATTCCCCCACAAACTTTCTAACACTATTCAGTATCCAGTGTCATTTACAACACCATATTTTCTACCTCCTACGGGGCGGACCGGAGGGATGGCGAACCAAAAACTGTTCCATTCTTGGTTTTAAAATTTGGCTTGAATTTTTCAGGAAAGGCAAAAAATATAGGACTTAATTAAAACGGCGTTTAGTAAATTTTAAAACAACGGGCCTACATTTTTCGGGCTTCTGTCTAATTTTGTAAATTTTCCAAGGATTTCAAAACTTGGGTCTTATATTTGCAGGGATTGTTGATAGATATTAAATTTAGCGGGTTTTAATAAACAGCTAATATATGAGCCACCAATCGGCCCAAAATTATAAGGGGGAACAAAATTGGGAAATATTACTGAAATTTACAAAATTAGGGACAGACGGGCGAAATAATCCGTTTATACTAAAACGCCCGTTTATTAAGGGGACTTATGTTATCCTATAATATAAAGTTACTAAACCCGTTTATTAAAACCACCCAAAACAAATTAGGGGGGACACCTGGGTAGGTTTTGTTTTTTTTTTTTACTAACCAACTAAAAACCCCCAAACTGGTCCACAGTAAAAACCCAGTGTCTATTGCCTCTTATTTTTGTTTGGCAATCTTAGTACATTCCACCTACAAACACAACAACAACACAGGGTATCTGTAGGTAAACATTCCAGTTAAAAATCCCACCAAACAACACAGGGTCAGCGTAGAGTGAGGCGTACCCACGCTTCCCGTGCAATCCAAAGTCCAGAACCGCACTGGGAACTGAGGTGAGTGGCTTGGTGGGATCTGTGTGCTTACCACACTAAAGGGTGCTACAAAAACACTAGCTAAGCGGATGCTTGGGTACCGGAGTGCTGCTTGGTTTTTCTTGGTAAGGAAAGACTGGTTTTTTTTCTTCAGCAATTGGAAAAAAAAAAAATGATGGGTTTTTCGGCGCACACAAAAAACCACAACGAAGCTGGGTAGGGGGCCGAAAAATAATAATCCCAGTCCAAAAAACAATTGAAAAAACAATACTACCCAAAAAAGGAAGATAAATCCCACCCAACATTTTTCAGCATAAGTTGGTTATTGGAGTGGTCTTCGTTAACTCCAAGGAAACGGTGCCTTGGGGACGACAAAAAAAACCACGGGGGGTCTTCAAATTTTGGCAGTTTTTGGGGGGGCAAGGTGTGTTCTCAAACCGATAATTTTGGTGGGAAATCTTTATGTCTCAAACTCGGGACACCTTTTGACATGTTGAAAAGGTGGGTGGATTTCGGGTCCACAAACAAAATTATTGGCGATGGTTTCAAAATGTTGGTGGTTCCGCAAACCCCGGCAAAATTCCGCCATTTTTTTTTTTTTTTCAAAGGCCATTCCCGTACATTTGCGGCAATCCCGCAACCCCCGGGGGCGAAATTAAACACATTTTCCGCAAGTATTACGATTTGCGCTTTAAAATTTTGGGCGGTCCGCAATTCGCAATTCCGCAATTTTTTTCAGGGGCATCTGTTAAATTGCCCCCCCGGGTCACATTTCCCGCAACGGAAAAATTAGCAATTGCCGCAAAAGTTTTGCGGAATTGGCAGGACTCCTAAAAAAATTGGCGGAGTTTGGGGCCCAACCCGCGCTAAAAAACACATAAGCAGAAAAAAAAGCAAACAAAAAAAAGGCATACTAACAAACATTCAATCTAAAGCTATATATTCATAGGGTAAGATAATATTAGAATCTGATCGTTTCCGTCGGGGGGGCAATCCTGCCAATATATTATGAATTTTTATGGGGGGGAAACCGAATCTTGGGTAAACCCTGTCATCCCTTACATTTTAAAAAGGTATGATTTTTTTCATTCTCATTTCAACTGCAAACAAGTGGGGGGGGGGGAATATTTGATTTAGGTACATGGGTTCATAACTCATTTTGATTTTCCCCTACAAATTCCTTTTTTTTTTTTTTTTTTAAGATAAAGTGTTTTGGCTAAAAATTCAACAATAAAAAAAAGTTTTTTCCTTTCAAAACCCATAAAAAATATTTTTTCTTTTTACTTCAAAACACCTGCCTTGTTAAAATAGGGCGATGCGGTCTTATGCGGAGGTGTGCGTGTTTTCTTATTGCGGCCCGGGTCCAATATGTAACATACCCCCACAAACAAAAACTTTCGATTTTTCACGGGGAATATCGGGATTTGGGCCGGGACAAAAAATCCGGAGTTCCAGGGGGCAATGGGTCAATCTCGGGAGACATTTTTTTTTTTTTTTTTTTTTTTTTTTTTTTTTTTTTTTTACGTGAAATGGCCTCGGTCCCCTTCCGTTTGCGTTAAAATTGAACCAAGTTGGCCACGGCCGGGTTCCGAGCGTTTCTCCGGTCAGTTCCATGGTTTCCCAGTGGCTCGCGGCCCTCCCCGCCCAGGTGGCAAGGGCATGCTTTTTTCAGCGGTTCGTTATTGTTTACATTTGGGCACCCCCAACGAAACACATACACGGTTCCACCTGGGCCCACGGGGCCTCCCGTCAGTCACTGGTCTCCCACTGCCATGGTGCAAAAAAAAAACATTTCTTGAAGGGGGACTATTGACAAAACCACTTTCTGGCTGCCTTCCCGGGCCAGGGTTGGCAAGGCATTGCTCAGCGGGTTCGTCCTCCTGTTTTTAAACATTTGGGCACCCACGGACACTTTCCACGGTTTCAAACCGCACACAGCCCTCCTTTAAGGGGGGACCCTGGGACCCACACATGCACTGGGCAGGGGGGGGAAAAACGTCTCTTCTGTGAGGGGTGTGGACTAATCGAAAAACAAAAAAAAAAAAACACTTTCTTGCTTGCATCCCGGCAGGTGGCTGTTAGTGCTCCAGCGGACGTAAAAGGTTCGCGGCGGGGGTAAGTTGATATTTGGCGGTTAGCCGGACCAGTAAAAAATTACAGAGGTTAGGAGTAACACGTCCGGGGGGTTGGGTAATGGCAATCGGACTTTTTCTTTTTTCTTTTTTTATGATAATATTTTTTTTTTTTTACTGCGATCCCGGACTTTTTGGGCGGTCCTGGGACCAAGGCCTCCCCCCTATTAGGGGTGCAGGGGGGGGAAAATAGAGGTTTTGTGTGTATTATATAGATTGGTTTTTACGGATTCGCCCGGGTCCTTGTTGACCCCCACTATTTGGTAGCCTTTCAACGTCGCCCGCACGACACCGAAGTAAAGCCGTAGGCAAAGGGAAAGGCTGGCACGGGAAGCTTCTGGTACTTTTATTTGTCTGCCTATGTAACAAAACAAGAAACTTCTTGGACTTCTCTGGCAGGAACTCTTCTAAGGAAAAAAATCCCAAAGGACAAAACCTCCTTTCTCCGTCCAATGGCTATAATTATATATAAATTATATATATTAATAAATGTACTATTATAATATATATATTATAAAACAAATCACTGTGTTTGAAACCAATTTTTCCACAAAAAAAAGTTTTTTGTTTCTAATTTTTTTTTTTAGTTTATTTAAATGCCACAAAATTTTGCGTCTGGATTTCAAAAGAGATGTGCCTGATTTTTTTTTCTCTTTACCATTTTTCGGGGGGAAAACCCGTTTGCGAGGGGGGGAGTACATTCAAAAATGATGCAATAATAAAAAGGGAAAGTAATGGGGTTTAAGTTGGACAAAAAAAGCCCTTTACCTCTTTGTACCCCCAAATATGGATTGCTAAAGCTCTGAAAAAATTCGTGGTGTTTTTTAGCTTGTTTTTAACTGGTTCAGGGCTGCGTACGAATAACATTATTAATGCAAATTTCATCAACTTAGCCTCTGAGCCCCGGAAACCGGTGACGAAAATAGTGTTAATACAAGGCACGGCTGACGGAACGCTGCCATGATTTCAGAGTGTGAACCAGCCTTCACCTGTACCTTCCTGAAAAAGACTAATCAACCCTCGCGAGTGTGATAGATTCATAGGTGTAAACCAGGGCAAATATTGTCAATCCCGACAACGGTGCCCTTCAACAATTACAAAAATAACAAGGTAAGAGATGGTTACCTTACAGTGTTACCTAAATATCTTCGTGAATTTTTGTTATTGGACAACCACCGATTTTGAGACCGAAACTTAGTCCTCCTGGATAGTTTTGATGGTTTTGAATGAATCTGGCTCGTTTTTCTCGGAAATCAATGTTTGTTTATATGTATGTGTGTATGTGTGTGGGGGGGGGGGCAACCTGCCCCTCCAGGTCCGCCCCGCAAACATTGCTATAAAATATACGCTTCACACTGCCATATTATGGGTAATTTTCGTTTTTCTCTATATCATCTGTTACTAAACCAAACCCCCCCTTTTAACCTAACCTAAACTCTAACCTAATCTGATTTAACCTAACTTAACTTTCTGGCTGAAATAACGGTAGATTTTCGGTACAATGTGTAATGCCATAATTATTCAATTGCGCCATGGGAAATAGGGCTCAAAATACTCAGAATGAAGAAAGCTACACGATAATATCGGTAAGAGCCCTACGACTTTTGAAAGCCCACTACCAAAATAATACTAATATCTATGCTGCAAATTTTCCACAAAGTCTAAACACCAGAGGTGGGCATCGCAATTTTTTTTCCAATTCCGCAATCGCAATTCCGCAATTCCGACCTGCACCAGTCCGCAATCGCAATTCCGCAATTTTTTTCAGATAGGCCTTTTCGCAATCGCAATTCCGCAATTCCGCAAACTAATTTTGACACCTACAATTAAAACAAAACACCTACAATAAAAAAAAAAATTGTCTATAGACTCTTAAACACCTACAATTAAAACAAAAAATGTCTCAAGACTTTTCTATTAGTGTTTATTTTTAATGCTTCTGTATTCCTATTGTTTCTGTCTATACTTGTTACTTGTCATTCACAATTAAGTCTTTGTCTCTTTTAGTGTTTTTCTTTACTTTTACACTTCACAGTCTACTGGCTAGTAATCACTAGGTGACTAGGGTATCTATATGAAAGAGGGTAACGCCATTCATAGGCCCTATGTTAAACGCTACTGGGCGCCATCTTAGCGCCAAGGCCTCTTCATTCACCCAAGACCCGGGGAAGTTCTCAAGGCATGACCCCGCAGTATATCATGTTATACATGTATAAAGGATATACTGTTATCTTCGGAAATGTTTGTTCTATAAGATTATCACATAAAACACAGTAAAACACATTAAATAAAGGCCATTATGAGACTCTGAAGAAATATGCATGAACTTAAAATTCACTTAAACGCATCGTCATGTAAAACTTTGTGGGACAGCATATTACATGGAAGATATCAATAGAAGCAGAATTGTATTAGCTTTCCATTGATATTTTTCGTTTTCTGATAAATGCAGTAGTACCTTGCAAAAATGAGCGTTAACTAAATAAATCGCCGCGCAGGCCGCTCTCTGTGATGACTGTGTTCACAAATAATCAAATATATATTGGCTATATATCGCCTTTTATTCAGCCTTTATAACAATTTTTCTATGTTATAACTTTTAACTAGTAAATTAAAGGATAATTTATAGTTTCACCCAACCAACGATTTTCTGATGTGCCTTATGTATATAATAAGGCGCATCAGAAAATCGTTGGTTGGGTGAAACTATAAATTGACCAAATTAAATTTACTAAATACTCAGTAGATAAGGCATAACTTGCTTGTCCAAGTGACTCAAGTTAGCTGGAAGCTTCTCTCCACCTGTTTCCTGGCCTGCCTGCTCTCACGCTCAGTGCTCTGGCTGAGGGGCTGAGTGCTGGGGAGATCATCCTGAGCCTCCAAGTCACTTCTGACACAATCCCCACTTCTAACACTATCAGTATCCAGTGTATCCACACTCATACTCCTACTCCTAGGCGACGGAGATGGCGACAAAAACTTGTCCATTCTGGTTAAATTTGCTAATTTTCAGAAGCAAAAAAAGACTTAATAACGGCGTTTAGTAAATAAAGGCATTTCTGCTTCTGTCTAATTTGTAATTTCAGGAATTTCAAATTTGTCTTATATTTTGCAGATTGTGCTCATATAATTAGCGTTTATTAAACGCTAATTATATGAGCACAATCTGCAAAATATAAGACAAATTTGAAATTACTGAAATTACAAATTAGACAGAAGCAGAAATAGCCGTTTATTTACTAAACGCCGTTTATTAAGCCTATTGTTATCCTATATATAAGTTAATAAACCCGTTTATTAACCACAATAGACACATGGTTAGTGTTTACTAACCACTAACCACTGTCAGTAACCAGTGTCTATTGTCTAATTTGTGCAATCTTAGTACTTCACTAACACAACAACAGTATATGTAGGATAAATCAGTAATCACACACACGGTCAGCGTAGTGAGCGTACACGCTCTCAATCCCAAGTCCCAGAACGCACTGACTGAGTGAGTGACTGTGCTACACTAGCTACAACACTAGCTAGCGATGCTTGGACGATGCTTGCTTGGTCTTGGTACGAAGACCGTTTTTTCTCGCAATTGAAAACTGATTGGTTTCTGCGACAAAAACACAACAAGCTTGGTAGGGGCCGAAATAATAATCAGTCCAAAACATTGCAAACAATATCACAAAGCAGTATAACACACATTTCAGCAAGTGTTATTGGAGTGGTCTTCGTAATCCAAGACGGTGCTTGGACGACAAAAACACGGCTCATTGGCAGTTGGCAGTGTCGTCTCCACCATATTTGGTGGGAACTTATGTTCACGCGGGCACTTGCCATTTTGAAGGTGGTGATCGTCACAATTATTGCGATTGCGTTTCAAAATGTTGGCGGTCCGCAACCCGCAATTCCGCATTTTTTTCAGGCATCCGTAATTGCGCAATTCCGCAACCGAATTACCCATTCCGCAAGTTATTCCGATTGCGCTTTAAAATTTTGGCGGTCCGCAATTCGCAATTCCGCAATTTTTTCAGGCATCTGTAATTGGGCAATTCCGCAACCGAATTAGCATTCCGCAAGTTGCGGAATTGCGGACTAAAATTGCGGAGTGCCCACCTCTGCTAAACACATAGCAGAAAAGCAACAAAGGCATACCTACAACATTAAATCTAAGCTATATATCATAGGTAGATAATATTAGAATATGAATTCGTCGGGGCATCCTGCAATATATTATGATTTATGACCGATTTTGGTTACCCTGTCATTCCCTTTACATTTTAACTGGTAGGGATTTTTCTTTTCTCATTCACTGCAAGTGAATTTGTATTTAGGTACATGCTCATACTCATTTGTTTTCCCCTACAAACCCTTTTTTTTTTTATATATAAGTTTTGCTAAATTCACAAAAAAAAAAGTTTTCCTTCAAAACCCCATAAAATATTTTTTTCTTTTCTCAAAACCTCCTTGTAAAATAGGGGTGCGTCTTATGCGGAGGTGCGTCTTATGCGCCGGCAAATAGGGGTATAACAAAATATATATATATAATATTTTTATATATGATATATATATATATAAAAAAAAACACACAAACCCTTTCGATTTCCCGGATATCGGATTTGCCGGACAAAATCCGAGGTCCGGGGATATGTCAATCTGGGACAATTTTTTTTTTTTTTTTTTTTTTTTTTTTTTTTTTTTTTTTACTTTAAAAATGCCTGGTCCCGTTCGTAAATTGACCAAGTTGTCCGGCGGTCCGAGCGTCTCCGGTCAGTTCCCTGGTCAGTTCCGCGCCTCCCGCCAGGTGGCAGCATGCTCAGCGGTCGTATTGTTTACATTGGGCACACGACATTCAGGGTTTCACCTGCACGGCCTCCGTCAGTCACCTGTCTCCCACTGCCCCTGGTGCAAAAACATTTCTGAGACTATTGAACACTTTCTGCTGCCTCCCGCCAGGTGGCAGCATGCTCAGCGGTCGTCCTGTTTACATTTGGGCACACGACACCAGGTTCACCTGCACAGCCTCCGTTAGACCCCTGACCCCCACTGCCCCTGGTGCAGGAACGTCTCTTGAGACTATTGAACACTTTCTGCTGCCTCCCGCCAGGTGGCCCGATGCTCGCGGACGTAAAAGTCCCCCGGCGGGGTAGTTGATTTGTTGGGTTTCCGGACAGTAAATACTAGAGTAGGATAAACGTCCGGGGGTGGTAATGGCATCGGGCTTTTTTTTTTTTTTTTTTTTATATATATTTTTTTTTACTTGCGATTCCCGGACTTTTGCGGTTCCCGGACCAGTGCTCCCCCCCCATTAGTCCGGGAAATCGAGGTTTTGTGTGTATATATATATTGTTACGATCGCGGGGCCTGTGTTGACACTATTTGTAGCCTTCAAGTCGCCGTCCCCTAGACACGAAGTAGCCGTAGGCAAAGAAAAAAGGGTGGCACGAAGCTTCTTGGTATATATTTCTGCCTATGTACAACTCTTGACTGTCTGGCAGGAAAATCTTCTAAGAACTCTCAAAGGAACTCTCCTCTCCGTCAATGGCTTTTTATATATTTTATATATAAAATATATATATATATATTTTATATTATTATATATATATAATTCATTGTTTTAAAAATTTTTCAAAAAAAAATTTTTTTTTAATTAATTTTTAGTGTTTTTAATTTCCAAATTTTTTGGTTTTTCAAAATTTCGCATTTT
>JACEEZ010009403.1:297500-300847 GCA_016584305.1 Chionoecetes opilio | reverse complement strand
CACCACAATATAAGCCTCTAAGTTGACATAAGGGGGGGTGGGGGTAATTTTGTGGGTGGGGGTAATTTTGGGGGTTGGGGAATTTTGTGGGTGGGGTAGTGTTTGGGGGGTGGGGGGGAATGTTGGGTGGGGGTAATTTTGTGGGGGGGGAAAATTTTTTGGGTGGGGTAATGTTTGGGGGGGGGGGTTTAAGTTGTGGGGGGGGGTAATGTTGGGGTGGGGAAATTTTGGGTGGGGGTAATGTTGTGGGAGGGGGGGTAATTTTGTGGGGGGGGGTAATTTTGTGGGTGGGGGTAATGTTGTGGGTGGGGGTAATGTTGTGGGTGGGGGTAATGTTGTGGGTGGGGGTAATGTTGTGGGTGGGGGTAATGTTGTGGGTGGGGGTAATGTTGTGGGTGGGGGTAATGTTGTGGGTGGGGGTAATGTTGTGGGAGGGGGTAATGTTGTGGGTGGGGGGGAAGGGGGCTGACAGGAGACACAACAAGGCTCTACAACCCCCCCCCCCCAACCTCTTTAACCCCTTTCCCTTTAAACTAAAATATATATACTTGAGTTAGTGTTACTCGACATGGGATTCATAGTAGCCACGACAGGTGTGTTAATTAAGCGCCGTGACTCACCTATCTCACCTGTTAATATTATGATGTAGCAACTTGCCCCCTCCCCCTCTTCCCCTCCCCTTCCCTCCCCCCTATATACCTGTCAGACGCAAGGTATTCACGCAATATCATGTTTATTTAAGCTTAAACCCTTCACAACCAGATCTTTCCTTTGCTATATAAAATCGTCTGTTGTTAGCCATAAAATTACGAAAACTAACTTAATATACCAAATAAACTACCGTAGATAACAGTGAAGTCGCCACCTGCAGTGAAGTCGCCAGGCGCCAAATATTACGAATTATAGCATCACTACTGATTTTTATGTGCCACTGAAGATGTTACACAGTAGTTTATATCATGACTGTATAATCTACCCTGTTTCAGCGTTGTTTTATGCTTTGTATCTGCAAGTATAACTGTTGCGCATTTTGCTTCTCACGTTTTTCTTCGCGCGTGACAGACAGTAAACAGTAGCTTTTCGGGCGACAGGACACAAGACTTGCCAGATCTTTCAAACTTGAATAGAATTTATTTTCACGTTGGCAGAGGAATTTTTATATATCCAAGCATCTTCCGCAGCTAATATATATAGAGACTTGTTTTACTTTACCTCTAATTTCCCTGAATTCCCCAGAGTGGCGACTCAACTGTTGGGTTAAAATACTAGCTGGCGACTTTACTGTAGTAGGTATAGTGAGGTCGCCACTCAGTTTTATTTTTGTAATTTGTTCATTTATAGCCATAATATGACACAGATGAAGACACAAAATAACACAGACTTTCCAGATAGACCCTTCTAACTTTCCTGAAATCATGGATGTAGAAATGTAAGTATTAACGCCACCACACGTCTGTAAATAACAAAGAAACGTAGAACTGGCGACTTCACTGTTATCTACGGTAGTGGACAGGGGTATTAAACAGGTCATATCTATACAAAATTGCTTATATTCACTTAAAAAAACGTCTAATGGTATCCAAATTACAATGGAAATTACGTTCTGGGTCTCAAGGGGTTAAAGTGGGATATATATAAGTTTTACCCCTTGAGATCCATTACGTAATTGCCATTGTAATTTGGGTACCATTAGACGATGTTTAGAGACTATAAGCAATGTTTACATACATGGGCAAAATAAAATAAATAAAAAGTGTGTACCTATATACAAAAATAATTATGACAAAAAGTCGTTGAAATGTAGATCGCAAAAAAACAGCAAATATAAAAAACTATAAAGTATATAAAATTACTTCTAAAAAACACCACCATCATCATCATCATCATCATTATTCCTTCTATCAAAATTGGTGACTCATAAATCCTTGATGTGAATAAGGAATAAAAAAAATGAAACAGATAAAAACCTACAGCCAGGAGAGAGAGAGAGAAGAGAGAGAGAGAGAGAGAGAGAGAGAATGAGGGGAGAGAGAGAGAGAGAGAGGGTCAATCAGATGGTCTTTTAAGGTTATACGCGCAGTGAGGAACCCGCATCTTTATAAACATCTCTCTCTCTCTCTCTCTCCCTCTGACAAAAGGAGGTCGAAGAAGGTGAGAAGAGAAGGAATGGTGATGATAGTGGTGGTGGTGGTGGTGGTGGTGGTGGTGGTGGTGGTGGTGGTGGTGGTGGTGGTGGTGTTATGGTGGTGGTGGTAGTGGTGGTGGTGGTGGTCGTAGTGGTGTTAGTGGTGGTGTTAGTGGTGTTATAGTAGTGGTGGTTGCAGTGGTGGTGAAGGTGGTGGTGGTCTTGACAGTTACACCAACAACATATGATTGATGACAGCTCTCTCTCTCTCTCTCCCTCTCCTCTCTCTCTCTCTCTCTCTCTCTCTCTCTCTCTCTCTCTCTCTCTCTCTCTGCTTAATGAAACAGAAAGTAACGCACGTAACAATAACAAACAGATAAATATACAACCATCCTAGAACAAAGAAACAAAAAAAGTATCCAAGAACATTAACATCATCAGGAGGAGGAGGAGGAGGAGGAGGAGGAGGAGGGGAGAGGAGGAGGAGGAGGAGGAGGAGGAGGAGGAGGAGGAGGAAGAGGAGGAAGAGGAAAGAAAAAAAAAGGTGGGTAGGAAGGATGTGAGAAAGCTATGAAAGGAAGATGAAAGGGAGAAGGAAGAGTAGGAATAAAAAAGGAGGAGGAGGAGGAAGAGGAGGAGGGGAGGAGGAGGGGGAGGAGGAGGAGGAGGAGGAGGGAGGAGGAGGAGGAGGGGAGGGGGGGAGGGGGGTAAAATGAAAAATAATAAAAAACAGAAATAGGGAGAAGGGGGATGAGGAGGAGGAGGAGGAGGAAGAGGATGGGGAAAGGAGGAGGAGGAGGAAGGAGGAAGGAGGAGGGGGGAGGAGGAGGAGGAGGCGAGGAGGGGGAAAGGAGAATGGAGGAGGAGGAGAGTCAGGTAACAGTATTTTACATGTTTTTTAAATTTCAAAACCCGAAAGTCTTTACGTCACAGTCATAATGATGATGAGGATAAGATAAACTCTTTCCCCCTCTCTCTTCTCTCTCTTCCTCTCCCTCATCTCCTTCTTCTCTTCTCTCTCTCTCGTTGTGTTGTTGGTGTGTGTGCGTGTGTAATTCAAGAAGGCAGTTCATCAAGAAGTGAAATAGATAGCCACACACGCACATGTTTCTCAGTACCGTTAAATCACAACGAGTTATTATTATTATTATTATCAAACAAGTTTATACATGAATATAGAAAGATAAATATAGATAGACCTATAGAATAAATAGATAGATAG
>JACEEZ010009403.1:280000-282500 GCA_016584305.1 Chionoecetes opilio | reverse complement strand
CCACCACCACCACCACCACAGCCTCAACACCAGATTGGTATAATGAGGTGATGAAGCCAACCTTTACCTTTACCTCTACCGTAGACAACACTATAGTCGCCAGTCACTCGCCACTGCACTAATGTCGCCAGTCACTCGCCACTGCACTAATGTCGCCAGGCACACTATATTACGCATTTTAGCATCACTACAGACTTTTATGTGCCACTGAAGACATGTAGTGTGATGTACATAATATAAACTACTGTGCATGCCTTTTCAGTGGCACATAAAAGTCTGTAGTGATGCTAAAATTCGTAATATATTGTGCCTGGCGACATTAGTGCAGTGGCAAGTGACTGGCGACTATAGTGTTATCTACGGTACCTTTAGTTTACCTTAGACGAACGAATTCACCTTCCTCTCTTTAGGGGATTACTCCGGATTACAATGGGATTTACTGGTTGGTGTGTGAGTCAACGGAGCTTTTATCGTATCTATCAAAAAGGAATCTTCAGAATATCAATTGTTTACTATTTATAAGCGTCGTAATAATAATAATAATAATAATATTTGTTTCTCTCTCTCTCTCTCTCTCTCTCTCTCTCATAATAATAATAAATGAGGAGAATAAATGATTAATAAACGTAATACTAGTGTGGTGTTTGTTACATGCTACCGTAGATAACACTATAGTCGCCAGTCACTCGCCACTGCACTAATGTCGCCAGGCACTATTACGAATTTTAGCATCACTACAGCCTTGTATGTGCCACTGAAGACGCATGCACAGTAGTTTATATTATGTACATCACACTACATGTCTTCAGTGGCACATAAAAGTCTGTAGTGATGTTAAAATTCGTAATATATTGTGCCTGGCGACATTAGTGCAGTGGCGAGTGACTGGCGACTATAGTGTTATCTACGGTAGCTTTTATCTTAATATTCACATGCATTGCAATATCTTCCTTTGTTTATATTATTTACTACTGGGTCGGACTAAACACCGCAAACCACCGCAAACTACCAGCAAACCACCCACAAACCACTGAAACTCCCTCCCATTGCATGCAAATCAATAGCAAAACATTAATATCTTTCAGCAAACTAACCACAAACCTCCAAAAACTACCACAAACCTCCAAAAACTGATTGACGGAGTTTCAGTAGTTTGTGGGTGGTTTGCGGTAGTTTTTGGAGATTTGCGGTGGTTTGCGGTGGTTAGTCCGACCCGTTATATACACTACTATACCTAATTAAAAGTTAAGGTAAAATTCTAGAGTCCTTTCCCGCCCTTATTAGTGGGGTTTCTTTCCTCCAGACCTTCACAGATCCCTTCAGATACCTCCAAAACGTAACTAATAAGGTCAGAAGCTTGGGTAAGAAGCAAAAAGAACAATCAACAGTTTTTGGATGACCAGAGAAAATAAGAAGAAAGAAAAAGAAAGAAACTAATAAGATAGAATAAGAGAAGACAACTAATTAAAGACCCAGACAGCAAGAAGAAACACGTCAGGGAGTGTCGTTGAAAAAGGCCTGACTCCCGACCCAACACACTGAACTGAACTGAAAGCATGTCCAAATACTGCTACCAACGCCCAGACAATAGGAGAGTACATGACAAAACACGTATTGTCATGAAAACCAGACAATAATGGGATGAGAAGATAGTAGATACACACATACACACACACACACACACACACGAGACAGCTGCTACAGGAATGTGAATTAGGAGAGAGAGAGAGAGAGAGAGAGAGAGAGAGAGGGAGAGAGAGAGAGAGAGAGAGAGAGAGAATAAGTGGGATAGGTAGAGGTGGAGAAGGAAATGTGGATGGTGGTGGTGGAGGGACTGTCATGAGAGAGAGAGAGAGAGAGAGAGAGAGAGAGAGAGAGAGAGAGAGAGAGAGAGAGAGAGAGAGAGAGAGAGAGAATAAAATGTGGATAGGTAGAGGTGGAGAAGGAAATGTGGATGGTGGTGGTGGAGGGACCTGTCATGAGAGAGAGAGAGAGAGAGAGAGAGAGAGAGAGAGAGAGAGAGAGAGAGAGAGACGAGAGAGAGAGAGAGAGGAGAGAGAGAGAGAGAGAGATAATAATGTGGATAGTAGGCTATAGGTGGAGAAGGAAATGTGGATGGTGGTGGAGGGACCTGTCATGAGAGAGAGAGAGAGAGAGAGAGAGAGAGAGAGAAGAGAGAGAGAGAGAGAAGAGAGAGAGAGAGAGAGAGAGAGAGAGAGAGAGAGAGAGAATAATAATGTGGATAGGTAGAGGTGGAGAAGGAAATGTGGATGGTGGTGGTGGAGGGACCTGTCATGAGAGAGAGAGAGAGAGAGAGAGAGAGAGAGAGAGAGAGAGAGAGAGAGAGAGAGAGAGAGAGAGAGAGAGAGAGAGAGAGAGAGAGAGAGAGAGAGAGAGAGAGAGAGAATAATAATGTGGATAGGTCGAGGTGGAGAAGGAAATGTGGATGGTGGTGGTGGAGGGACCTGTCATGACTGCATTCCCCCAAAAATGCACTTTT
>JACEEZ010009403.1:85000-270000 GCA_016584305.1 Chionoecetes opilio | reverse complement strand
TAATTTCTTCGAAGTGCAATTTCTTCAAAGTACATTTTTTTCAAAGTGCAATTTCTTTGCAGTGCATTTTTTGGTGTAATTTCTTCAAAGTAAATTTTTTTCGAAGTGCAATTTCTTCAAAGTGAATTTTTTGGTGTAATTTCTTCGAAGTGCAATTTCTTCAAAGTACATTTTTTTCGAAGTGCAATTTCTTTGCAGTGCATTTTTTGGTGTAATTTCTTCGAAGTGCAATTTCTTCAAAGTACATTTTTTTCGAGGTGCAATTTCTTCTAAGTGCATTTTGTTCGAAGTGCAGTTTTATATATTCATATATTCATTATACTCATAAATAAATTGAAAATTATCCTGTAAAATGTAAAGATCTCTTGGCACCCAATGGTTCAAGATCCTAACTACGCCCCTGCCTCTCTCCTCTCTGTAAAACCCTTAAGGATCAAAATGACAAAAGCTCTTCTCTTCAGGAGCAAAATGTTGCTTTATTTTCATGCCAGTTATGATCTAATATAAATATGACCTTTCATAATTTTCCTAAGGGTAAGGTAATCCAGTTTCTAAGTATATTTGCAAAACCTGCTCACAGATGGCTCCCAAACAAGACATGACATGCAGACTCGGGGTATATTGCTCCGTGGCTCCAGGCTGTGCAGTCACACACCTCACATCACAAACAAGTCACACTAAATATATATAGAGCTTCTAATACATATCGATGTGAAAAATATATGTCTATATCTCAAAAAGTAGAGCTGACGCTCTTTCACACTCTTTCTCTCCCTTTCCCGCCCCAATATAGCCTTAGTGACACTTAGTGAGAGTGCAAGGCTCCTCGCGTGACCCCACACCGCCACGCCAGCTGCCGGCTGGAGCCCACTGGCAGGTCCTCGCCAACTCTGCCTGCCTCATGCAGTTATGGCATTAGTGAAAATGTAAAAATAAATGCATATTTCTCTCCGATTCATCCTTACCACGCTGGAACATTGAAAAAGCCCGTGGTACCAAGAGTCAAACATAATCTCAGGAGTCAGCGGCCGGGCTGTCCCAAGCCGCTGCTACAGCTGAGGGACACCCATCAATTACAGGTCCACCTGAATTTTGAGCAAACACTAAAAAGTGGTGTTGTCCTGAAGCAGAGAACCCAACAGGTCCTGACTTTGTGCTACAGATGGATGCCCAGAGGTGTCAGGCGAGGCAGCCACGACGCGCCGCCTCCCCTCACTCAAGCACAAGACAAGGCTAACAAACTAGTTTAAATATGCTAAAATATCTCCATCACAGTGTCACATCTAAGAAACAAAAGAAAAAATAACTAAATATCTATCAAGTTTATGATGTGGAAACCATGAAGCTATGAATACTGGGGAAAAAAAATCAGAATTGTGATTATGAAATGCATTTTGGTGTGTTAGCAACAATGCCCGGGAGCCTGAGCGATAGCCTAACCCAAGCACAAAGACAACTCTCACACTCCCCTAGCAGCTCTGGCTCACAAAGAACACTGAACACAACATGTCAAACAAGGCAAGTCAAGGAAGAAACTGTAGGTGCATAAAAAACAAAATGCTGTAGTGTCCCAAGCTTCCTCTACACAATCACAGACCATTTATGGACACTTGTAAAAAATAGCACAAACTGGGGAGAGGACAATTTGTTGTGGCTTTCGTCATACAGATTCCCAGCGAGGCAACAGTGAACACCGATTGCTTTCTGTTGGGTCAGGAAATAATCAGTAAGCATCCTACTTTCAGTCATCAAGTCTCCAGATTTCACGTCTAAAAGGTCAACAGTTAAAACACGTGCATCAAGCAGTACAGCACTCTGTTACATCGATGCCAGTCATCATCTAATACACCGCTACGTCTTGCTGCACGTCACCATCCACAAGAAGCAGCCTGTCCACATCCATCCTATATATTGCCACATTCTACCACAGTAATAAGACATCTTAATAATCATAGCCAGCATATCACCCCATGCTGCTACGGTTACTATATGTTACAATCCAGTAGTTCACCAGACATACCCTGCATACCAACACCCAGCACTATCATCGTGACAGTCAGCCTCCAGCACGCCCTCCTGTCTAGCCTCATACAGCAATCAAAACCCTGTACCTTGCTGATCAACACCTATGCCATCCCACTCATCAATCCACCTAACAAAGACCACACCAAATCCTCCTGGGTGGCTGCAAACGGTACCTGGAACTGTCGCCGATCGGAACTCTCGCCGCCGTCGTCGAGTGTTCCAAGTCTTGATATTACAGGACCCAATATATACATTTAATCAAGTGTTACCCGTGTTTCTGCATTCAGGGATGAAATACTACCGTTAGCTTGATCAGTTAGGTTAGATTAGGTGCCATTGTCCAGGTTAGGTTAAAATTTCCACGTCGGCGAGAGTTCTAGTTTGTTGTTTCGGCGAGAATTCCCATCGGCGACAGTTCCATAAACCGTGTAAACAGTCACCCCTGTATCAATCAACAGTTGCAGGATAAGGTCACCCGATCGAAGGAGTCCCTCACAATAGCCTCCCATAGGGGGTAAGGAGACCTGCCCACCACCACTGCTCTTCACAATTGGCCGATTTTCTAAACCTGGACTTGGGCTCACCTAAGACTAACCATGGCTTTAGACCAGACATTTAAGCTTTGTAACCATTTTTCCAGGGGGTTTAGTCTCAGATTGGAATTGCTAGACACTCACTAACCTCTCCAACATCCAGAGATAAGATTTTCATCCTATCTAGACACTTTGCAAGTACCAACTACAAGGTTATTGACTATACAAAGCGCCGCCACGTCAGCACGAACTAGGCGGACTCGAACCGCTGACCGAATGCACAGGGACGCTGCACATTGCGAACTCACGTCTCTACCAACCTTGCCACCCTGACGGGCTCTCCAACATCCAAGTCTAATGATATTATACCGGACAAATGTTTAAAGCACTGAAATGTCTGTCTAAAGCCATGGTTAGTCTTAGGTTAGCCCATGTCCAGGTTTAAAAAATCAGCCAAGTGACGTGGGAGTGATAGCAGTCGAAGGAGTAATAGAAAGGGGCAATGCTATGTACATAAAACTACATATGTCAACTCCTTTTTTGATCATACCAAAGTCTGCATGAGTCATTGATGCTAACTAGTCTCCTTTCACTGCATAAACATATCCTGGAACAACACAAAGTCAAGTTGGCCTAAAAAGTCAGGGGGTCAAGAGGCTCATAGGTGAAAACAAATTACGGGCCTTGTGTAGGTAAAAAATATCAAAATCTTTATCAGATCTCAACGTGTATGGAGTCATAGTAGTAGTAGTAGTAGTAGTAGTAGTAGTAGTAGTAGTAGTAGTAGTAGTAGTAGTAGTAGAAGTAGTAGTAGTAGTAGTAGTAGTAGAAGTAGTAGAAGTAGTAGTAGTAAAAAATATCAAAATCTTTATCAGACCTCAACGTGTATGGAGTCGTAGTAGTAGTAGTAGTAGTAGTAGTAGTAGTAGTAGTAGTAGTAGTAGTAGTAGTAGTAGTAGTAGTAGTAGTAGTAGTAGTAGAATAGTAGTAGTAGTAGTAGTAGTAGTAGTAGTAGTAGTAGTAGTAGTAGTAGTAGTAGTAGTAGTAGTAGTAGTAGAAGTAGTAGTAGTAGTAAAAAATATCAAAATCTTTATCAGACCTCAACGTGTATGGAGTCATAGTAGTAGTAGGTAGTAGTAGTAGTAGTAAAAAATATCAAAATCTTTATCAGACCTCAACGTGTATGGAGTCATAGTAGTAGTAGTAGTAGTAGTAGTAGTAGTAGTAGTAGTAGTAGTAGTAGTAGTAGTAGTAGTAGTAGTAGTCATGCTATATAGTATGTACAAACAAAAAACAAACTTGGAACAGATACGTGAATATAAAATGAAAAAAACAACAACCCATAAGATGAATGTATGTACTGAATACAACGTGATGACAAGCAAAGTGATGATCCTGACTGCGTACTGAAGGCGTCAACACTACAGGGACTGGAGGGCTGCTACTGATGCAGCTCCTCATCAAACACAGCAAGGATGGCTAAGCAGTGACTTCATACAATAGCTGCTACTCATACTAGTCCTTTTTCCATGAGAAACTGTACAGTAGAATTCTCAGCCTTGCTCTGAATACCCCTTAAAGTAACAAATCACATTGAATTATTCCTACCCATGCCACGAGGTCATTCCCTCCCTTGTTAAGATCAATTAGACAAATTCCATCTAGTGATACAATTTTTATGCATAATCTGTAAACAAAGGCTCCCGGCACAGCCCTCGGAGAGCCCCTTGCAAGTCAAGAACATTATAAACATCACATCACCTGGAAAACACACCCAATGCCAACAGGTCCCCCGACGGGAGGCACCGCCGCACCGCCCCGAGGGGGAGCGGCGACCACAACGGGGCTGTGAGAAGAAGTACCTACGCACTGAAGTACACAAACCCCACACAGATAGAGGAGACTAACGGAGAAACAGTGACAACATGAGGAGCTAAAACACGGGACTGGCGTTGTCTTAGCTCTGTGGGTCTGGGCGTGCCAGCAGCCTCTCCACCGCTGCATTCACATCCCCAAAGGTGGCAATGAGGGCTGTGGAGGGTAGAGGGGATGCAATCAGGCTTCAGCTGGAGACAGAAAAACCTTCCTACCCCAGCGTGCATTACTCTTAAATAACCCTTCACTTGACTGCCCTGAAACCTTGCTCTGTCCCTTGTATCCTATTTCTCTCAATGTTTACATTCCTGATTGCACTCAAAGCAGAAAATGTGCCAAGTGAATGTCCAGAGGAAGCAACCAGTGGCGCACCCAGGGAGGGACCAAGGGGGCCGTGGCCCCCGCCTAAATGTCCTTCCTTGTAAGAAATCAGAATACACTAACAGTCAGTTAAAAAATAAATTATTAGAAGTTCTAGCGATATGACCGCACACCTGACAGTGTACACCTATATCTTGATTTGGTCGCGCTTATGCATCACTTAATGCCTTTGACAAGCATCTAAAGCCCCGTCCACACGGGCGAGCTTTGCTCGGTAAACTTTGCCACTTTGCGGGCGAAGCCTGTCGCACACATTTATGCTGCTGTCCAAACGACGTTGGTTGGGCAGTCAGAGCCTGGCAGTGACTGCAACAGGATCAAGTAGTGTACGACAACATGGACCGCGGGACATGCAAGAAGAAAATAGCGCTGTGTATTGTTATAGCAATGTGTGCAAAGATAAAAACGACAAGGCAGAAGATGTGGTGTCAAGAGTGGCTACTAAGAAGAAAAGACTTAGGAAGTCATGTGACAATATTGGGGGAATTGAAACATGGACCACAAGTAGATTTCGTCAGAAGCACCATAATTTGGGTGTATTGGTCTTCACTTCCAGCTCCTGATTTCTTTGACATATTAATTTTACGCAGTTTGCTCGCGGTTTCTCCATTTTGGACGTCACACGGAGCAAAGCTCGCCCGTGGGGACGGGGCCGAACACTACCAAAACTATTGTTTCAGTAGCAGAAATAAGAAATAAGGCCTGAAAAGGGAATCAGCTGATGTCGGAAAAATTTACCATCCAGCGGCTAGCGAAAAAATTTGGTGGGTTTACTATACTGGAAGGCACAACAAAAATTCCTGTGTGTTCCCCTGGGAGCCAGTATCAAATGTCTGATATATATTGAAGAATATTGTAGCAACTGAATATTGCAGACAAGCCATTAAGGAATGGAATGGCTTGTTGCCTCTTACCTTGGAGGTTGGCGTCTCTGTTGATGAAGCCCATTGATGAGAGTTGGTCCAGCTGCGAGGCGTACTGCTGCTCTGGGTTACCGCCGCTGCCGCTGCCAACGCCCGAACTCAGGCCTGAGCCCGAACCCAAGCCCATGCCCGAACCCAAGCCCATGCCCGAGCCCAAGCCCATGCCCGAGCCCAAGCCCATGCCCGCCAAGGAGCCCAGTCCGCCACCTGAGCCCAATCCACCAGCTGAGCCCAATCCACCACCACCACCCAAGGCCTGCGACAGTCACCAGGGTAAAGGAAGCATATCAGTACTGGTTTTTGTATCAATCATCAGTTACACACATCTATTACAAACAGTACACCATTACACATCTATTACACACAGTAACAAATATTCATGGTACATCAATCTAAAAAAATCTGATTAGCTTAAGTCAAATAATAATAATAATAATTTTAATATCACCCGGAGGACATACAGGCAAAAAAGCAACAACAACAAGACAATGCTAAATAAATAAGAACATAAGAAAATAAGGAAGCTACAAGAGGCCGCGAGACCTACACGTGGTAGTTCCTGTATAATGTTCATGAAACTTTGAACACAGCCATATGCATGAACCCAGTACAGGGAAGGCATGTGATTGAGGGAGAAGAGTATCATGAGAGGCAATGACACGGTGAAGCAGGACGCACAAACGCACACACACAATAAGGGCTGCCTCTATACACCCTTCTGACTACTCCTGATAACAACGAAGGCTGCCTCTATACACCCTTCTGACTACTCCTGATAACAAGGGCTACCTCTATACACCCTTCTGACTACTCCTGATAACAAAGGGCTACCTCTATACACCCTTCTGACTACTCCTGATAACAACGAAGGCTACCTCTATACACCGGTCTGACTACTCCTGATAAGAATGAAGGCTACTGTCAACATTGCTTTTAGAGAATACTGAGCTGGGATTCCTGACCTCAACATCCTAGAGTAGTGGTGTAAAGGAAAGATGCCACAGCCACTCTTTTAAATTACGACATCCAGACAAATAAAGCAAATGAAAAAGAAGCACAGCCATTCTTTTAACTCCTTCACACCCAGATCTTTCCTTTGCTATAAAAATTGTATGTTGTCGAGCCATAAAATTACAAAAAGTAACTGAATATACCAAATTAACTAGTGGACAAGGATACTAAACAGGTCATATCTATAAAACATTGCTTATATTAATTAAAAATCGTCTATTGGTACCCAAATTACAATGGAAATTACGTTCTGGGTCTCAAGGGGTTAAATTACAACATCCAGACAAATAAAAATGCACTCAAATTACAATGATAATTACGTCTGGGTCTCAAGGGGTTAAATTATGACATCCAGACAAATAAAAACAATGAAACTTTACAACACCAAGGCAGACAACAACAGTTACTCACCAGGGTGGTCATCAGATTGGTAAAGGCGTCAGTGCCCGGAACCAGCCCAGGAATGAGGCCCGGGGGGGTAGGGGTGGTGGTGGTGTTACTGGAGTTGGTGGAGGCTGTGGTGGTGGGTGTGGTGGTGGAGGGTGTGGTGGTGGTGGGCTGGCCGGGGGTGGACATGCCCGGCGGGAGGTTGAAGCCCATGACGTTGAAGAGGCCCGGGGAGGTGAGTCTTAGCTGCTCCAAGGCATTCTGGATCTGAACCACCGCTCCGAGGGCCTGGCGGAGGGGTGACAGTTAGTGCCACAGCTTGACACTTGCTACTCTACTATAACGTTTATTATCTTTATTATCTAATGTGTGTATTTGACTGTGTGTCTGTGTGTGTGTCAGTTTCCTAATTTGTAAGCAATGTGTATCTGTTAATACAGTAAAACCTCTCGTATTCGGACCCTCATTATTCGGACTTGACATTATTCGGACCTCCTCTCTCTCACTCTCTCTTTTTTTTTTTTTTTTTTTTTTTTTTTAAGGGGTCGAAATTTCCTAGCTATATATATATACACACCTAGATTTTTTTTATTTTTTTAAATTTTTTTTAGGGGTCGAAATTTCCTAGCTATATATATATATATGCACCTAGAATTATCATTATTATTATTATTTTTTTTTTTACATATCCCCCCATTATTTGGCTCCTTGCATTACTCGGACCACTCCTTGGCCCAATTAGTCCGAATATGAAGGTTTTACTGTATATGCCTAATTTAGGTAAAAAAAAGGGTGTTGCTTGCTCCCAGGTTGTTCTGTTACTCACCTGTGGGTTGGTCATGAAGCTCTGCACCTCCGGGTTCTGCATCTGGTTCAGGAAGCTGGGCATCATGGTTCTCATCTGTTCCTGCAAGACTGGGTTGCCGGCAAACAGAGGGTTGGACCCAATGATTTGTTGGGCTAATTCTGGGTTCGTTGACAAATTCTGTGAATGGAAAAGGAAGAAGGAAGGATATGACAGTGACTGCAGGAGGACGGATATGGTTTGGGTAGGCATGTGTAAGCCCTCTGAAGGGACCTATATTTGTTTGAATTAATACAAAACATGAAAAAATATACTTACGATTCACAAATAGGTTTACTGTTTTAAGCCCATGAGACACAAACGTAATTTACAGTATGGGTCCAAAGGGACCTTTTAATGAAATCAACAGAGCTTTATAGATATGAAGCGTTACAGGGCCTTTACTCAAATATTGGGAATTCAACTTTTTGTTAATTGATATCAGCAACAACAATTTTTTCAAAAAAAATCTGGTGTTTGAGGGGGTTGGTGCCCCCAAGTGAGCCTATGTGCAGCCAACACCTTAGGAAATCCGGCCCTGACTGCACGGGCATTGGTTATGGAGGATGGTAGCTGAAGAGTTATATCTTGCTGCTATCATAATGAAATGATACTCGGGATTTCAAGCATACCCTGGAGAGCCCGGACGTATTTCCATAGGCCACCCCTGATGCCACCCCAGCCCTGGTCATATGGCCGGAGGAGCTTGGAAGGGAGGTGAGGAGGAGGAGGTGGAGTGTGGAGGAGAGGTGGTATGGTGGGCTCGGTTGCGTCGGGTTGTGTGGGAGGAGGCGTGTGGTGGTGTTGGAGGTTGGTGGTGGTGGTGGGAGGGGTGCCTGTTGAGGGGCTGGTGGTAGCGTGGTGGTGGAGGGGGAGGAGCCGCGAGGTGCCCAGGGGTTGGGGAGGGGCTCGCTGTTCTCCCGGCCAGCTTGTGCACTGTCAACTGATACAGGGAGTGTTAGGTTAGGATTGGTGGCACTGGATGGCATGGTAGTCATTGTTCCATAATGCAATGATATAACAGTTGTTTAATTACAGTGCTAGGTTTACATTGGCATGTTATCCTTACGTTTTCTTGCACTAAAAGTCACTGCCAAATACTACCGACACCGTTCCTGGTAATTATCTATAGTTCTTGAAGTAATACAGCTTCAGGATGAAAATTACAAACTTAACCCCTTGAGGCCCAGAACGTAATTTTCTTTGCAATTTGGGTACCAATAGACAATTTTTAATTAATATAAGCAATATTTTATAGATATGACCTGCTTAGTATCCTTGTCGACTAACTAATTTGGTATATTCAGTTACTTTCGTAATTTTATGGCTCGACCAGACAATTTTTTATAGCCAAGGAAAGATCTGGGCGTGAAGGGGTTAAAGCTCTGGCAGCACTTACTGTTAAGACCGGAGCCCAGAAGTGATGCAAAGGGGTTGGAGCCAAACTGTTCCTGTGCAGCATTCAGCATGGGCTCCTGAATGTCCCGGTACATCCTCTGCAGGGCACTGTAGCCACCTGGGCACGGAGCAAGGGAGGCAAACCTGTAGTCTACACATCACTCATTTCTAGGTATACACATCACAAACACAAACACAAATCAGTCATTACAAGTTTGATTTGACCCCTTTGAAAAATCTCCAAGTGACAGAGTTCTTAAAGCAAGCCTTTCTATGCATATACATACAGTAAACACTCTCTAATTCAAACTAATTGGGGGGAAACCTGGGTCGAATTAGCCGAAAGTCTGAATTATCCGATGGTTACCACTAGCCCCTCCACACAATTGGGGGGAAACCTGGGTCGAATTAGCCGAAAGTCTGAATTATCCGATGGTTGCCACTAGCCCCTCCACACAATTGGGGGGAAACCTGGGTCGAATTAGCCGAAAGTCTGAATTATCCGATGGTTACCACTAGCCCCTCCACACAATAATAAGTCACTCTAACATGCCAAAACAGCACAGATTGTAGTACTTGTACTCACCAAAACCATTGTATTTATACTATAATTATAAGTACACACACTTGTTATACCACATAATATTAATAATAACATTACAAATTACAATAGAAAATATACACATAAGAACTCACAAACTATCAATTTCTTACTACTTGTTGCACCCATCTGCCATAGTTTTTTTAGTTATTGAAAAAAAACGAGAAAAAAAACGTGATTTAAAAAAATAATCAAGGCTGAAATAGGGACTTCTAATCATTGTAACTAAAAACTGACTCCAGATTCGTGTTCAGTATGCCCGAAAACTTCTAGGAACATATTTTCAAGCAATTCCATTTTTCAAAAAATATTGCTAAATTTGCAATATTTTTTGAAAAATAGATTTGCTTGAAAATTTGTTCCTAGCAATTTTCGGGCATGCTGAACACAAATCTCGAGTCAGTTTTCAGTTACAATGATTAGAAGTCCCTATTTCAGCAAATTCACAATGACATGATAATTCCAGATATTCCTTAAATCACAAATTAGACAAAACTTACTACAAGACATAAAACTATGATAGGCATTGCTAGCTTAATCATTACTTCAATACAATGATCAGTATTAGTATTTTCAGTATTAGCAATATTATTATTAATCCCTATTTGAGCCACCCATATGATTGTCAAAGTAGTACTTATAAAAACCTAGGAATACTATAGCAATCCTGTGGGACTTCAAATGCCTTCCTATGACTCCTGTAGGATGCGTGAAGAGCGAAGAGGCCCGTGAAGTACTCTAAAGGATTGTATACAAAGCGAAGGATACTTTAAAAAAATTGTTCTTCCTCCTCCTCCTCCTTCCTCCCTTCCTTGTCCCACCTCCTTCCTTCTCCTCCCCCTCTCCCCTCCTTCCTTATCCTCCCCCTCCCGCCTTCTTCCTCCTCCTCGTCCCTCCTCCCCCTCCCGCCTTCTTCCTCCTCCCCCTTTCTTCCTCTGCCTATCGTATCTATACGATAATTATAAATTATCATATATCAGATCACGCTGGGCAGCCGTGGCACGCACCGCATGAGAGATCTGACTCCCACTAGTAAGGCTAAGGATAATTCAAACTTGCTCGAATTACGGAAAGTTATTTAAAAATTTGAACTGGCCTGAAACAGGTCGAATTATCCGAAGTTTGAATTATACGGGTTCAATTTGGAGAATGTTTACTGTATATACACATGCACACACACACACACACACACACACACACAGGTGCAGCCCTCGACTCCCTCACCTGGTATTGACTCCAGGTTGGACAGGGCGCGGTCATGGGACCTCATGAGCTCCTGCAGCATGGCGGGGTTGCGTGCCAGCTCCATGGTTTGCCTCAACATGTCCGGGTTGTTCAGCATGTGTGAGATCTCGGGGTTACGCTGTGAAGGGCAGACAAGGGACGGGTGTCAGTTTTAAGGTGATGGTGGTGGAGCGTACAGGAGACAGCTGAAGGGAGGAGCTACCTAGTTGAGGGATGTGGACAGCTGAAGGTAGTATAGGACAGACACCAGCACCCCAGCACACAAAAGAGGAAAAAAGAAAAAGAAATTAAAAGCCAGAATAAGAGAAGACAACTAACTAAAGACCCAGACAGCAAGAAGAGAAATATCAAGGAGTGCCGATAAAAAAGGCCAGACTCCCGACCCACAATTGAACTGAACTGAACACACCTCCATAAGCTGCTGCATCTGGGGGTTGGAGGTGATGATGGCAACTAACTAAAGACCCAGACAGCAAGAAGAGAAATATCAGGGAGTGCCGATAAAAAAGTCCAGACTCCCGACCCACAATTGAACTGAACACACCTCCATAAGCTGCTGCATCTGGGGGTTGGAGGTGATGATGGCACGCATGTACAGAATAAGAGAAGACAACTAACTAAAGACCCAGACAGCATGAAGAGAAACATCAGGGAGTGCCGATAAAAAAGTCCAGACTCCGACCCACAACTGAACTGAACACACCTCCATAAGCTGCTGCATCTGGGGGTTGGAGGTGATGATGGCACGCATGTACTCAGGGTTATTCATCAGCTGCTGCATGAAGGGTTGTCCATGATCTGACGCATCATCTCCGGGTTGTTCAGGATCTCTCGCTGCATGTGTTGTTGCATCTCACTAAAGTTTGGATTCCCCACCCCCATGCTACCTAACCCCCCTAGTCCCCCCATGCCCAACGCCCCCATCCCGGGCATGCCAGCGAAGGGGTTGGGGTTGGGGTTGGGGTTGGGTGTTGCCTGGGTGCCTGAGGTGGTGGTGGTGGGGCTGGTGGGGGTGGGGGCCGGGGTGGTGGAGGCGGCTCGGTTGTTGGGTTGTGATGAAGAGCCGCTGGGACTCTTGATGACCAGGTGCACCGTGAAGCCATCCCTGATATTGTGTTGGTTCAGCTTCTCGTCTGAGGGAGGAACATAAGAACATAAGAAAATAAGGAAGCTACAAGAGGCCGTGAGACCTACACGTGGTAGTTCCTGTTACGTAACACTACCTACATCCACCTTTCATCCCCATCCATGAATTTATCTAGCCTCCCTTTAAAGCTCTCTAATGACCGCTGTAACTACCTGTCTACCGAGTCCATTCCAATCATTTACCACCCTATTTGTGAACCAGTTTTCCCTATTTTTTTTTTAAATCTATGCTTTTCCAGCTTGAATCCGTTACCATAACATATACCACGGCAGGTAAGAACATGAGAACAAAGAAAATAAGGAAGCTACAAGAGTCCGCGAGACCTACACGTGGTAGTTCCTGTATGTGATATGCGAGGATAGTTATCTGGAAGGTTGTGTCAAGTAGATATACAGGAGAACCTCGTTTATCCGGCACCCTCGGGGGGGGAGCGCATGCCGGATAACTCATTTTGCCGTTGTTTTGAGAGTTAACTCTTATAAAATCGCCCAAAACCCTTTTTTTTTTTTTTTTTTTTTTTCCCCCATCACAAGGAACTGGCCAAGGGCACACAACAAATGGGAACACAAAGGCCGCTAGTTGCCAGTCCCTTATAAAGTACAGTAAGAGTAAAATAAAAAAGAGGGTGAGCCAATTTAGTTCGGGAGTGTCTTGTTACTCTTCTTTTGAAAAGATGTAAGTCATAGGAAAGTGGAAAAATAGAATCAGGAAGAGAGTTCCAGAGTTTATCAGTGAAGAAAAAGAAGAAAAAAAAAAAAAGGCCTGGGTCGATTAGTGCCGTTGTTTTAAATGCCGGTTAAACGAGGTTCTCCTGTACAAAGAAATTAGTTTTCTGAGACATCGAACACAATAGTTTCTCTGCCCCCATTCAGAAATATATATATATTTTAAAGCAGACGTTAAGCGCTCATTGACATCCCAGAGATTCATTTAACCCCTTCAGACCCAGATCTTTCCTTTGTTATGAAAAATTGTCTATTGTTGAGCCATAAAATTACGAAAAGTAACTAAATATACAAATTAGTTAGTGGACAAGGCTACTAAACAGGTCATATCTATAAAATATTGCTTAGTCACTAAAAATCGTCTAATGGTACCCAAATTACAATGGAAATTACGTTCTGGGACTCGAGGGGTTAATGCCTGAAAAGTTGTATGTGTGGTGAATGCCGTGGGACAAGCAGAGGTAGGTCATCAGTGTAAGAGTGGATAGGGCATTGAGTTAAGACTAAGATTAGATTAACCCCTTGAGACCCAGAACGTAATTTCCATTGTAATTTGGGTACAGTTAGACGATTTTTAGTGAATATAAGCAATATTTTATAGATATGACCTGTTTAGTATCCTTGAACACTAACTAATTTGGTATATTTAGTTACGTTTCGTTATTTTATGGCTAACAACAGACAATTTCATATAGCAAAGGAAGGATCTGGGCGTGAAGGGGTTAATGAATAATAAAAGAAAAATAGTATAGGTGATAGGACAGAACTCTGAGGCACAACAATGGTGATAAACTCAGGATAAGAACAATGACCTACAAATAATATTAAAAAAAAAAAAAAAAAAAAAAAAAAAAGGCAATTACAATATCTCTTGCAAATAAAAATGTTCAATGCAACCTCTACATATTTCTCTCTCTCATAGTAAACAGTTAACCCCTTCACGCTCAGATCTTTCCTTTGTTATATAAAAATGTCTGTTGTCGAGCCATAAAATCAAGAAAAGTAACTGAATATACCAAATTAGTTAGTCGACAAGGATACTAAACAGGTCATATCTATAAAATATTGCTTATAGTCAATAAAAATTGTCTAATGGTACCCAAATTACAATGGCAATTACGTTCTGGGTCTTAAGGGCTTAACAATCATTAATGCTTCGTATTCGTAGTCACATACCATGATTGCTCGTGGTAATTGCTATGATTTTGTTCCATTTCTACTCAGTCAAAATTATTCACTTGATCTTGTAGCTGCCATGGAAAGTACTAGAGCAATCATACAGTACTCCTATTGCAATCACAACAGAGCTGGCACGACATATTGATTTAATTAGGACAAGACAAAAAGTGAACAATGACCACGTACAATGATGGTATGTGACTACGAATACGGGCATAAGACTCTTGCTTCATTATTAACTACAGACGGTCATTTTGTGGTTTATGTGTCGTCTTATGGTGGAGAAATATGTATTTAGGGTTAACTATAGAAATGTTAAGATATATATTATCTCTATATATTATCTTTAGTTTGCTTTAGTACTTAAGTTTATTTACTCCTGTTTGTATAATTTTTTAATAACGAATACGGGCATAACACTCACCATCTTTGAGGATCTTTCCAGCAAATATGAGGCAGACCTGGTCCTCCGAGGTGCTGAACTTCTTGCTCACCATCTCGCGTAACTGAAACACACGCCGAGGAACAGGGTCAGCGCAGTGCATTTTTTACATGATAACTGGGCGACCAAAATGTCTCCCAGTGATGAAAAACTGTCGCCCAGTAAGGACATTATTAAGTTACTGGGCGACAAGATATTTATTCATAAAAACCTTCTGGGATGTAATGGCTCATATATGTGAGTGCAAGATCCGGAAGTACATTCTTATTACTGCATAAAAAATAATTATTTGTATTTACATCTATTTCTTCTATTATTGCCTATATCATTTTGTAGAGCCATTATAACCCGTCGACTGTTAGAGCAGTGAAATTTTGTTGGTGCCACTGGAAGATTCATAAACCCAGCATGGATGTCGCCCAGTAAGATTTGCTTAAAAAATGCTCTGGGTCAGCGCGCATAACCATTCAGGTTTGGTCACTCCGGTTTATAGTTTTTCCGGCCCATAGTTTTCTGGTCTCTAGTCATTTCGGCCTCGTCATTCCGGCCCTGCACCACCTTCAGTTCGAATTGTATTAGGTTAGGTTAGATTTAGGTAAGGCTAGGTTAGGTTATACTAGCGTGGGAGACCGAAACGACCATAGCCGGAAATTTTTTGGGCAGAACTGATTTGTAACCCAAACATTCTTCCTCATACGTGATTCCTACAGCAATACGATGTAAAAATAAGAATATAATATCTTTCATGTGGTAAATTGTCCGCCATTCAAGTTAAAGTTTCTCTCAATTTTGCTGCATTTATCCATTCCCGAATTATTTAGCTGTTGAGTGACAGTCACGATTAAACAGATTTCTGAACTGGTTTGCCTGTTTAGTTGGGATATCCTTGAAGAAAGATAGCTAAACAGATTTTTTTTTTTTTTTTTTTTTTTTTTTATATCACAAAGGACTGGCCAAGGGCACAACAATAAGAGGTAACACAAGCCCGCAGATAAGCACACTGGGTAAGACTGAGAAAGGTGTGAGATTTCTGATGACGATTTTACCTCAGCAAAATTTGTATTACTGGCTCTAGATTTTGCTGCCCAGATTTAACCATGAATAAGAACGGTCGGAGTAAACACCGCAAACCACCAGCAAACCACCCCAAACCACTGAAACTCCCTCACATTGCATGCAAATCAATAGCAAAACATTAATATCTTTCAGCAAACTAACCACAAACCTCCAAAAACTACCACAAACCACCAAAAACTACCACAAACCTCCAAAAATTACCACAAACCACTAAAAACTACCACATAACCTCCAAAAACTACCACAAGCCTCCAAAAACTACCACAAACCTCCAAAAACTACCACAAACCACCAAAACTACCACAAACCACCAAAACTACCACAAACCTCCAAAAACTACCACAAACCACCCACAAGGTTAGGTTGTGGTTTGTGGTTTGCTTTAAGATATTAATGTTTTGCTATTGATTTGCATGCAATGTGAGGGAGTTTCAGTGGTTTGCTGGTGGTTTGCGGTGTTTAGTCCGACCCAATAAGAAAGCAGCAGGCTAATACTCAACAAATGAAAGGCAAAGCAATTTTACCTGAACATATATGAGAAAGAGCCACAAATTCCTTCCTGAACTGGGTTAATGAAGGTAAAATTAGGTAATGGTACAAGTATTTATGGGGACAACATCACTGCAGAGAAAGAATGTCACCCCACATTACCATACCAAGGTAGTATAGGAGGGTTGCCGGTCAGAACGTCCACGGGTGAAAACGTCCACTGTACAAAACGCCCACGGGGTCTACCATAACGTTCACGGGTGAGAACGTCCATTCATATCCTTCTAACCTAACCTAACCTAAACTAAACTAAACTAACCTAACCTAAACTAAACTAAACTAAACTAACCTAACCTAACATAACCCTGTGGACATTATGACACGTGGACGTTATGGTCATTCTGAACCATGGACGTTTTGACCCGTGGACGTTCTGACTGGCTACCTATAGGAGAACCAGGTAAACATGTACAAGACCCCCGAGCAGGGACATCAAAAGATGAGTTGCCAATCTTTCCACTGAGTTAGGAGATTAGATGTGGGGTTAGGTTTAGGTTTAGGTTAGGTTAGCTTTAGTTAGAAATGCATGTCTCACCACCAACATGATTGTAGGATAGACTTGAGGTTACATAGGCTTGTACTTGAACGTAGGTCACCGTCGTCGTTGCTCTTCGTTCCAAAACATATCCCTCTCATGGTAAATCTGTTAACAGTTTCTGCCGCAAATCTTGGTTTAAATTTTTTTTTTTTTTTAAGTTAGGTGAAGGCTAGGTTTTTTTTTTTTTTTTAGTTAGGTAAAGGTTAGGTTAGGTTTGTTTATTTGTTTTTGTCATCTTTGCAAAAAAAAAAAAAAGAAAATGATTTGCGACAGAAACGGTCAGCAGATTAATTCAAAACATCAAAACTCACCAGAAAAAATAGTTTTGTCCACCAAAGGAAGTTCGGTGTTCATCTGGAAATTGACCCTACTTCGCCATAGAACCCTAACGCCCATCCTACCCTCCACACCCACCCCTACACCCCCACCACACCTCCCCGCCCCCTACACATCATCACTCCCCCACCATGTCACACCACAATACCCTTGCCCCGCCCTCCCCCCACCCCGTCCTCCCCAACCCTCACCCTCAACCCCCGACACCCTAATACACGCCCGCGACGCCCCCACCGGCACGCCCGGGGTTCAAACACGCCCAACCCACGGGAAGGTTCTGGAGCTAGCATAAGCATGACAGGCACACCACCGCCGCCGCCGCCGCTTCTCACCTCTCTCACGGTCGCATCGCCGGCTATTTCCAGCTGCTGCTTATCCTTGGCGGTCTTCACTGTCAGGCTGATGCTGGTGACTTCCTCCCTGCCCTCCGCCATGGTGAAATAAGGCCAAAACTACACGACAAGTTCTGCCTTGTGATCAATCTGAGTGACGAAACATGGTGGGCCACACGAGAGTCCGTGTACACATAACACACTCACAAACATTCATGGATTTAATCATAACCCTATGCAAAAGTATCATCTGAATAAATTAATAACTTACACTGTAATCAAATTGTCATGGTATTTTTTTTCTATGTCCCTGTGCGCGTAAAATATTCCAAAAAAATCGTACATATTTAATTATAACCCTATGCACATGTTTATCTAGATTAATTAATGCGGTAAAATAAAGTCATATCCTCATTGTATTTATATTTATGAAGTCCATTTTAATACTACAGGGTTTGATTTGACTGCCCCTCCTGCCGTCCTGCCATGGCGGGAACAGGCCGTATCGTCTGCTCTGATTTAAATTGAAATGTCTCATCACATACCTCAACTTTGACGTTACCTAAAGGATAGACAACTAGTATTGATATTCAACCAAATCATATATGACTTCTACTTTGACGTACATTACAATGCCACGTGTATGATGCAATAATGTGACTATTTAACTTTTCTGCTTTGTTATGTAATATCCCTCCGTTGCGTTGATATGTGGCATTGAATATGGATGAAAACCACGTATTATATTATCATTGATGTAAACTGTAACATTTTTCTGACAAACTATAACAGCAGTACACGTAGGTAGCAGTTATATAGTAGCTACAAGTAAAAAAAACTACCTTGCATGTAATTCCTAATACAAATGTGTGCCTTTCAATGATTCGTATAAACACATGAAGACCCAACTTGAGGTTATAATTAATCAATAAACAAAGTAATGCAGCCATCGAGTCCATACCAGACAATATTAACACTTCATCCTAAGACGTCCACGTAGCTACTGTAGGCCTACCTAAACAAAACAGCTTCAAGGCAAAGATACAAACGCCACTTCCAAGTTCCCTCATCCTTCACAGATTCAAGCAGGCCTATTAAACACCCCCCAAAAAACTATCAGGTTCCACAAAAGGGCAAAAATCAGCATAAAAAATCTAAATAGCGCGTAAAAGCCAATCAGCTGAGCCGTGGTTACAACTTTACATCACATCCGCCATGCACCACAGCAGACGAATTACAACAATATTACAAAACACACACACACTGGGCACACAAACAACACCAATACAAGTTATACAACCAAAAAGCATCCCATTTAATACCACATCACTCATACCAGGCAATAGGAAGTCGTAAAGGAGCATTATAAACAGTTAGCAATAAGGTTAGAAGGCGAGTGGCTGAGGCGGACAGTCGGACACACATCGAGTGGCTCGAGGATGCACCAAAAGCAGACGAATTACAACAATATTACAAAACATTCACACACTGGGCACTCAAACAGTATCAAGACAACCAAAAAGCATCCCATTTAATATCACATCACTCATACCAGGCAACAGGAAGTCGTAAAGGAGCATATAAACAGTTAGCAGAGTAAGGTTAGAAGGCCAGTGGCAGACGGCTGAGGCGTACACTGAGCAGACGAATTACAACACTATTACAAAACACAAACACACAAACAGTATCAAGACAACCAAAAAGCATCCCATTTAATACCACATCACTCATACCAGGCAATAGAAAGTCATAAATGAACATATAAACAGTTATAATAGCAGTAAGGTCTAGAAGGCGAGTGGCAGGCGGGTGAGGCGGACAGACGACCGAGTGGCTCAAGGTTGACCACATACCGCCACCCCAGCGCCACACAGCTGATCATTCCCCTCAGTACCCTGCCACTCATCATGCTGCCGCGACGCCTAGCCCGCCTGGTGCACCCTGTAAGACGCCTCAGCACCTGTAACCCCTCCCAAGCCGCCTTCACAGTGCAGGACGAGGAGGATTTCAGAGACCGGGTCCTCGGCTCCTCAACTCCCGTGGTCGTCGATTTTCATGCCCAGTGAGACCACCTCTTTACTTTTCCTCATTTTGGGGCATTGGGTATTTAATTTCAGAGCCCCCAGTGATGCTGTGTTGCTTTTCAAGGCTGATTCCTGTGTCTGGTGTTTAGGTCACTTATCTGCCTTGTATGTTGTGGTTTGCAGTGACTTCCTAGGCTTATTTTAGGGTAATTTTCAGAGCCCCCAGTGATACGGTCGGACTAAACACTGCAAACTACCGCAAACCACCAGCAAACTACCCACAAACCACTGAAACTCCCTCACATTGCATGCAAATCAATCGCAAAACATTAATATCTTTCAGCAAACTAACCACAAACTCCAAAAACTACCACAAACCACCCACAATTTTAGGTTAGGTTAGGTTTGGGTTATAATGGAGGAGAGTTTCACGTTCGTTTTCAGAGACACCAACTACTTTTTCTTGGCCTACAATAGGTGCTTGTTCTAATGGTGCTTGTTTTATTTTGCGCAAACCAAACCAAAAAAAAAAAAAAAAATATTTTGTGGTTAAGGTTAGGTTAGGTTTCTTTAAAACCTGTTAGGTTGGGTTAGGTTAGGTTAGGTTAGGTTAGGTTAGGTTTCATTAAAACAAGGTTAGGTTAGGTTTCAATTTTTTTTCTTCATTTTTTTTTTGGTTTGCGCAAAATAAAACTAGCACCATTAGAACAAGCACCTATTGTAGGCCAAGAAAAAGTAGTTGGTGTCTCTGAAAACGAACGTGAAACTCTCTTCCATTATTACCGTTTTGCTATTGATTTGCATGCAATGTGAGGGAGTTTCAGTGGTTTGCTGGTAGTTTGCGGTAGTTTGCGGTGTTTAGTCCGACCCCAGTGATGCTGTGTTGCTTTTCAAGGTGATTCCTGTGTCTGTGGTGATTAGGGTCACTTACCTGCGTTGTGTGTTGTGGTAAGCAGTGACTTCCTGGTTTATCTTTTGCTGCTGCTGATAGTGTATTGCGCCTCAGTGATGTGCTCCATGCTTCCTGTTATCTGTGCTGTGGTTAGGGTTCAGCATAGAGACTGTGTGCAATGCTAGCTGCTGCAGGCCTGGTATGCTGTAACCTGTTATCCCTGTCTGGCTACATGGTATGCACGGTATCCGGTTATTTTGCCCACACCCAAAGGTCATTTCGCCTTATCCTTCATTGCTCTGTCTTATCCATTTCACACAAGGTTTAGTGGTTTACTCAGTCACTTTGTATGTCCCTTACTTTTCATGATTCACGAGGTTACTTGCTTCTTCTTTGTTGGGTTGTGTTGTGACCCGGGTGCATGCATTTGTCTTGCCTGGCCTGCTGGCTTTGTTCCCTTCAGGAGTCACCCGTAACAGTGCTTCCAGTGGTATCCGGTCATTTCGCCCAAATGCCATTTCGCCACACTATGGAGTCATTTCGCCCACAGGTCAATTCGCGCACACTATGGAGTCATTTCGCCCAAGGTTACTGGTGGTTCATTTACCTCTCACTTGTTAACTGCTCAGTGGACGTGACATGGAACGTGTGAGCAAATTGACTTCAGAATGGGCGAATTGACTCTTACATGTGGGCGAAAAGTCTTGTGGGCGAAATGACCGTAAACCCTTCCAGTTACTACTCATGCACAGCTCCTTAGGTTATGTTTGTTTCATCAGTACCAGTTTCATTACCCTCAACAGCTTGTAATTAGTACATAAATAAGTTTTTCTGTAAATACTGTGGCTATATGAAACTATCATATTGATCTTTGTTGTGTAACTCAGATGTTAAGTTTTACTCATGTGTGAGTCATGGTGGAGGAATGTGGCGACCCCTCTGTCCACCCCATTGATCCATAGTGCTCTGTGGTGCATTGAGCCTGGGTGGGTAGCCATATAGCCAGCCCTGAGACACAGCCCTTAGTACAGTGTGTGTCTCCATATTCCCTGCATGTCGTAGCAGGTACTAAAATAATGAATGAAGGCAAAGAGTTGGGATCCTTTCCTATGTAGTGTAATTCCCCTTGAAAACAAAAGCAGAAATCTGTCTTGTTGTTTGCACGCCACTGGTTTGGGAGTAGGCTATATTCATCGTCATCTTTCTGTTTAACCCCTTGAGGCCCAGAACGTAATTTCCATTGTAATTTGTGTACCATTAGACGATTTTTAGTGACTATAAGCAATGTTTTATAGCTATGACCTGTTTAATATCCTTGTCTACTAACTCATTTGGTATATTCAGTGACTTTTCGTAATTTTATGGCTCGACAACAGACAATTTCATATAGCAGAGGAAAGATCTGGGCGTGAAGGGGTTAAGATGTCAGATTTTCCCATATGTCTTATGAAGTTTGGGAGTAAGCTATATTGTTTGTCAGAAAAAAAACGGAATGACATGATTTCGTTTAGCAATTGTAAACTTCATTAATGGTTTGTCAGATCAGTGACAGCTGTGATACTTTTAAAATGAATTGATGGATTTGTCAGGTTAGGAATCCTCAATTTACCTCTGCAAACATCTGAACAACTGATTATTAACCAGAAAATCAATACAAAGTAATCAAGAATATGATGTGAAAATCAAATAGCAGAAAAATGAAGAGGAACTACCACGTGTAGGTCTCATGGCCTCTTGTAGCTTCCTTATGTTCTTAAGTTCTAAAAATACTAGTAAACACACAGACTGACCTCAGCTCTCCTGCAGGTGGTGTGGGCCATGCAAGCTGTTGGGGCCTCGCCTGGAGACCATCATCGGTGGCAAGGGTGAGAAGGTCCACCTGGCCAAGGTTGACATCGATAATGTGTCGGACTTGGCCCTCGACTACGGGGTGAGTAGCCAAGACCTGAAAGGAAACAGACAAATCTATATACAAGTGAATGGTTATAAGTACATAAAAGGAAACAGACAAATTTATATACAAGTGAATGGTTATAAGTACATAAAAGGAAACAGACAAATATATATACAAGTGAATGGTTATAAGTACATAAAAGGAAACAGACAAATATATATACAAGTGAATGGTTATAAGTACATAAAAGGAAACAGACAAATATATATACAAGTGAATGGTTATAAGTAGGTGTACATAAAAGGAAACAGACTTAGTTCCTTACCCTTAGATGCTCGGTCTGTACACCAGTAAGCGACTTTCAAGCATAGAATACTAGATGCATATTTTAACATTATACTTGCGCATATATATATTTTTTTTTTTAGTGTTTCATAGGAAGTTTCATTAAATTGGGGAAAAGGGGAAGAGGAAATAAGTTTTGACACTCGATTAGCTAAGCAGGCTGATTGAGGCTGAGAGAATAATGTATTGCAAGCAGAGATTAGAGTGGTAATGGATGGAGGATAGTGGATAGAGGGTGGGAGGCCAGGTAGGAGAGGGAGGGAAGGTGGAAGCGGGAGAGGAGGGTAGTGGAAAAGAGAGAGAGGGTAGTGGTGGATGGTGGTAGTGGAGGGAGGCAAGGTAGGAGAAGGAGGGAGGGTAGTGGAAGAGGGAGTGAGGGAGGCAAGGTGGAGAGGGATGGTAATGGTGAGGGTGATGACAGTAATAATAATCTTAATGGTTACAAGAGGTCATTTCAGCCAGCAATGGTGACACTGGTAGGGTCATTAAAAAGAAAAAGATGTAAGGCGTCAATGATAGTAAAGAATAATGAAACGTGAATGAAGCATTTTAACCTCTTGAGACCCATAACGTAATTTCCACTATAATTTGGGTGCCATTAGACAATTTTTAGTGAATATAAGCAATATTTTATAGATATGACCTGTTTAGTATCCTTGCCGACTAACTAATTTGGTACACTATATTCAGTTACTTTTCGTAATTTTATGGCTCAACAATAGACAATTTTTTATAGCAAAGGAATAATCTGGACGTGAAGGGGTTAATGTTGTTTATATACAAGTCACTTCACTGGCCTTGGTTCCCCAGGTGTCCGCCGTGCCCTCCGTGCTGGCGGTGAAGGACGGGAAGGTCGTGGACAAATTCGTGGGTCTTCAAGAGGAGTCGAGGATTGAAGCCTTCGTCAACCGCCTCATCGGAGAGTAGTGGAGCATGGAGTCCTATAGTCTATTATTTTAACAAGGCAAAAATACCATTCTATCTTAAGGTCTCATGCTTAAAATGATGCCTCTGTTTACCTGATAATAGGGTTAACTATGATAAAATACAACTGACATTAAGAAGAAGTGTAGTATTTCCTTCTCCTGGCATTAAATATCAGTCAGTAAGCAGCAAGGGGGCAGGAGTTTTTGCCTTATTAAAAAAAATAGACTATAGGTGTCAAGTGATTGAGAGAAACATGTAAGCCTACGCGACATAAATGGTTGATAGTTAGAGTGACAGATAAGTCTAACTATGTATGATGACAGTGAGAAAAGGCTATTTGTGCGTAGACTGACTGATGATGTTGATAGTTGATAGACAAACTGACTGATGATGTAATGGTTGATAGACAAATTGACTGATGATGTGATAGTTGATAGACAAACTGACTGATGATGTAATGGTTGATAGACAAATTGACTGATGATGTGATAGTTGATAGACAAACTGACTGATGATGTGTATGGTTGATAGACAAACTGACTGATGATGTAATGGCTGATAGACAAACTGACTGATGATGTAATGGCTGATAGACAAACTGACTGATGATGTGAATGGTTGATAGACAAACTGACTGATGATGTGTATGGTTGATAGACAAACTGACTGATGATGTAATGGTTGATAGACAAACTGACTGATGATGTAATGGCTGATAGACAAACTGACTGATGATGTAATGGTTGATAGACAACTGAACTGTATGATGTGGATGATTAATAGACAAACTGACTGATATTTTGGGTTTGATAGACAAACTGCTGTAGTATGGCTGAAGAAAGTGATGATATGTTAGGTTGATAGACAAACTATGATGATGAATGTAAAGAAAATGATGTGAATGTGATGGTTGATAGACAAACTGACTGATGATGTAATGGTTGATAGACAAACTGACTGATGATGTAATGGTTGATAGACAAACTGACTGATGATGTGTATGTGTATAGACAAACTGACTGATGATGTAATGGTTGATAGACAAACTGACTGATGATGTGTATGGTTGATAGACAAACTGACTAATGATGTGAATGGTAGATAGACAAACTGATTGATGATGTGAATGGTAGATAGACAAACTGATTGATGATGTGAATGGTAGATAGACAAACTGGCTGATGATGTGAATGGTTGATAGACAAACTGACTGATGATGTGAATGATTAATAGACAAACTGACTGATGATGTAACGGTTGATAGACAAACTGACTGATGATGTGAATGGTTAATAGACAAACTGACTGATGATGTGAATGTAATAGACAAACTGACTGATGATGTGAATGATTAATAGACAAACTGACTGATGATGTGAATGATTAATAGACAAACTGACTGATGATGTGAACGGTTGATAACAACTGACTGATGATGTGAATGGTTGATAAACAAACTGACAGATGATGTGTATGACTGATAGACAAACTGACTGATGATGTGAATGGTTGATAGACAAACTGACTGATGATGTGAATGATTAATAAACAAACTGACTGATGATGTGTATGACTGATAGACAAACTGACAGATGATGTAATGGTTGATAGACAAACTGACAGACTGAGTGACGAGTGTGGTGGAGTTAGTCGCTGTGGATGAGTGCAGTGAACAGTTACCATGTGAGACCAGCAAGGAGGCAAGAGGTCAGGATTCCTCACCATGTCCATTTGTAGCATAGACACACCCATACCCAGGCACTTGTAGAAGCATAATACCAAGTTACAGGATATAATTGTTCCTTTACCCATAGCCACACAACAGTAGGCTCCCTTATAGTTCCTTTTCCATACAAGCCACACAACAGTAGGCTCCCTTATAGTTGTTACTTTTCCCATACAAGCCACACAACAGTAGGCTCCCTTATAGTGTTACTTTTCCATACAAGCCACACTACAGTAGGCTCCCTTATAGTTGTTACTTTTCCCATACAAGCCACACAACAGTAGGCTCCCTTATAGTTGTTACTTTTCCCATACAAGCCACACAACAGTAGGCTCCCTTATAGTTCCTTTTCCCATACAAGACACTACAGTAGGCTCCCTTAGTTAGTTCTTTTCCCATACAAGACACAACAGTAGGCTCCCTTATAGTTTCTTTTCCCATACAAGACACAACAGTAGGCTCCCTTATAGTTCCTTTTCTCATACAAGACACTACAGTAGGCTCCCTTATAGTTGTTACTTTTCCCATACAAGCCACACAACAGTAGGCTCCCTTACAGTAGTTCCAATTTCCCATACAAGACAACAGTAGGCTCCCTTATAGTTGTTACTTTTCCCATACAAGCCACACAACAGTAGGCTCCCTTATGTGCTTTCCAGGTTGCAAGCTAAACAGAGCTCACAGTAATTCCAATTTCCATACAGCACAAACTCCCTGATGGCCACCCACCGAATGCCACCATGACTTTTTCTGCCACAAACAAGCCTTTGGTTTCATGCACACAGAGTCTGTTCCTATTTGCACAGACTCCTTGCCCACCGACCACTTTTATTTCCCTAGCTTAGATCAGCACACTATTCCTTTTGCCTATTCTGCAGCACGTAAATAGACGAATACAACTCACCATCTCTTTAGCTTTCTTCAGTGGATACACAACTTCTACCTCAATCTCTTCAGGGATACATGCCTTGTACTACATTTACTCCTCCATTCATCTCGGGTCTTGCCTTCACTGATCATACACTAATGACCCAATGACCTCCTACAGTCTATTATTTTTATTATGGTCAAAATGCAGTAAGGAAGCCACGCCCCCTGCCTCCCCTTCTATTCTACGGGGCAGCTGATTGGTGCATTCCTCGTATCATCACTACCAATCACAATATCTTCACTACTTAACAGCGCGTGACCACTGGGCAGAGCAATCTTCACTACAAAGGGATTTTTTATTTTGTCACCCTCTGTAGTGAAGATTGCTCTGTCCAGTGGTGAAGATATTGTGATTGGTAGTGATGATACGAGGAATGCACCAATCAGCTGCCCCGTAGAATAGAAGGGGAGGCAGGGGGCGTGGCTTCCTTACTTCATTTTGACCTTAATAACAAAAATAGACTCTGGGGTTGGTTCATATGCCACCAGCACTAGCTTTCAAATAACCTTTCATCGATCACAGTCCCTCAGCCCACTGTCCTGACACTGCTGCTGGGTTAGGGACAGCCTCTCACATCTGCACTGTACTTAACTCAGTTTGTATACTCTGCCTTTGTTTCTCATTTGAATGTTTGTACAGAAGAGATGTAATTATGTGTCATTGATAATTGAGTTGTATAAATAAAAGTTTTCATAGGTATTTTCACATGCTGTTTTGATGACTAGTACTACTTCCTGTTGTAGTAAATGCAAGGCCATATTATGTATATATCACGAAAAATGTGGACACTGAGGATAAAGATTAACCCCTTGAGACCCAGAACGTAATTTCCATTGTTATTTAGCTACTATTAGACTATTTTTAGTGAATATAAGAAACATTTTATAGCTATGACCTGTTTAGTATCCTTTCCACTACGTAACTAATTTGGTATATTTAGTTAGTTTTTGTAATTTTATGGCTAACAACAGACATTTTTTTTTATAGCAAAGGAAAGATCTGGGCGTGAAGGGGTTAACAATGAGTTCCAATGGTAAGCTATGAAGTAATAAGATCCGGTAGAGAAGTTGAGAGAGATGAACACAAGTAAGGAGAGTACAAAAACCTTATTCTCCGTAGATCTTACAATATAATTCCTCCTATAATAATCCATCTATAGAGCTCCCAGTAGTAGGCAGGACTCGGTAAGGGGAACTTGCCAGCCTCAGACCACTACCCTTTAAATCTTTCGTATTCGACCGCTGGCAATCCTCCTCTAATAGACGTTGGGAGACTGCTCTCGCACGCTTACGCATAGGCCATACCAACCTCACACACTTATCTCATGTCACGCTCCTCCCCAACCCTCTGCACACCCTGTCAAGCTCCTCCCCAACCCTCTGCACACCCTGTCACGCTCCTCCCCCAACCCTCTGCACACCCTGTCAAGTTCCTCTCTGTCCAACATGTCCTAATATGCTGCCCCCATCTTACTCCTGCCCGTTCCAGTTCCTTCCCTCATTTGTCCTCCCTTTCCCGACCTCCCTGTCTTGCGGACATTCTCCCGGAATCCCCCTCCTTCTCCCTGGAAAATGTAACCACCTTCCTCCAACAAATCCACATCCTACATTTGATCTAACCATCCTGCTATAACATTCCGTTCTTTCCCCTTCCCTCATCGTTTCACTATTATTCTTTAACCCTTCCCCTTTAATGCTTTGCCATAGTGCCATATGACCTCTGATGTCTGGCACATTCACCTTTTAGGCATTAAATCAATCAATCCCAGTAGTAGGCAGGACTCGTAAGGGGAAGCAGGGAGGGGGGCAGAGCTGTCTTCCTCAGATATGTAAATGTGGACTTTGGGGATCCTCTCGACATAGGAACCACATAATAATCTCCCTCAACATATGATACACTTCTTGCTGTTATTGCGTCTCGTCTTATGGAGGCTACTCTTGTTACTATTAAGGGGAAGCAGGGAGGGGGGCAGAGCTGTCTTCCTCAGATATGTAAATGTGGACTTTGGGGATCCTCTCGACATAGGAACCACATAATAATCTCCCTCAACATATGATACACCTCTTGCTGTTATTGCGTCTCGTCTTATGGAGGCTACTCTTGTTACTATTATATCACTCTTACTCTTATGGAGGAGACTTCAACTGTGCTATTTTTCCTCTAAGACTAACACGTAGAAACTTTAGTGATAAATAAAAGTCACAGGCAGCCTCGTTTGATACAGTAGGGCTGTTGCTGTCTGTTCTTCCTTTGTATTCCTTCGTATACTCACTCATGCCTAGTCAAGAATAACAAATCATGAGTACCAACCACATAGACATAGTTCTTTGTATACTTTGAACAAATCATGACGGCATTAAAAGTAGCCGACACCATAGTCATGTCGCCAGCCGCCATATATTACGAATTATAGCATTACTACTGATTTTTATGTGCCACTGAAGATAATACACAGTAGTTTATATCATGATTATAATCTACCCTGTTTCAGCGTTGTTTTATGCTTTGTATCTGCGAGTATATACGGTTTCAAATTTCACTAAGAGTTTTTTTTTCCGGGCGATGACGGCTGCGGGAGGACACTCAGTAAATAAACACTATGGCGATTATTGTTGGTAGCCCTTTGTAGATATTTTTGTCATTTGTTCATTTATAGCCATACTATGACACAGATGAAGACACAAAATGACACAGACTCTCCAGATAGCCCCTTCTAACTGTCCTGAAATCATGGATGTAGAAATGTAAGTATTAACGCCACCACACGTCTGTAAACAGAAAAAAAAGTTGTCCTGGCGACTTTGCTGTTATCTACGGTAGATATTTCAATGCTCATTATTTTTCTTATGTTTGAATACAATTTCCTTCTTTATTACATATCTAGACCACATTATCTGTATCGCTCTACGGTCTTTTGATCTGTTAGCAAAGCGAGCATCTACATAATATAGCTATACGTATCTCGAAAACCAATAACGGCAAGGGTGGTACAAGTTATTACTCCCCGCGTCACCATTGCGTTTACTCAGTGGTTGTGAATTGTGATGAGAGGAAGACTAATAATCATGGACGCATGGAGGAACTATTAAAATGTTATCATGCGTGGGATAAAATGAATAATCTAGTTTTATTATATCTCCGTTTTTTTCATTAGTGGGTTGGTGTTGTGTCCCTTGCTACCGTGTGTGTGTGTGTCTGTCAGGCCACTATGCACATAATGATGAGACGGAGGAGAAGATTGCATGACGAGAAGGAAGATTATTATCATTATCATTATTATTATTATTATTATTATTATTATTATTATTATTATGTTGTTGTTGTTATTGTTGTTGTTGTTGTTGCTGTGGTTTTATCGTTATCATGTTTTTCATTGTTGTTTTTTACGTCCTTCCCTACCTTAAGATGTGTTTTCTTTCACTAAGTGTATATAGATTTAGTTTTACTCTCTCTCTCTCTCTCTCTCTCTCTCTCTCTCTCTCTCTCTCTCTCTGTTATTATCATACTCATAATCTCATGGGTTTTCGCTCCTTCCTTTCCCTCTATCCTCTCCTAAGCTGCCCTTTCTTCCCTCGATCCCTCTCTATATCTATCCTTCGATCCCTCCATCCCACTCACCCTTTATAAGTTCCTGCCCATTCCTCTACCTCCTCCACCTCTCTCTCTCTCTCTCTCTCTCTCTCTCTCTCTCTCTCTCTCTCTCTCTCTACCTATTCTTTATTATGAAGTAGATCTCCTCCTCTTCCTCCTCTCCTTTTATCTCCTAGGAAGGGTCGGTCGGAGAGAAGAAATGAGACCAATAATATTTAATGAACTCAGCGATCTCTTATGTGTGTGTGTGCGTGTGTGCGTGTGTGGGTGTGTGGGTGTGGTGTGTGTGTGTGTGGTGTGTGTGTGTGTGTGTGTGTGTGGTGTGTGTGGGTGTGGTGTGTGTGGGTGACATATGTAAAATGAAATATAAGCTACTAACTGATAACGCATTCATCAAAATTTCATTCATAAATTTAACCACGGTATCATTTATCTGATGACCACAACAGAATGAGAGAGAGAGAGAGAGAGAGAGAGAGAGAGAGATTCAGATTCAATACTTTTATTCACAATTAAGTTAACATTTGTGAAAAAGACTGTTTCGAGATAACAGTCTTATCTCAGGATACATAGTATTAGCTGATGATAAAACAAGTACATTGATACGATGGACAATATTGTTGAGAGAGAGAGAGAGAGAGAGAGAGAGAGAGAGAGAGACGCACACACACGTACACCCACACAACACACACACAGGATAGCGCGCTGGCTTGCCATTCTGTGGTAGCCGGTTCGAATCCTCACTGCTCTCAGGAATTTTTCACTGACAAATATAGGGCTGTCCTCCTTGAGCAAGATGATGGGTGTGTGTGAGGTCCCAGCATTACCCAAAGATCGGTAATGATGAGCTCCAAGATCGCATCGGGAGGGTGAATGAAACTGGTGAACGCGGGTCCGACTCGCGTGGACAAGACCATGGGTGAATAACACACACACATACAAACACACATACACACACACACACACACACACACACTCTCACACATCAGAAGCTGGAAACAATAACTGTAACATTACGCTCATCAAACAGACACATAATTCCTTCTCTCAGCATGATGGGAAGAAGGGAAGGGAGGGAAGGGAGGGAAGATATGAAGGAAGGAAGAAAGACGAGGAGATGCGGGGTCGTTGTGATGAGAGAGAGAGGAGAGGAGAGAGAGAGAGAGGAGAGAGAGAGTGAAGAGACAGGAGAGGAGGAAATAAGAGAAGTGGAGGCAGAAGGAGAGAGAGAGAGAGAGAGAGTCAGATAAGATATTTCATCCTATCTATCACACTTTGCAAGTACCATACAGGTTTGATTACAAAGCGCCGCACGTCAGCAGACTAGCGGACTCGAACCGCGACGATGCGAGGACTGCAAATTGCAAGCTCAGTCTTACCAACTGTACCCGGACGGGCGAGAGAGAGAGAGAGAGAGAGAGAGAGAGAGAGAGAGAGAGAGAGAGAGAGAGAGAGAGAGAGAGAGAGAGAGAGAGAGAGAGAGAGAGATGATTAATCACAGAGAGTATACGGAGCTTGAGAGAGCAGAGAATCGAGTAAATCCAGAGAAGAGAGAGACGAGAAGAGAACAAGAACGAGACAGAGAAGAGAAGAGAGATGAGGTATGTTGAGTTAGCGAGTATGGAATCAAGAGAGAAGATGAGAGAAGATCTGATGTCACAGAAAGTGGTTCATAGAGTCCGGACAAGGAAGAGGGATGAGAGAAGGTACGTAATAGAGGTAGATATCAAGGCAAATAGAGGTACTGTTTATCCAATATGGATTTAACATGACGCTTATATTCTGGTATCGTATTCATCACCACATCTACGTAGCAACACACTACACATCAAAAGCTGAAGTTTTTGTTTTCAGTCTAAGGGTATTTGGTAACTAGCACCCGAATAGAACGAACTCTTCGCTGTATACACCATTACTGGCTCTCTGGCTCCGGTACAAGGAAAGGATCGCAGACGGTACTCTTAGATGGTAGATATCAGTGTCAATATAGATTACGTATATAAAATGGGATTTAAGTGACTATAATCACGTATTCATGTACTAACTACGTAGCTAATCTAGTGAATCTTCTGGCGATTTTTCAATTTGTTATTCTGAAGGTTTAGGAAACTGTCGCCGATAGGAACCTCGCAGAAACCAACCCAGACTCCGTCGAACATGGAACATGTACTCGCCGACGTGTACATTTCGGCACAGTTACAGACACTTTAATTGATGAAAGGTCTTCTAACCTACCACATATCTAGCCTAACATTCAGTTATGTTGGGTATTTGATCCTGAATGCAGAAACACGGGGTAAGGGAAACTGCGCGTCGTGAAAAATAGAGAGAGAAACTGTCTACGTCGGCGAGTGTTCCTATCGGCAACAGTTCCAGGTACCATCTGAAGTTGATACGAAGTTCTTTAGCTGCGTGACATTTTTTAAATTCTATTATGTAGGAGAGAGAGAGAGAGAGAGAGAGAGAGAGAGAGAGAGAGAGAGAGAGAGAGAGAGAGAGAGAGAGAGAGAGAGAGAGAGAGAGAGAGAGAGAGAGAGTAGAGTATACTAGCAGAAGTGACCCGTAATAAGCTGCAATAAAGAAAAAAACCTACTCTTTCAACTATAATGAAGAAATAGAATAAACCTGGCTGAATATAGTTTAAAATCATCCCAGAAATGACCTTAACCCTTCCTGAAAGTTTGGTTGAAATTATAACAGAAATGGTGGACCCTTAGCTGGACAGACGGACATTCAGTGCAATAAACTCTGCGGCCACGCCTTGCCGCATTTCACTAACTATGTAGAATTTTATGCAATATTATTATGCCCTCATTACCATGCCCTTGTCTTTTTCATACAACACTTTTTCTTCTTTTTTATATTCTTCTTCTACCATCTCCTCCTCCTCCTCCTCCTCCTCCTCCTCCTCATGTCATTAATCAAGAGAACCTATTCGAACTTTCTCCTCACGTGACAACAAGAAACAACGGTCTAAAACTGAATGGTCAACGTTGCAGCACAGATCTCCGTAAAAATTATTTCAATGTTAGAGTTGTTGAACGTTGGAACAAATTACCAGCAAATATTGTCGATGCTATCACAATAACTTCATTTAAAAACAGACTTGACGCGTACCGTAAAGTAAATGGGTTTTGATAGTGCCCTGCGAATTCATATTATAGTCCCCCGGATCGACTAGTGTTAGTAGTAGTTGTAGTTAGCATACTTCATATCCTATCATTCTTCACTACGAAACTTCCATGTTCCTATCTTCTTTAGGGACATGGTATCATTTTCCAACTGTTTTTTTACATGTAGTTGATAGTTAGTAGTATGTAGTTCAGCAGATACCCTCGTCATGGACCAATAGGTTTCCTGGTGTCTGTTATTCCTATGTATTCCTATGTATTCCTATGTATTCCTATGTATTCCTATGTATTCCTCCTCCTCCTCCTCCTCCTCCTCTCCTCCTCCTCCTCCTCCTCCTCCTCCTCCTCTTCCTCCTCCTCCTCCTCCTCTTCCTCCTCCTTGTCATAATTCATACTATTTGCTCCTTTTTTTCACCATCCCCACAAGCCCCCTCCTCCTCCTCCTTAATTTTCTCTCATTTTCTTTCACCATCTCCTCCTCCTCCTCCTCCTCCTCACCGCGGGCGTGACGGAGCAGCCATGAGGGCGTGGGTGACCTGCCTGCTGATGATGACAGTAGTGGTGGTGGTGGTGGTGGAGGTGGAGGGGTTAGAGGAGGACCCCCAAACACCTGACTACAACCTCGATCTCCAGGAAGAAGGTGAGTGAGTGAGTGAGTGAGTGAGTGAGTAAGTGAGTAAGTGAGTGAGTGAGTGAGTGAGTGAGTGAGTGAAGGAGGGAGGGAGGGAGGGAGTGAGGGAGGGAGATAATGAGGGAGGGAGATAATGAGCATGTATGTGATGATGAATGTGTAAGTTCAATGAGTAAGAAATAAACCATTTAAAAGATATACCAGTAATACTCCATATCATTGTTGCTACTTCCTTCTATCCTCTTCTCTTCTTCTTTTTCATTTTCATTATTATTTTCCTCCCTTACATCCTTTATCGTCCGTCCTTCCCTTCCTCCCTCCCCTCCCTCCTCAAAAATACATATAAACACCTTCTTTTCTTATATTTTTCCGTTACATCTCTCTCTCTCTCTCTCTCTCTCTCTCTCTCTCTCTCTCTCTCTCTCTCTCTCTCTCTCTCTCCCCCCCCTTCGTTCCTCAACCCCTTGAGACCCAGAACGTAATTTCTATTGTAAATTGCGTACCATTAGACGATTTTTAGTGAATATAAACATTATTTTATAGATGTGACCTGTTTAGTATCCTTGTCCACTAACTTATTTGGTATATTCGTTACTTTTCGTGATTTTATGGTTAACAACGGACGATTTTGTTTTATAGGAAAGGAAAAATCTGGGTTTGAAGAAGTTACTTAACAAATCGCTTACCATTTCCTTCCTTTCCTTTCCCTCCCACCTCCCTCAGAGCCACGTTTGCAAGTGCCTCTCTCCCTGTGGCTGCGAAACGCCCCCCTGAACCCCCGCCTGCCCCTCCTCACACCCACACCAATCAAGAAAGCTGGACGCAGGTTTCGAACAGCCTCCAGGTGGGTAATTTACAAGACACGCTTAACCCCTTGAGGCCCAGAACGTAATTTCCATTGTAATTTGGTATACTATTAGACAATTTTAATTAATATAACCAATATTTTAATAGATATGACTTGTTTAGTATCCTTATCCAACTAATTTGGTATATTTAGGTCCTTTTGTAATTTTATGACTAACAACAGACGATTTTATATAGCAAAGGAAAGATCTGGGTGTGAAGGGGTTAAATGGTCTTAAAATGTGTTCTCGTTGACTTAGTGATTAGTTAGTGTGATTCACGTACTAAAGGATCATCAGTCTTATATTTTACTGTTCTAAATTCCCAGTAAACAAATATCTTTATACTGAAACGTTTACCAATCATACGTATTCCTGCCCTAAACGTTCTAATCATACGTATTCCTGCCCTAAACGTTCTAATCATACGTATTCCTGCTCTAAACGTTCTAATCATACGTATTCCTGCTCTAAACGTTCTAATCATACGTATTCCTGCTCTAAACGTTCTAATCATACGTATTCCTGCTCTAAACGTTCTAATCATACGTATTCCTGCTCTAAACGTTCTAATAATACGTGTTCCTGCTCTAAACGTTCTAATCATACGTATTTCTGCTCTAAACGTTCTAATCATACGTATTCCTGCTCTAAACGTTCTAATCATACGTATTCCTGCCCTAAACGTTCTAATCATACGTATTCCTGCCCTAAACGTTCTAATCATACGTATTCCTGCTCTAAACGTTCTAATCATACGTATTCCTGCCCTAAACGTTCTAATCATACGTATTCCTGCTCTAAACGTTCTAATCATACGTATTCCTGCCCTAAACGTTCTAATCATACGTATTCCTGCCCTAAACGTTCTAATCATACGTATTCCTGCTCTAAACGTTCTTCAATCAAATGTTTTCATCCCTAATCGCTCACCAATCACCAATCAACTCTTGCCATTAACCGTTTAACATATAGCTACACCTACCGTAGATAACACTTTAGTCGCCAGCTGCAATAATGTCGCCAGCCGCCATATATTACGAATTATAGCATCACTACTGATTTGTATGTGCCACTGAAGATGACACACTGTAGTTTCTATCATGACTGTATAATCTACCCTGTTTCAGCGTTGTTTTATGCTTTGTAGCTGCAAGTATATACGGTTTCAAATTTCCCTACTCGGTTTTTTTTCGCGCGACGACGACGGCGGGAGGACACTCAGTAAATAAACACTAGCTGGCGACCATATTGTTGGTCGCCACTCTGGTGATATTTTTGTCATTTGTGCATTTATAGCCCTAATATGACACAGATGACGACAAAAAATGACAGACTCTCCAGATAGCCCCTTCTAACTGTCCTGAAATCATGGATTTAGAAATGTAAGTATTAACGCCACCACACGTCTGTACATCGAAAAAAACGTTGTCCTGGTGACTTTAGTGTTATCTACGGTAGTTAGAACATACATAATTTATTGTTATATGTTTAGCCGCAGCAACAGAGAGAGAGAGAGAGAGAGAGAGAGAGAGAGAGAGAGAGAGAGAGAGAGAGAGAGAGAGAGAGAGAGAGAGAGAGAGAGAGGAAAAAAAAAAGAGCATTGTGTGCAAGAGCAAGAGATAAGATTGTGAATAACGACAGTCTGATTTCCAGTTAATAGAAAACATAACATGCATAGGTTACACATTTTTTTTTTTTTTTTATCCATGACGCACGCACGTCACACACCTTCCGATAACACATGAAAGAGTTAAATGTTAAAATAGAACATAGAAGGCCACAAAACAAAGCCTATCGATAGCTGATGTGATTGCAAACAGGCCGTATATAGATAACACAGTTTACGCCAGCAAAAATTTAAGAAAATTTAACATGAGAAAATGAGAATTTTTCACTCAGCTCAACTCCGTGTCACCTTTAGCCCATACTAAATAAAACTTTAACCCTACTTTATTTCTCTTTTTCTCTCTTTACTTGGCTCCAGTGGCGTCACCGCGGGGGGGCTAAGAGGGACTTAGCCCTCCCAAGTCAAAGACTCAGCCCCCCAAAAATTGAGCCAGGGTAAGGCAGTGGGTGGCAGGGTAACACAGGACGGGAGGCAGGTTAACACAGTGGTAGGCAGGTTAAGGCAGTGGGAGTCAGGGTAAGGCAGTGGGAGCCAGGGTAAGGCAGTGGGAGGCAGGGTAACACAGGACGGGAGGCATGTTAACACAGTGGTAGGCAGGTAAAGGCAGTGGGAGCCAGGGTAAGGCAGTGGGAGGCAGGGCAACACAGGACGGGAGGCATGTTAACACAGTGGTAGGCAGGTAAAGGCAGTGGGAGCCAGGGTAAGGCAGTGGGAGGCAGGGTAACACAGGAAGGGAGGCAGGTTAACACAGTGGGAGGCAGGTTAAGGCAGTGGGTGGCAGGTTAACACAGGACGGGAGGCAGGTTAAGGCAGTGGGAGGCAGGTTAAGGCAGTGGGAGCCAGGGTAAGGCAGTGGGTGGCAGGGTAACACAGGACGGGAGGCAGGTTAACACAGGATGGGAGGCAGGTTAAGGCAGTGGGAGCCAGGGTAAGGCAGTGGGAGGCAGGGTAACACAGGACGGGAGGCAGGTTAACACAGTGGTATGCAGGTTAAGGCAGTGGTTGCCAGGGTAAGGCAGTGGGAAGCAGGTTAAATCTGCTTTTAGTTACTTTATCATGATCATGTACTTTATTCTGTTTAATTACAGTATTCCATGTACCTGTTTTTGTGCAATAAGGGAAATACCTTGAATATATTCAATCAATCAATCATTGGGGGCATACGCCGGGGGGCGCGTCGCCTCGCCCACCCTACGACGCCACTCCCTGGGGTCACCACGCGCGAGTTCCCATGCAGGCTCCTTTCCCATACCAAGCAGCTCTCGACAAGAAACATCAACTTGCCCCAGCCACGAGCCTTGTGGGCGACCCCTTGGCCTCCTCCACGCCGGATTGTCTTACAGATACAACCCGATGGGAAGGATCGGTTTCAGGGTAGCGTGCCACATGCCCATATAGTCGAAGTTGGCGCGGACGGACTATGCAGGTAATAGGCCTCGATTCAGTCTCACGGTGCAATCGCTGATTTGACACGTAATCATTCCAGCGATACCCCATGATTCTGCGAAGACACTTATTACCAAAGGCATTGATTCGTCTCTTCAAGTCACTATTTAGTTTCCATGTCTCACTACCATAGAGTAAGACAGGAATCACAAGCGACTTGAAGATCCGGATCTTTGTCCTTCTGCACAGGTACCGACAACGCCAAATACTCCCGCTGAGCGAGTCCATAACAATGTGGGCTATGCCAATCCGCCGTAAGACTTCTTGACGTGACCCGCCGTCATTATGGACTGCGCTACCAAGGTATGTAAAACTTTCCAAGATCTCAATGTTCTCGCCACACGCATGAACAGACTGTACTGCTTCATCTAGTAAGTCTCCAAACACCTGGACCTTGGTCTTGAGCCAGGAGACCTCAAGTCCCAAAGGCTTTGCCTCCTCGTGCAGCGCCTCGAGAGCCATCACCAGGACCTCCAGCGACTCAGCAAGGATTACTGCATTATCGGCAAAAACAAGATCAGTGATCTTGGTGTTGCCGACGGATACTCCACAATCACTTTGAACTACAACCGTGTCCAATACCCAGTCCATACAAGCGTTGAAAAGTGATGGGGCAAGGAAGCACCCTTGCCTCGCTCCTGTATTCACAGGAAAGAAGCTAGATACACCTGCCCCACACTTCACAGCACTCTCAGTCCCAGAATACAGACCAGTTATCAAACCAATAGAATATATTGTAAGTTTATATTTATATATTTTTTTCATTATCAAGATAAAACCTTACTGAGAAACAAACCAAAAACATACATTGTGCAATTCCTTTGTGTTTATTAGTGGAGAGAGAAAAATGGCAATTTTATTATTTTGTATAGACAGAATAATTTTTTTCTTCAAATTATCAAATTTAGTTAATATGGTATGATGCATGATATAACTCTATTAATTTATGTGTCATGTAATTAAAGCTTAATTCCACTTTCTTCTCTTTTTTGGGCCTCAAAATTACCCTGGAACTGATTAATTTTCAAAATTACCCCCCGACCCCCCAGCTGGATAGCCCATCACCACCCCGGGGCTAAAGCCCCCCCAAATTTTTTTCCTGGTGACGCCACTGCTTGGCTCACTCTCTTCACGTCGATTGTGCCCTCATTCTTACTTACTTTTAGTATGATTAGATTGCACATTAATCACATATGGCGTGTATTTGCAGGGTGAGTAGGAGGTATACATGTGTGTCCGTACGTATAATTAGAGTAATTAGGATGACGTCAATTAAGAGCAACATTTGGGTATCGATAAATAAAAACAACACTTCCATCTCTTACCAGGTAGCTGTTCCCAGATCTGTCTCGATCGCGCTGTGGAAAATTAAGCGGTTTTTTTTATCCATTTGCGTCACTGGGTTTCAAGCAATAGCATATCCAATATGCAGTATATGCAATACTGCAACACTGCAAATGCAGTCAATAGTGCAATGTTGCAATATCTAAAATACAAACAAATAAAATAAAAGTGTTGTTCCGGCACCGTGTGTGTAACATGGGTGACCACCCTTCGGAAGTGAACTGTCCACCCCTACAGCCTCTACTGATATCGCTCACGCTCTTGCCGGCGGTACATGTTACTGCAGCCAGCTGCTGGTGCTTCACATGCTGGAGAATCCGGACAACTCCAGACAGTTCGGCGCGGTGGCTCCCTCGTGCACATTCCAACACCGGTACTTCACCCCGGGAAGCGGGTCACAACCCCCGGCTAACACCCGGTACCCAATTCACTGCTGGGTGGACATGGGCTCGGGTGTAAGGAGACCGCCCATCTGTCTCGTCCTGGCCAGGATTCGAACCCAGCATCTCTCAATTGTGAATCGAGCACGCTACCACTGCGCCACAGGCTACCCGATATACAAGGGGTTCATACTGTAACTGATTAAACATTACAGATAAGTGAGATAACTACAGATATCATATATAAATAACACAGTTTACGCCGACAGATAAAAGAAAATTGAGCATGAAAGAAAACTATTTTTTTTTACTATGCTGAACTCTGTGTCACCTTCAGCCTAAACTAAATCATAAGAACATAAGAATATGAAAATAAGGAAGCTACAAGAGGCCGTGAGACTTACACGAGGTAGTTCCTGTTACTTAACACTACCTGCATCTACCTTTCATCCCCATCCATGAATTTATCTAGCCTCACTTTAAAGCTCTCTAATGACTTCGCACTAACTACCTGTCTACTGAGTTCATTCCAATCATTTACCATCCTATTTGTGAACCAGTTTTCCCTATTTCTTTTTTTGAATATACGCTTTTGCAGCTTAAATCCGTTACTTCTTGTTCTATTCTGGTTAATAGCCGTAAGAACTTTTCCTACCTCTCCTTTATTAAATCCCTTTATATATCCACTTAAAAACTTCTATCAAACTTTAACTCGCCATTATTTCCCTTTTGTCTCTCTCTTTAATGACTGGGCTCACTTTCTTCATGTCGACGATTACGCCCTCATTCTTACTTCCTTTCAATATGATTAGCTTGGCACATTTATCGCGTTGTGGCTTGCATTTGCAGGCCGGGTGAGTTGTCCGTATAGCCTATGTTATAAGTACAAATTTAATTAAGTTGCCGTGGTGAATCCTCAGGGTCAAAACCTATAACCTTACTGGCGATGTTTACTAGACGGGTTTTAGGTTGAATTCATATGCATAAGCTATGGATAGATGGATGAGAGAGAGAGAGAGAGAGAGAGAGAGAGAGAGAGAGAGAGAGAGAGAGAGAGAGAGAGAGAGAGAGAGAGAGAGAGAGAGAGAGAGAGAGAGAGAGAGAGAGAGAGAGAGAGAGAGAGAGAGAAAAACAAAAATACAGAAGGAAAAAATAACACTCGTAATAATGAAATAATCGCTTGACGTCAGTGGCAGAGTCACATAAAATTCAACATTAACTATATATATATGACCTTACCCTTATCCCCCCCTTCTTTCCCTACTCCTCCCTCCCCTCCTTCACCTTATTATCTTACTACAGTGTCAAAACTCGCTCGATTTTTACGGAGGATGACGTCAAGAGCAACATTTGGGTCTCGATAAATAAAAGCAACACTTCCTCTCCTGTTCCCGGGAGAGGAAGGCGGGAAGGTTCTCTCTCTCGCGCTGGGGAAAATTAAGCGGTTTTTTTTACCCATTTTCGTCACTGGGTTTCAAGCAATAGCATATCCAATTAATATGCAGTCAATAGTGCAAATATGCAATGTTCCAATATCTAAATTACAAACAAATAAAATAAAAGTGTTGTTCCGGCAGAGGGTGGACTTGGTTGTGCCACCCTTTGGAAGAGGCGTCTCTTCAGGCCCCCTTCCACGGTGCGATCTGATCGTACGACCAATCGTACCGTGGATGGGGGCCTTTACGAAGTGGCTACCACAGCCTCTACTGATATCGCTCAAGCTAGATAGCGAGTGATACATGTCAGATGGCAGAAGTCTAGCAATTCTGCCTGAGATGAAATGCTGGAGTCCGTCCGGACCAAGGCAGTCTTATAATCAGATAAAGTCTTCCTCGGTCCGGTCAACTCCACACAGTACGGCGCGGTAGCGGACATCCCAACACCGGTACTTCACCCCAGAAAGCGGGTCACAACCCACGGCTTATAACCTGGTACCCATTCACTGCTGGGTGGACAGGGGCTCGGGTGTAAGGAGACCGCCCATCTGTCTCGTCCTGGCCGGGATTCGAACCCAGCATCTCTCGGTTGTGAATCGAGCACGCTACCACTGCGCCACAGGCTACCCGATATAGAAGGGGTTCATACTGTAACTGATTAAACATTACAGATAAGTGAGATAACTACAGATATCATATATAAATAACACAGTTTACGCCAACAAAGATAAAAGAAAATTGAGCATGAAAGAAAACGAATTTTTTTTACTATGCTGAACTCCGTGTCACCTTCAGCCTAAACTAAATCATAAGAACATAAGAACATGAAAATAAGGAAGCTACAAGAGGCCGTGAGACTTACACGAGGTAGTTCCTGTTACTTAACACTACCTACATCCACCTTTCATCCCCATCCATGAATTTATCTAGCCTCCTTTTAAAGCTCCCTAATGACTCCACGCTGTAACTACCTGTCTACTGAGTTCATTCCAGTCATTTACCACCCTATTTGTGAACCAGTTTTTTCCCTATTTCTTTTTTTAATCAACGCTTTTCCAGCTTGAATCCGTTACTTCTTGTTCTACACTGATTACTAGCTAGCAGTAAGAACTTTTCCTACCTCTCCTTTATTAAATCCCTTTATTTATCCACTTCAAAACTTCTATCAGACTTTAACTCGCCATTATTTCCCTTTTGTCTCTCTCTTTAATGACTGGGCTCACTTTCTTTTTTTCTCCGTCACTTTAATCTTTTCTTGATATCTGCTAGCATTCTGATTAACATTAGTTTCTGGACCACCACTATATACTAATAACAAAACAGTAGCTAACCAATATATCACATAATATCCAATACTAATTTTAAACTCACTTTTATTTTTCTCCCTTCCCTTCCTTGTACGTATGTGTTTGTGTCTGTCCATTCGTTTATGCGTGTTTCTTTTTTTCTTTCTTCTAAATACTGCCTTTCTGATTACCATTAATTTCAGGACCACCACTATATACTTATAACAAAATAGTAAGTAACTAACCAATAGTATAACCAATACTAATCTTTTTTTATCTCTCTCTCTCTACCCTTCAGTGTCTTCGTATATCTGTCTATTCGTCTATGCGTGTTTCTTTTTTTTAAATACTGCCTTTCTGATTACCATTAGTCTTAGGATCACCACTATATGCTTATAACAAAATAGTAGCTAACCAACATATCACATTATATGCAATACTAACTAACTTATTTTCCCCTCCCCTACTGTTCGTATTTGTCCATGCGTCTATACGATTTTTTTTTTCATCATAAATATTGCCTCCCTGATTACCATAAGCTTCAGTACCACCACTATATAAATACTAATAAAAAATTATCTCTTAACCAACATATCACATTATATTCAATACGGTACCTGGAACTGTCGCCGGTCGGAACTCTCGCCGCCGTCGTCGAGTGTTCCAATTCTTGATATTACAGGACCCAATATATACATTTAATCAAGTGTTACCCGTGTTTCTGCATTCAGGGATGAAATACTATCGTTAGCTTGATCAGTTAGGTTAGATTAGGTGCCAATGTCCGGGTTAGGTTAAAATTTCCACGTCGACGAGAGTTCTAGTTTGTTGTTTCGGCGAGAAATCCCATCGGCGACAGTTCCATAAACCTCCAATACTAATATATTTTTCTCTCTCCCGTCCCTAATATGTTCGTGTCTGTCCCTGCGTGTGCTTATGCCTGGTGTGGTGACAGTAGCAAGCCCGAGTACCAGCTTTGCAGACCCAGCCGCAGGGAGGTGTTGGCATTGCTCCTGGCGCTGCACGAGGTGAGGCAAGGGCGGAACACGGATGCCCTGGTGCGGCTCTGCAACATGCACGCCCACCCCGCCTCTCTCGACACCAATATTCGCTTCCTTGGGTGAAACGCGATACAGGACACAAGAAAGAGAAGAAATCAAGGAAATAGAGACGTTTAAGTTTAACCTCTTCACGCCCACATCTTAAAAATTTCCTTTCCTATAAAAAAAAGTCTGTTGTTAGCCATAAAATTACGAAAAATACCTGAGTACACCAAATTAGTTAGTCGACAAGGATACTAAACAGGTCATAGCTATAAAATGTTGCTTATATCCACTAAAACTCGTCTAATGGTACCCAAATTACAATGGAAATTACGTTCTGGGTCTCAAGGGGTTAAGATAAGTCAAGAAAGGATGACTGGGGTGAAAAAAGGTGAAATGTGAAATAAAAGTGATGGCATTGGATGATCAAGCAAGGAAAGGGAGGGAAAGAGATGCAGAGGAAGTATTGAAGAGGGAACAGAAGACGGGAAGGACCTACTACTGTACTACTTAAGTATGGGTGATAAAATAGGGGGGGGGGGGGGATAAAATAAAGGGGAATGAAAAGTAGATGTATGTACAAATGGAAGAATTAGGGTAAAGAGGGGAAGTAGGGGGCAGGGGAAGGGTGTGAGGGGAAAAAGACGAGGGTTATTATTGAAGACGACGTAGAAAAAAATACCTGTTATCCGTGTGTGTGTGTTAACCAAAATCTATTTACTTGTATTAACAATATTTTTTTTTTTTGGGTCACATCAATGTATCTTTTTTTCTAGTTGTAAGAATCAACTATGTATGAACTACGCTTGTTCAATATTCTTGCATGGCGCTTTTATAGCTTAACTGAAATGCTCTAAGTCTAAATATCGCTACGTGAGTAGTAGGATAAGAATTTTCCTTCGCACCTGTTAAAGAAACAACCATCTCTGTATCAGTCTCAGCATACAGTTATCAATACAGCACTATATAGTTATATGTGTAAATATATATAACTACTTCTCAAGCCAAGCCAATAATTTATCTTCACTATGTCACAATTATTATGCTATAATTATGAGGGATGAATATTAGAAGTACTGTACGTACATGAGTGAGTACATGCACGTGAACAGTGGCGTACGTACCGAGGGGGGGGGGGGCAATATATATTATATATATATTAATAATATATTTTGCCCCCCCCCCCCCCTCCCTTTCACTTTCCTGGGTACGCCAGCCACTGCACGTGAAACACGGCTAAATACAAATACTGACCTAATACAAAATAATACTACTACTACTAATAGTGTAGTAATAATAATTATAAAATTCATATTTTTTTCATGGGCATTCAGATCAGAGCACATATTGTGAGTATCCAATATCCAATCCATTCCATTACAATAAAATAAAAAAGTGTTGTTCCGGCACCGTCTGTGCGCACTTCAGCCGAGGTGGCCTCTACTGATATCGCGGTACACTGCTTTGGCTCGCAGGTTCCCTGGCCAGCGGGCGTGTGGCGACAGGGGTCCGTCGCGATACATGTCAGGTACCCTTGGGATTGCTCATCGATAGGGTTGTGTCCGTTATGGCTGGCGAACATACTGACATGCTGGAGGAAACACACCCAATGACTCCAGACAGTTCGGCGCGGTGGCTCCCTCGTGCACATTACAGCACCGGTACTTCACCCCAAGAGCAGGTCACAACCCCCGGCTTACACCTGGTACCCATTCACTGCTGGGTGGACAGGGGCTTGGGTGTAAGGAGACCGCCCATCTGTCTCGTCCTGGCCAGGATTCGAACCCAGCATCTCTCGATTGTGAACCGAGCGCGCTACCACTGCGCCACAGGCTACCCGGTAGTTCTGAGATACATACCTGCAACTGATTGATCATTACAATAACATTACAAAAACAATTAAAGGGATCTCAACATTCTCAAGGTCTAAAGAAGTTATTTGTTGGCTCTCTGGTGGTGGGGAAGGATGACCGTGAGTGGGAGGAATCATGGGTGAAAAAAATGATTCTGCAGGAGCTGACCTAGGTATCGATTCAAACTGGTGGACGTGTTTGTAATGTACTGTAATTGTAATGCAGTGATCATGGGATTCACGGGCAGACATAAATAAGATCACGTGACCCTTAGCTACCACACGGAAATATCTTGGTAATGGATGCCTCCATTATTAATACTTATCATCACCGAATCTTCAGAGAAAGAGAGAGAGAAGGTGGGGGCAATTACCCTTCGAATTTTCAAGAACACGCAATGCAAAAATAAGTAATAAGCTCTGCCATGTAACGCTGTGATTCTGCCAAATAAGTGGAACACAGAAATACACAGGTTTTCACGCACTTCGCAGCCCCACGCCCGTCTCACCCCAGCCCCACGTCTAACTCACCCCAGCCACACGCCTGCCTCACCCCAGCCACACGCCTGTCTCACCCCAACTCCACGCCTGTCTCACCCTAACCCCACGCCTGTCATGCATGTACACTCACACACACACACGCACACACACACACACACACACGCACGTACGCATGCACGCGCGCACGCACACACACATGCACACACACACACACACACACACCACACACACACACATACCAGAGGTGGGCACTTCCGCAAATTGCGGAAGTCCGAATTCGTTTGCGGATTTATTTGCGGAAGTGTAAATGTTTGCGGATTTGCGTTTGCGGAAGCACTTCCGCAAACGCAAATATGTCCGCTAACTCTCAATTTTGAACATGATTCCTGCGCGGCTACGCGTCCAGAGAACGTTGCTTGCCCACCAGTGACTCTCCCTCTTTGATCAAATGGATTTTTTGATGGCCACAGCAATCCTGCACTCTGGGACTGAGAGTGCTGTGAAGTGTGGGGGAGGTGTATCCAGCTTCTTTCCTGTGAATACAAGAGTGAGGCAAGGGTGCGTACGTCCTTGCCCCATCACTTTTCAACACTTGTATGGACTGGGTATTGGGCAAAGTTGTAGATCAAAGTGATTGTGAAGCACCCCTCGGCAACACCAAGATCACTGATCTTGTTTTTGTCGATGATGCAGTAATCTTTGCTGAGTCACTGGAGGTCCTGATGATGGCTCTCGAGGCGCTGCACGAGGAGGTAAAGCCTTTGGGACTTGAGGTCTCCTGGCTTAAGACCAAGGTGCAGGTGTTTGGAGGCTTACTAGATGAAACAATATAGTCTGTTCATGCGTGCGGCGAAAACATTGAGATCTTGGAAAGTTTTACATACCTTAGTAGCGCAGTCCAAAATGATGGCGGGTCACGTCAAGAAGTCTTACGGCGGTTTGGCATAGCCCACGGTGTTATGGACTCGCTCAGCGGGAGTATTTGGCGTTGTCAGTACCTGTGCAAGAGGACAAAGATCCGGATCTTCAAGTCGCTTGTGATCCCTGTCTTACTCTATGGTTGTGAGACATGGACACTAAATAGCGACTTGAAGAAGCGAATCAATGCCTTTGGTACTAAGTGTCTTCGCAGAATTATGGGGTATCGCTGGGATGATTACGTGTCAAATCAGCGATTGCACCGTGAGACTGAATCGAGGCCTTTTACGTGCATAGTCTGTCAGCGCCAACTTCGGCTATATGGGCATGTGGCACGCTACCCTGAAAACGATCCTTCCCATCGGGTTGTATCTGTAAGAGACAATCTGACGTGGAGGAGGCCAAGGGGGCGCCCACAAGGCTCGTGGCTGGGGCAAGTTGATGTTTCCTGTCGATATTTGCTTGGTATGGGAAGGGAGCCTGCATGGGGACTCGCGCGTGGTGATCCCCCGGAGTGTCGTCGTTGGGTGGGCGAGGCAACACGCCCCCCGGCGTATGCCCCCAATGATTGATTGACAGCAATCCACCCCCTCTTCAAGCTGCATGTTGTCCGCCTTTTTAACTCTAATAATGTAGATGCCATGATATCAAGACTGCTTTTCGAGGTCACGGAGCAGGCTGTCTTGGATTCCTCAGAAGGCAGCAGCCCAGATGAAGACGAAGAGGATATATTTTTCAAGGTGAGACTTGTTAATTTTATCAATATCTACTGCATCTTCCGCTCAGTTGTGACAGTTCATTATTCCAACTCATTATATTAGCAATATTGAGCGTCATGCTGTTAAGTTATTTTAATATTTATGATTTAAGTGCAATAATATATTTTTAAAACAATCTAAGTATTTTTTTTTCTAAGTAACCGAATATTTTTTTTCTGACTCCGATACTAAATTTTTATTATATATATATATATTATAAATATTTATACTATATATATATATATATATATATATTACAAATGTATCTATTATTTCCATGCTGAATAGCCCAGGACTCACAGTAAGAGGGCACAAACTATACGCTCTCCAAAAGATGGAAAAAGCTTGAGAGTTGATGTTCAGAAAGCAGGGAACAGCTCGAGCAGGCCACTTTCCCGCCCTTCCCAACGCTGGGAGATGTGTGTTGTTAAGTTACAAAAGCCATACAAAGCTCTGGCAGCTGAGGACTGTTTCCCAGTGTCCATGCCATGAAGGCCAAGAGAGCGAAGTCTGACCTGCCGATAATTTTGAGAGATTGGTCTTCATGAGGAAACTGGATCTGCTCAAGATGGCATTGTCACAGAGGACCGAAGAGGAGTCGGGGTTAACGGTCCTGATATCTTATCATGAAATATGATTTGATGTAGTGTACTTATTAGTAATTATTACCCTAGTGTCACAAAGTGAATCATGATGAGTGGTCACAATGAGGGGAAGGTTGAAATGTGAGCTATAACATCTTGGGCGCTGAGGGGTAAGTATAAAATTATATATATTATAATATATATTGATGATGGGTCAATAGAAGATAGATAGTAGTAGATAAATTGAGATAGATAGATAGATAGATAGATAGATAGATAGATAGATAGATAGATAGATAATAGATAGATAATAGATATATATATATATAGATAGATATATATATATACCTATATATATCAATAATTATTGCCATAAGTGTTTTAGTAAATAATATATAAATTTATACCACAAAGTGGTTTGCGGTTTGCGGACTTGCGGTTGCGGAAGTGTGAACTTCAAGAAATTTGCGGACTTGCGGTTGCGGAACGTAAGGATTGGGGTTTGCGGATTTGCGTTTGCGGAAGTGGATTTTCGTTTGCGGTGCCCACCTCTGACACATACACACACACATGCACACACTCACACACACATACATGCATGCAGTCACACACACATACACACACACACACTCGCACACGCACACTAACGGCAACTCCATGAGTCTAAGGAAGTAGTGACATGCGGCAAGACGTTACAGCAGAGTGTATATTCCTGTAATCTAATCTTTGAAAAGGGTTTTTAGCCCAAAACCCCCCTTCAAAATTATTCAATCGACATTGGACCAATCCGCTTACCACCTACGATTTATTTGCGATTTTATGAGCCTACTCTCATCAAAATTGAATTTACAGTTTCGGCTACCCAAAACAGACAGACAGACAGACAGACAGACACACGGCTACTTCTATAGTATATTAGATAAGTACAAATGTAAATAAGTTACCGTGGTGAATCCTCTGGGTCAAAACCTATAACCTTCTGGCGATGTTTACTGGACGGGTTCTAGGTTGAATTTATATGCATAAGCTATGGATAGATGGATGAGAGAGAGAGAGAGAGAGAGAGAGAGAGGAGAGAGAAGAGAGGAAGGAGAGAGGAGGAGAGAGAGAGAGAGAGAGAGAGAGAGAGAGAGAGAGAGAGAAGAGAGAAAAAAAAATACAGAAGGAAAAAAATAACATAGTAATAATGAAATAATCGCTTGACGTCAGTGGCAGTCACATAAAATTCAACATTAACTATATATATATATGACCTTACCCTTATCCCCCCTTCTTTCCCTACTCCTCCCTCCCCTCCTTCACCTTATTATCTTACTACAGTTTCAAAACTCGCTCGATTTTTACGGAGGATGACGTCAAGAGCAACATTTGGGTCTCGATAAATAAAAGCAACACTTCCTCTCCTGTTCCCGGATCTGTCTCGCGCTGGGGAAAATTAAGCGTTTTTTTTAACCCATTTGCGTCACTGGGTTTCAAGCAATAGCATATCCAATATGCAGTACATGTACTGTAATTCCATATGCAGTCAATAGTGCAAATATGTAATGTTGCAATATCTGAAATACAAACAAATAAAATAAGTGTTGTCCCGGCATCGTGTGTGTGACTTGGTAGTCCACCCTTTGGAAGTGGCTTAGCACACCCCTACAGCCTCTACTGATATCGCTCACGCTAGATAGCTAGTTTGCGATACATGTCAGGAATCCAGCAAACTGCTTGTGATGACATATGCTGGAGAGTCCGGACAACACCGGTACTTCACCGCAGGAAGCGGGTCAGAACCCCCGGCTTACACCTGGTACCCATTCACTGCTGGGTGGACAGGGGCTCGGGTGTAAGGAGACCGCCCATCTGTCTCGTCCTGGCCAGGATTCGAACCCAGCCTCTCTCAGTTGTGAACCGAGTGCATATCCAATATGCAATATCCAACCAATACTACTACTACTACTAATAATAATAATAGTGAGTATGAATGTAATATATATGGAAACAATGAAATTGTGCAATATCCAAATAATATTGTAATATCCAATACAAATAAAATAAAAGTGTTGTTCCGGCACCGTGTGTGCACTTCAGCCGAGGTGGCCTCTACTGATATCGCTCGCGGTACGAAGGGTACGCGATACATGTCAGGATACCCGCGAGGTACCGCAGTACCCTGTGACCGCGGGTTGTGCCGTTATGGCTGGCGAACATACTGACATGCTGGAGATCCGGGCATCATCCATTATTCCAGACAGTTGGGCTCGGTGGCTTCCTCGTGCACATTACAGCACCGGTACTTCACCCCAGGAAGCGGGTCACAACTCCCGGCTTGCACCTGGTACCCATTCACTGCTGGGTGGACAGGGGCTCGGGTGTAAGGAGACCGCCCATCTATCTCGCCCTGGCCGGGATTCGAACCCAGCATCTCTCAGTTGTGAACCAAGCGCGCTACCACTGCGCCACAGGCTACCCGATTATGTGGGAATACATATCTGTAACTGATTGATCGTTATAATAACCGTTACAGTTCGGCAATAGTAATATATCAATACGCAGTAATACATCATAGTAATACGCTACGATATAATACGGAATACAATCAAACAATAGAAAAGCATACAAGAAATAACAAAAATTAAAGAAAAAGCTAGGCATCTTAACATTCTCAAGGTCTCAAAGTTATTTGTTGGCAACTGTTGCCATGGTGGTGGTGGTGGGGGGGATGGATGGATGGGGAAGGATGACCGTGGTGGTGGGGAAGGATGATCATGGTGGTGGTGGTGGTGGAGGTGGGGGAAGGGGAATCATGGAGTGGAAAATAAAGAAAATGGATTCTTGCAGGGAGGCCTGACCTAGGTATCGATTCAAACTGGTGAACGTGTTTGTAATGTACTGTAATTGTAATGCAGTGATCATGGGATTCACGGGCAGACATAAATAAGATCACGTGACCCTTAGCTACCACACGGAAATATCCTATAAGGATATATATTGTTATGGAGGTGGTGGTGGTGGTGGAGGCATGTAGTGGTGGTGGTGGAGGTAGTGGTGGAGGCATGTTGTGGTGTTGTGTGTGTCTTGTGTGTATCACTATCAGCTGGGTGTGGAGGTGGCGCGTGAGTGAGGTGTCGGTGGAGCGACCTTGCCCGCGGGTGGGTGGGTGTGGGGATAGAGCGGGGAATGGTACCAGGAGGACGTGAGATGTGTGCCTCCTCGCACACAGTGAGGCAGTGAGGAAAGAGACGTCTTGAAGGAAAGACGCGCGCCGCTCCTAGGGGAGGCACGTGGGGATTTCCTGGGAGAGGAATTGCCCCTGTGGTGGTGGCACTGTGGTGTACCGTGGTGGTACTGTGGTTGTGGTGGTGGTGGGACTGTGGTGTGCCGTGGTAGCACTGTGGGTGACTGTTGGAGCGTCCCTTGCGACGGCCGAGGAAGAGGCCAGCTGGGGTTGTTGACGTGTTTTTGTACTCTGTAATTGTATCAGGACTATATTCAGTAAACGCAAGAAAGGTGTATCAGAAGTGTTTCCTTCGCCTGTGTTGATTAAAGACGTGAACTATACACAACTCGCTTCACCCTAACATACCGAACTCTGTCGCTGTTTAAGTAAGTCAAGCAGCGGTACTGTAACGCCTATCAGCCTCACAGAGACACCTGGAGTGTGTGATGGGGTCAGGGAGGGCGTAACAATATCCTATATATCCAATAATAACTATAATTATAGTAATGGATGCCGCCATTATTAATACTTATCATCAGTGGCGTACCCAGAATATTGAAAAGGGGGGGGCATATATATATATATATATATATATATATATATATATATATATATATATATATATATATGTATATATAATAAATATATATTTCTAATTATTTATTCCCTGCAGAAGGGGGGGGGGCATGGCCGCCTGTCCCCCCCCCCCTCGGTACGCCACTGCTTATCATCACCGAATCTTGAGAGAAAGAGAGAGGAGGTGGGGGCAATTACCCTTTGAATTTTCAAGAACACGCAATGCAAAAATGAGTAATAAGCAATGCACTCTGCCATGTAACGCGTGACTCTGCTAAATATGTAGAACACAGAAAGACAGGTTTTCACGCACTTCGCAGCCACTTCTACCAAAATTCTTTCGATTTATGATGCGCGATAGTAAGTCTAATATTCTAGTAAGCAAATACTCCATGATCTTCAAATAACACTCTAGTCTATTTTTTTAACTAGGTGAAAAATCCTGACCCCTTGCTACTTACTGACTGATATTTGATGCCAGGAGAAGAGAATACTGTACGGTTCTTCTAAATTTCAGTTGTATATTATCACAGTTAACCCTATTATCAGGTAAACAGAGGCATCATTTTAAGCAAGAGACCTTATGATAGAATGGATTTTTCGCCTCGTTAAAAATAATAGACTATAGTAGCTAGTGATCGTAATTTCGTCTTAATTTCTAACATATGTATTATGTACCAACACTATTATCTTAAGAATACTTACCCAATGATTCTGTCTCGAGTCCTTCGTCGTAACCTCCTCCCACGCCAGCTTGTTCGTCACTGTGGAGGCACTGGAAGCAAACACAAAGATCATACAACCTTAAAACTCACCTGATGATATCCTTGTGATGCATGTACATAAGGCTGAGTTCACAATAGCATGTGTAGGTAAAAATGGTCTTATGTGATGTTTCAGAAGTCTCGAACTGGTGTCTCTGAAAGCAATTCACTCTATTTTAATATGCTTTCTCTTGGTTGTGTGATGAATACGTGACGGAAGGAAAGTAATAAGACACGTGTGGATATATCACAGTATTTAGACACGCGAATATTATAAGGAAAAGGAATTAGTCATTTATTTTGCTGATTCAGATGGGATTCTTCTGAAATATTGTACAGCTGGCAGCTGAAATGATGCCGCGATTGCCTAATTACAATAATAGCTTTCTATAAGGAAAGCTTTTAAGTTGTTAATGCTGCCTAATGTTCAATGTAGATTATTGGATTCCACGAACTACAACAACTACTGCTGCTGCTACTATAGTCTCACCCCAGCCTCACGCCTGTCTCACCCTAGCCCCACGCCTAACTCACACCAGCCACACGCCTGCCTCACCCCATCCCCACGCCTGTCTCACCCAACTCCACGCCTGTCATGCATGTACACTCACACACACACACACACACAAGGGTACTCCGTAGTGTAGTGGTTAGCACGCTCGGTTCACAATCGAGAAGTCCCGGGTTCGATCCCCGGGCGGAGCGTAAACATATGGGCTGTTTCCTTAAAACCCCAGCCCCTGTCCACCCAGCAGTGAATGGGTACCGGGTGTTAGCCGAGGGTTTGTGACCCCCCTTCCGGGGTGATGGCTTCGGCCAACACTAACCACTAGGATGAATGATAAAAATGTTGATATGGAGACGGGGCCACACGAGCGTTGCTCTGGCCCTGTAAAATACAAGTAGATGAATACAACTAGATGAATACATACCAGAGGTGGGCACTTCCGCAAACCGCAACTTCCGCAAATTGCGGAAGTCCGAATTCGTTTGCAGATTTATTTGCGGAAGTGTAAATGTTTGCGGATCGCAAACGCAAATATGTCCTCTAACTCTCAATTTTGAACATGATTCCTGCGCGGCTACGCGTCCAGAGAACGCTGCTTGCCCACCAGTGACTCTCCAGGGGCAGTGGGGGTCAGGGGACTAACGGAGGCGGTGCAGGTGAGCCGTGAGTGTCGTGTGCCCAAATGTAAACAATACGACCGCTGAGCATGCTGCCACCTGGCGGGAGGCAGCAGAAAATATTCAATAGTCTCGAGACGTTCCTGCACCAGGGGTAGTGGGGGTCAGGGGACTAACGGAGGCCGTGCAGGTGAGCCGTGAGTGTCGTGTGCCCAAATGTAAACAATACGACCGCTGAGGATGCTGCCACCTGGCGGGAGGCAGCAGAAAGTGTTCAATAGTCTCAGAGATGTTCCTGCACCAGGGACAGTGGGAGTCAGGGGACTGACGGAGGCCGTGCAGGTGAGCCGTGAGTGTCGTGTGCCCAAATGTAAACAATACGATCGCTGAGCATGCTGCCACCTGGCTACCTACCTTCTAGGTTAGGTTAGGTTAGCTAGGTTTGCTTTGTCCCAATCAGAAATTATAGAAAGGTCATAAGTTAGGCACTCTGTGGCATCTCTCCATGAGTCACTTAGTTCCTGTTGAGTTGGACGCCTAATGAACGACGTTGAAAAATGCAAGGTAGAATCATCAGCAAAGGAGTGGATATATGGCATTGAGTTAGACTTAGAAGATCATTAATGAATAATAGAAAGTGGTGATAGGACAGAACCCTGGGGAACACCACTATTAATATACTTAGGAGAAGAACGATAACATTCTACAGTAGGTGTTACAGAAAGATTAGAAAGGAAACTTAAGATGAAGGTGTAGATTGAAGGATAGAAACCGAATAAGGGTAGTTTATACATTAAGGATTTGTCCAGTCAAAAGCTTTTGATATGTCAAGGGCAACAGCAAAAGTTTCACCAAAACCCTTAAAGGAAGATGACCAAGATTCAGTTGAAAGCTAGATGATCACCAGCAGATCGCCCTCTACGGAAACCGTACTGACGACCAGATAGAAGGTACAATATAATGCTTAAGAATCTTCTTATTAAGTATAGATTAAAAAACGTTAGAAAGGCAGGAAGTCAAAGCTATAGGATGGTAGTTTGAAGGATTAGAACGGTCACCCTTCTTAGGAACAGGTTGGATGTGAGCAATCTTCCAGCAAGAAGGAAAGGTGGACGTAGATAGACAAAGACGGAAAAGTTTGACCAGGCAAGGTGCAAGCACAGAAGCACATATTTTGAGAACAATAGGAGGGACTCCATCAGGACCGTAAGCATTCCGAGGATCTAGGCCAGAAAGAGCAAATAAAACATCATTACGAAGGATCTTAATAAGAAGTCAGAGTATGGAGAAGGAGGAATTCATCAACCAGAATGGAATTTTTAGCAAAGATTTAAGCACAATGTTCAGCTTTAGAAATAGATGAGACAGCTGTGGAGATATCCGGGAGAACCAGAGAAGCATACGAGCGAAAGATGAAGAAGAAACAAATTGTTAGAATTTTTTTTAGCTAGATGCTAGAAGTCACGAGATGATTTTGATTCAGAAAATTTTGAAATTTTCTATAGATGAAAGAGTTTTTGATAAGTTGAAGAAAATATTTGGCATGATTATGGGCAGAAATATAGAGGGCATGAGTTTCAGGAGATGGATGGTTACTGTCCCGTCTGTGAGCCGCCTCTCTATCTTTTTACAGCATGAGAAAAAGCAGAGTTAAACCAAAGTTGACTGGCTTTGGGATTAGAGAAAGTGTGTGAAATGTATGCCTCCATGACAGAGACAATGAATGACCTCAGTTATGCGCTCTGCACAAAGAAATGGGTCTCTGACATGGTAGCAATAATCATTCCATAGAAAATCAAAGTAGTACTGCCTTAGGTCCTCCCACTTAGCTGAGTTGAAATGCCAGAAGCATCTCCGCTTAGGTGGGTCCCAAGGCGGCACCGGAGCAATAGGACAGTTTTTTTTTTTTTTTTTTTTTTTACATTTGTGCCTATAGCGCCTGTAGGCAGTGGTGACCCAGGGCTCGGATGGTAGGCTCTGGAGGTTCACTTGAGGGCTCTGATGGTTGGTCCTCGCCCGTTGGTGGCGCAGGCAGCAGGCAGGTTTCTTATAGTGACGCCTGTGAGGCTCATGCCGCCCCCCTGTGTCCTCCGATGCACTCGCAGTCGAAGGTAGAGTTGATAGGCAGGGCATGTGGGTGTTCTTAGGCCACTCGACGGTGCAGAAAGGTTTTGGGTTTCTTCGGGGATCGAACTCGGGTCACCGAGAACGCCAGTCGGAGACTCTAACCGCTCCGCTACCGCATCCCCATTTACAGAAATAAGATTGTTATCGGAGGAACCCAAAGGAGAGAATACAGTAAAATCCTTATAACTCGGCACTGTATAACTCGGATTTTTTTTATTTTTTTTTATTTTTTAAAAACACCTATGCATATAGCTGCGTGTAGGCAGTGAGCTCCAGGGGTGGGATGGTAGGCCCTGGAGGCTCACTCGAGGGCTGTGATGGTTGGCCCTCGCCCGTGGTGGCGCAGGCAGGATTCTTATAGCGACGCCTGTAATTAGAGGCTCATGCCACCCCCTGTGTCCTCCCATGCACTTGCAGTCGAAGGTAGAGTTAATGGACAGGGCATAGTGTTGCAGTAATTAAGTGCTCAAGTGATGTAAAATTAAGTTGCACAGGTACAGTACTGTATACAATACAGAACAGAGTTGTGATTATAAAGTGATTAAAGTGATACCAATGTTAAAATGTGACCGAGTCCCCCTAACATCTTCTACATGTTACAACAAGGCTCCCCTCTCCTTGGATTACATGCCTGCTGCTACCCGTTCACTGGTAAGTGTTGTTTTTATGCTTCTACAGTACTGTATTTAATTTTTTTCTTTTCTTTTTCATAACCCATATCAGAGGAGGACATTGCATAACTCGGCACATTGAATAACTCGGCAAGGACCAGAGCCCCTATCGTGCCGAGTTATAAGGCTTTTACTATAGTTTCACAGAGTAAGCAGAAGGGTTAGAGGTTAGGATAAGGTCAATAATGTTAGGCGTGTCTCCAAGGATGGTCAGGAATACGGGTAGGGTGCTGCCTCAGTTGCTCTAGGTCTTGAAGGATAGAAAAATTGTAGGCTTGTTCACCAAGTTAGACAGTGAAGTAAGATGATAGTCAAAGCTGGTGGTGAACATTGAAATCGCCAAACAATGACTAATGAATGATAAGACTCATGTAAATTTCAAAATGAGTGATTATATTGATATGAAGTATGAAAAATGTGCATGTTTATAGTCAAGTGGATTGTGTGGATGGATGATCAGCAGCTGTGTTGATGTCCAGTTAAGTTTACTGGTTAGAATTGAAATGTTTTGTAAAATGGTTCGTGAATGACTTGATTTGTTGCGTGAATCTTGACTTGCTTTAATCAATAGCTTTTCAGACTGTGAAAATGCACTTTCATACAAGAACTATGGAAACAGTGTGTTTGTATATGTATGTACTATACAGGTGTGGTGTAGTATATGATATATTTTTTGGTTTGAATACCGTATTTTCAATTTTTTTCTTTTTACCTAGATGAGATGGAATCAATGTAATATCTTTTTATTCAGGGGTAGTACATTTTTTTCATGACTGAAGTTTGCAAGATAGGGCCGGTAGGTGTCTGTCCCGGGCTGGTTTACGGTACCCAAATCTGCCTCTGCTAGTCGCTTTGTATCACCTAATAGGTCTTTCTTCTATCCCAGCTCCTGTTCTTTGTATAAGAATGGACAGTCCTGAGATAAATGGATGCTTTACAGACTTCAAAAAATCAGAAAAATACTCAAAGGACACTTAATAAAACATTAATATGTTATAAACACAAGATGAATAAGATAATATTTTATTAGGAGGCGCTGTTGAAAAGGAAAAGCCTTCATAATATATATCATCATAGCTGGTTAGTAATAATTCACGTTATTAGCTGTATATCAATATTATCAGTATATCCAATTAAATGCATTGGGACACTGTTTGCCTAGAACTTTTCAGATGAAACATGGCTGAACATTTTATACAGTATGTTGTTACGATTGTAATGATGTAATCATGTATGCGTGTATGTCTGGGTGGCGAACGAGGCAGTGTGTGTGTATGAGGATGCCTGGTAGGTACGACCTTGAGAGACGCCAGCAGTGAGGCGAGGCTGCTAGAGGGGGTGGGGAGGGGTGCTAGGGAGAGCGTGGCGGGCAGTGGCACTCAGGACAGAGGAGCCAGTCGCTGTTGGTATTTGGTAATGCACGGATCTGCTCTCCCGCCTCTCGCCCCTCCGCCTGTGCCCTGGAATGCTTGGAGCGTTTGCTTGTGCGTGAAGAGAAGTGTATACACTCCCCTCCTGTAACTGTGTGTGCTTTCTCAACTACCATGTGGTAATAAATGGTTAAAGGAGACGCTCTTTTTCTCGTCAGTGCTCTGACAGTTGCTAAGTAAGTAGTCCTCGGACCACCAGCCCCACGCCGAACTCAGAACAGTGTGAACTGTCTTTGGTAAGTTACAGGGGGCGTAACAATATACTGTCGGACCCCGCCGAACACGCAGTTACGGTCCTGACCCCGTCGTGCACGGCAAAATTCGTGTTCGGCGAATAACAGGTTCAATAGGAAAATAGGGGTTGTTCCCAGACCATCACTTTTTGGGGGGTCAAAAAAAAATTTCACTTTTTTTTTTGATAAGTAAAAAAATAGGTTACGTTCCCAGACCCTCATTTTTGGAGGGTAAAAAATGTTTACTACTATTTTTGGGTGAATAAGATGAAGGAAACAACTGTTATTACAATTAATATTTTTTATTAATAATAAAAAATACCTTAAAACTAGAAAATGGTTTTCATTAACTATAAAAAAAATAGAGGTAACAGGCTGCTTGGCTGGTGTAGCAGGAGGCATGGCTGGTGTGCTGGGTGGAGATCACTCACTGTCTGTATCATCTGGATCATCAAAGTCACATAATGGGATGGGAGAGACAGATGACATTGATGAGGTAGTATTATCTGGTGTAGCAGGAGTAACAGGCTGCCTGGCTGGTGTAGTAACAGGAGGTGTAGCAGGTGTAGAATGCTTCTTGGCTGGTGTGCTGGCTGGAGATGGTTTGAAGAAAGCTGTGATGGGCTTTTGGCAAGCAGAGGCCTCCATGAGTCCTTAAAGTTTCCTTGTAGGGTATAAGGCCTTCATCCACAACTCTCTTGAACTTGATGCTCCTCTCCTGTATGGGGTCTTGGTCAGTGAAGAGCTCTGTCAAGTTATCTGCTTCCCTCAGCAAGTTTCTCAATTTCATGATGGTAAACACAGGCCCACAGGCCCAGGCTGAGCGTGCCCAGGCTGTCCCCGGCAAAATGGCCGCCGACAGCATCGACAACATCCGCCGGGAAATTCAAATTCGTGTTATCGCGAGTAAAACTCGTGTTCGGCAAGTCATGGGATATTTTACCTATTCGTGTAAGTGCGAGTTTCGTGCAGGGCAAACTCGTGTTCGGCGGGGTCCGACAGTATACATTTCTAAGTAAATAAGAACAAATTCAGCTCACCGCTGTGTCAACTTCTGAAAACAATTGGATATTGTCATTGATGAACTTTAAAAAAAGTTTTATTCAAATCAATTAACTAATAAATTACATGCTATAAATATTGAAGCAAGGCCACTCCAATCCACTCCAGTACATTAAGACAGTGGAATGCGCGAGTAAACAAAGTCATCAACACTACCATAGGTGAGTTTTGAGTGTAAACTAACTATGTTAGGAGACTATTAATGTTATGTATTATAAAAAAATAAGATGCACATTACAAATGGTCAAAATGATGCACATGTCGCTTAGACACCCAAAAATCATCTTGGTAAGATAGGTGAAAGAATTGACATTCTATTTATAGGAAAATTTTCCTACACAATTTTGCAAGGCTAAATTAGGATGCATCTAACACGTCTTCAGAAGGTAAAAAAATGCAGTAATGTGTAAGCATAAAGGTTCCTATCAAATATGCTTGAAACATGGTTAAATATTTTGTTGTGTTTACAACTATAAGGTGAAATGTGGTTCATAACTTTGGTCAGTAGTGACAATTCGGAACCATTCCTTAAGATTACAAAAAAAATGTATAAGTGAGTAAATCACAACTTAAGACATCATAATGAATATTATAGTAGGAAAAAAATGAGAGAGACAGATCTACAGGGAGGGAAGATAAATCCTAGCCCGTGGATAAAAATAACAGATAATGGAGTAAAATGTTCCATGACACTACCTCCATGATGCTCAGTATAGTGACACTACCTCCATGATGCTCAGTATAGTGACACTACCTCCATGATGCTCAGTATAGTGACACTACCTCCATGATGCTCAGTATAGTGACACTACCTCCATGATGCTCAGTATAGTGAATCCAGAAAGAAAGTAGAGATAAACGAAAAGTTTGATAACTGAGTTGATATTAGCATGCCTTTTGGATAGATGCAGGAGACTTCCTTTCAGTGATAGGCTTGTATTAGCCGATGGTTATCAGTATAATAACATATTTACTCAGATTCTGACTCTATATCAAAAAGACACTTACTGTTATTTGATATCTCACTGTTTGCATCTTCCTCCATCTCCTCTCATTCTCCACATCATTGTCACTTCTTTTTCCGTCTGGACTGACAGAAGCTTCAAAACTCAGATCAGGGAGAGAGACACTGCAGTCACTCTCTGAGTCATTCCCAAGTCTAGGAATGCTTCTGGACTTTCTTACTTCCCTTCCATAAATTATTTTTTGCTTTAACAACTCAAATTTGTTAAAGTCAGATTTGGAATTCCTACTGAGAGAGGCAGTATTCTTTATTTTCTTTAATTTTCCAAGTGTAGCGGTGGCTGGGGTCACCTTCCTTGTTGTTTTGCTTGTCATTACTCTGTGTTCATCAATCCTGGCAGGAGGATCTCCATGCTGTTTTTGATGATTTTCCTTACTGTGGTTTGGCTGATTTGGTGAAGGTGACTCTTCCTCAGATACAGATTCCTCAGAATCTGTATGGTGTTGCTTGTACCCGTATTTAGTTTGCTTGATGCCTGAACTCGGTTTGCCTATTTGCTGACAGTGACTTCCCTTTTCCTGGCTTTTTGGAGAACAACCTTTTTTTGTTTTTCTGCCCTGGTTCGCTTTTGCTCTGCACTCTGTCTGCAGCGGCTGCCTCTGCTTTTGCACACATTTTTTTTGTTTTCTGTCTCTTCCTGAACCTGGATGGGATAGAATGAGGAAATAAGTAGGACTCTATACTCCCCACGAAGGAGGGTAGAACTGGAGATCCATGGGAGATGATATATGCTAATGATTTAGTCTTGACTGCTGAGACAAAGGAGGAAGTTGAGAGATTAATAGATTGGAAGCAAGCAATGGCGAGAAGAGCTCTGAAGGTGACTATGGCCAAGACGAAGATGATGGCAACAGGCAAGAAAATAAAGCAAAATATACAAGTGGGAAGATTTCCCTGTGGAGTGTGCGGTAGTGGAGTGTGAGTAAACTCTTGTAGAAATTTATGCTACAAACATATTTAATCTGAGGGTTCTTTACCTAATCAATCAAACCCATGTCTATCTCCCGACACATCATCCCAGCTAATTAACTAACTAGGATACTTATCGGTGGATAGTGGGTTGAAATGCGGATCAGGTGGTGATTAATACTGCAATGGTGTTGTGATCCGATGTGGTCGCCGGGATCGAGGCTGCCCGTGAAATACAGAAGCGGAGGGGTGGAGGCGAGTGTTGTTATCGCGTCAGGTTGGTTATCACACCAAGTTATCCATGACGCACGGCTGTCATCCGTGTGTTGATTCTAACACGACTATTGTCTTTACACTATATATGTACAATTAACTCTGTACATAATCTCTTCATATTAATAAGAGATGTTAACTCAGTGAGGGCCGGTAGTGAACTGATTCCTCCCTGCGGGCGGCTGGTGGCGTCCACCATAAATTACACGTGTCACCTTTTAGGTAGGCGGTCAGGTGTAGCTACCACCTGAATTGGTGCAAATTCAAATGACGGCGACCAATAGCCAGTCGCTCCAAATTAAGGTGCTAATTATTTAAGTGCAAAGCTTAATATTACTGGGAATATTAATTTATCCAATCCCAGTACTAATCATTTACTTAAATTACCTTAATTATTACCCATTACCATTACAATTATATATGCATATCCCTATACGCACCCTCCTATGATGAGTGGAAAATACCTCTCACTAGGGGGGGGGGGGGATCAAACTACCACTCTACCAATTATGAGAGTGTGTTTGGTGGATAATTTCCACAACTCTATTCGTTGCAAGGAATGTGACAAGTGGTGCCATAAATGATGTTCGGGAGAGATCTGAATTGGGTGGTAGATTTCTGCTGTCCAGTGTGTGTAAGAAGAATCAATGGAGGGGAACTGCCAGAAGAGGAAGAGGTAGAAATGATAGAAGTAGATGGTGGTGTAATAGAAGAAGTGAAACAAAACAAAACGAGAAGTGAAAAGTATTGTAACCTTGGTGACATGTTAGATAGCGAGGGTGGCGTGGAAAGAGCAGTAAGAACTCGGGTAATAACTACAAGGATGAAGTGGAGAGATGGCGGGACACCTGATAAATAAAAGTATTCCACTGAAAAACAGAAGAAGAGTATTTGAAGCATTTATAATATCAGTATTGCTGCAATGCTGTGTGGTTCTGAGACATGGGCTTTGGCAAAGAAGTTGGAGGATGTGTTGGTTGGTTGTGATCGGTGAATGTTGAGATATATGGTTTGGATCACATGGAGAGATGAAGTGTCCAGTGAAGAGGTGGCAAGAAAATGTGGATTGAAGGAGTTGAGTACAGTGCTGAGAGTAAGGCGATTGAGGTGGTTTGGGCACGTGAAGAGGAGAAGGTGATGAGGCATTGGGAAGAGTTGTTAGAGTGCAAGTGCCAGGTCACCATCCACCGGGCAGGTCAAGGAAGACATGGAGGCAGTGTGTTGAAGAGGATCTGGCAGCACTGGGCATTGAAGATGTTGAGGCAATGGATATAAACAGTTGGAACCGTATCATGGACCGCCTAACCTCATAAGATATTATGGGAAAATCTGATGTTATACAAAAAGATGATGATGCTACCTAAATTATTCTCTTACCTGTATAGGAGGCTTGCCAAGGGCTAGACAAAATACACATAAATCAAACACAATCCTGTTTCCTACATAGTATGTAATACAAGAGTTTGAAGGGGCAGATGAAGTTTGTTTCAGAGGTATCTCAGTGGTCTTCTCTTTACATGTATGAAAGTCATATATAGATGTAAAACAAGAGATTGACAAAGATTCTACAGTTTACAATTAAAAGGGATTAAAGAGTTATGAAACAAGTTAAGTTTCACATAGTAAGATAGATAAAACAGGAGTAGGAGTAAGTAAAAGGAGCTTTATTCAGTTTGACCACGAGACAGTAAAACTACTGTAAAAGCCTTATAACTCGGCACGATAGGGGCTCTGGCCCTTGCAGAGTTATTCAATGTGCCGAGTTATACAATGTCCTCCTCTGATATGGGGGAAAAAAAAAAAAAAAAAAAAAATACATTACTGTAAAAGCATAAAAGCTACACTTACCAATGAACGGGTAGCAGCAGGCATGTAATCCAAGGAGAGGGGAGCCTTGTTGTAACATGTAGAAGATGTTAGGGGGTGTCGCATTTTAACATTGGTATCCCTTTAATCACTTTATAATCACAACTCTGTAATGTATTGTATACAGTACTGTACCTGTACAACTTAATTTTACATCACTTGAGCACTTAATTACTGCAACACTATGCCCTGTCCATTAACTCTACCTTCGACTGCGAGTGCATGGGAGGACACAGGGGGCGGCATGAGCCTCTAATCACAGGCGTCGCTATAACAATCCTGCCTGCGCCACCACGGGCGAGGACCAACCATCACAGCCCTCAAGTGAGCCTCCAGGGCCTACCATCCCACCCCTGGAGCTCACTGCCTACACTGCTATAGGCATAGGTGTTAAAAAAAAAAAAAAAAAAAAAACTTGTCTTTGCCATGCCAAGTTATAAGGCTTTTACTGTATGACAAAAATGGTACGATACAGCAAGACAAAACTCGACAAAACCTTCCAGATAACTATCCCCTCTTCTTCAATGACACTCAACTGTCTCCTTCTACAATGAACATTCTAGGACTATCCTTTACTAAAAATCTGAACTGGAAATCTCACATCTCATCTCTTGCTAAAACAGCTTCTAAGAAGTTAGGTGTGCTGTGGCGTCTGCGTCATTTTTTTTCTCCCTCCCAATTGCTTGCTCTCTACAGGGGCCTTATCCGCCCATGTATGGAGTATGTCTCACATGTTTGGGGAGGATCCACTCATACAGCTCTCCTAAACAGGGTTCAGTCAAAAGCTTTTCGTCTCATCAACTCCCCTCCTCTGACTGACTGTCTTCAATCTTTAAATCACCGCCGCAATGTTGCTTCTCTTGCTCTCTTCTACCGTTATTTTCATGCTCACTGCTCTTCTGATCTTGCTAACTGCATGCCTCCCCCCCTCCCGCGGCCTCGCTGCACAAGACTTTCTACTCATTCTCATCTCTATTCTGTCCATCTTCCTAATGCAAGAGTTAATCAGTATCTTTACTCTTTCATCCCTTTCACTGGTAAACTCTGGAACTCTCTTCCTGTTTCTATTTTTCCACTTTCCTATGACTTAAATCTTTTCAAAAGAAGAGTAACGAGACACCTCCCGAACTAAATTGGCTCACCCCTCTATTTTATTTTATTCTCTTACTGTATTCTTTATAGGGACTGGTAACTGAGCGGGCTTTGTGTTACCCATTTTTGTTGTGCCTTGGCCAGTTCCCTGTGATGTGAAAAAAAAGAAGAAAAGAAAAGAAAAAAAAGAGCTCCACCATTGTAGCAGTGTTGGCTATTGAAGGTAAGTTATGACAAGAGAAGAGTTGAGATGAAAAGTTTATATTTCTATCTTGTTTAGTAAGCTGAAAGACAGAGCCCTCCATATGAGAGGTGTAACAATACCACGCAAAGAAAGTTGATGCCCGTTTATGGTCGGTATCTGGGATGAATAAAACTTGATGGAGACAGCGTGGAACTTTATGATTAACCTAAAGTTGATGTGAAAGTTCCAATTTAATTTCTAATAAAGAACGGCCCAAGCATGTTCAATTTGGAGGAGAAGGGACTTGTCTATAATGATATATCTTGTAAATTGGTGAGGAAAATAAATTTTGAGGCATCAACAATCACACGGTTTGCCTTGTCCCATTGAAAAATTATACAAAATTCAGAAGTCAGGCATTCTATAGCATTCCTCCATGTCATTTAATTTCCCTGAGGTATGTCAATGTCCCTGTCAAGGACACAAATAAATGAAGACTCTTCTGTCATGGCCACGCCCTTGGGGGAGTTCTTGGGAACATACATAAAAGATAGGAAGATAGACGAGAGAAGAATGATAAATGGATAGGGATAGGAGAGAGAAATGAGTCTTACCTGTCTTACTGCTGATGTCTTCAAACTTCGATATACTCTTCCTACTCATCCCATGAGCAATATATGTGCGAGGGCTGGTCATGATGCGTTTGCGAAACCTTTCCTTGAGAGATTGCCATGTGCGGCCTGTGAAGAAAAAAAAAATTCTAGTATGTTGCAATCCAATGCATGGAGTAAATGAGAAGGGAGATGTGTAGCCATCTGCAAATCAACTCATATTAACTTCTGAAGATGCCAAATAAAGAACTAGACATGTGCAAATTCAAGAACACCAAATATCAAATATTCAAACTAAGATCGGTATCATTATACAAATAAATCACCATCAAAGTCCGTCCATTAGTAGACTATTTTACCAGTCAATCTCAAGGACCTGTCACCTGGACCTTGGTCTTGAGCCAGGAGACCTCAAGTCCCAAAGGCTTTGCCTCCTCGTGCAGCGCCTCGAGAGCCATCACCAGGACCTCCAACGACTCAGCAAAGATTACTGCATCATCGGCAAAAACAAGATCAGTGATCTTGGTGTTGCTGAGGGATGCTCCACAATCACTTTGATCTACAACTTTGCCCAATACCCAGTCCATACAAGTGTTGAAAAGTGATGGGGCAAGGACGCACCCTTGCCTCACTCCTGTATTAACAGGAAAAAAGCTGGATACACCTGCCCCACACTTCACAGCACTCTCAGTCCCTGAGTACAGACCAGTCATCAAACCAATAGTCCTTTCAGGAAGCACGCGGAGTTGCGGAAGATCCCAGAGTGACTCACGATGCACTGAGTCAAACGCCTTCACGAGATCAATATAGGCTGCAAGCATCCCCTGTTGAAACTCACGTCGGCGTTCCATCAGGACACGTTCAAGAGGTAGCCATACTGTATTTCATTTAAAGAAGCTGAAGGATTTGACATGTGCCCATGAGTATGCAAGGGCAGTCTCAAATCGGTTCAATGTGCTCGACGCCCTCGGGGACCCTGTAGAACTGTGGGATACCTTCAAACGTGAAACTCTCCAGGCTACCAAGGAGTGTATTGGGGAGCGCCGCCCGATGTTAAGGCGTGGTTTTGTCTCGACGGAGACGCTGGAGAATATCGAGGGGAGTCGCGCTGCCAAGGGCTGGATGCACAAAGGTCTCACTCCCCGCCGCTCAAAGGTACCTTCAGTAACGACACTCAAAAGGGTGCTTCGTGAGGGAGATGCTCGAGTCTCCCTTTCACCTCTTGTTAGCTCAAAATGAGTGGCGGGTAGGAATATCACGCCAGCTGAAGACACTCAGAAGGACTGATGTCAGAGATCTTCACATTCATGGAAGTTGTCAGCTGATACTTTTAAACAACATTAAGCCCGGGAGAGTCAGCGGTGCAAGTATTCACGTCAACCAGCAAAAAGCTAACAAAAAGTAAATGTATGGATAAGGGACTCTTCATTTTCATCAGAGAAGTGGAGAAAAGAAGGGAGTTACTGCTGGGGATATTAGGTTACTAATGTCACGACCACGAAAAAAACTCGGTTTCTGGGCAAGTGTGACAGAAGCAGTCTGTGGGTAGTGAAAACACTACAACCACTAAGGTACGCAAGAAGTATAAAGACTTTAGCAATGCATTATTATAAATAATATCAGTGTTAGAACTGGCAGTGCTGCGGCATGTCAAACAAGTTCCATACTGCCAGTGGCTAGCCTCTCTCGGCTTCTCTTCCCTCTTCCCGAGTTGCAGCGGCGGATCTTTGTGTATGTTATTTCAGAGATTATAGCACATTTCATAGAAATGTCCATATATCAAAACACTCATGCCAGCTTGAAATTGGAGATGCTCGATTGGTGACAAGAGATGCTCGGACCGCCGGACAACTTTGTCAATTTACGAACAGGACTCGGCATTTCAACGTATAAAAAAAAAAAAAAAAAAATGTCTGGGACTCTGACCTATCCCTGAACCTCGGATTTTGTCCGGCAAATCCGATATCAGGGAAATGGAGGTCCGGGAAATCGAGGTTTGTGTGTACACTAGAGTTCCGCATAAAACGTGTTCACATAGAGCGTTTCCCCTATAAAATGAACGACCTAAAATATTAATATTTAAAAAATAATTAATTATTATTATTATTTTTAAATAAATAATATTCCAAAATTTTCGTTAGGAACGAATGTGATCATATATAACAATTCTGCCATCAAAGTAGGGCAAATCCGAGGAGTTCTCATATAGAGCGCCGAAATATTGTACAGAACGTGAGGTGAGGTGACGTAGATGCGCGTTGTGACGTCACTGTCGTCTGAGTCGCTTGGCTTTTTTCGGCAAGCCAAGCTTTTTTTGCCTCATAAGAACATAAGAAAATAAGGAAGCTACAAGAGGCTGTGAGACCTACACGAGGTATTTCCCATAACGTAGGGTAGTTCCTGCCCCAGTGACGAACCCACACATAAGGCGGCGAATTATGGTGAGCAAGCCGCTATAAGAAGGCTTGCGGCAGCTTGCGTTTTCTGTTAACTCTAGGGACTTTTCGTAAGCCGGCTTGCTCAGCTGGCACAAGCTGTGGCTAGGGTGAGTGAGGAGGGGCACGGCGGCAGCGTGTCGCCACGGAGATGGGGTGAGGGTGCCATGAGGTGGGGAACGGCGGTAGCGACCGCGCAATTCTCATCCATTATTACCAAAAAAAAACATTCTTGTGAAGGATATATGTTGTGATCCATTCACAATATCATCAGTTATCGCCCTGCCGATGGCTTTCATTCGAAGGTACACTTTCGTCATTGTGGTTTGGTACGTGTCGTCATCGTACGTGTACGTATAGCTGCGACCAGCTCTGGCGAGGCACGCAAGCGAGAGTCAAGGCAGGTTTATGGCAACTTGCTCACCAAAATTCGCTCCTGACAAAATCAGAGAGTAAACGAACGTAGGCAGACCCTCATGACTCGGTATATTCGCCCTGCCAATGCGCCACAGCCTGCCCCTGCCAGCAGGGAGAGATATGAGCCACGCAGGATAAAAAAAAACTCTTCTTGCGATTTTATATAGAGCACACCTTTCACTGGCCTAGTGTGGATATTTCTATTTAGTACATATGAGGCTGCCTGAATTTCGAGTTGCATTGCATTGCATTTAGCATATATTTTGGGTAAAACGCCACAAATCTGACCAGATTAAGTTTTATAGTTTACTGAAAACAACAACAGATTTAAACTATTAAGATATATCACCACATGCTGTATCACACAATTTGAATGAAAAACTAGTAATAGTAGAGATTCACAGGTACATTTCATGCAAGTTAATTTGTATAAATTTTGCAGTTCAACTTACCAGATACAAAATTGGATGACATTTCTTCCCATAAAGCCTTTCCTCCAACTCTGCTATAAGCATCATGCTCTTCGATATAATGAAGGATATCAAGGTCTTCCTCGACTGTGAAGACTCCAGAAGCTCTAGGGAAGGAGGTCATTTGTGTCTCAGCAATTCAGGTAATTTGTATAATTTTTCATAAACATTCATATATAAATAATTGATATGGAAAGTCAAAATTTAAGGAAGGAATAAATGGACTGCAGATGGAGATGGAATTATAAACATCATGGTTCCATGAAAATAAAGTTAAGAGTTACGGAAGGAATATATAGATTGACATGACTGATGAAAAGTTATATAAGTTCGTTTGAAGATTATTCAAAACTATTAAGGGAAATAAGAAGCTAAAAAGATTGTGAAAAACTACAAAACGACTTGAATAAGATCTACGAGTGGAGTAGAAGATAGCAAATAGAATCTAACCCATTTATGCTGGTAAAAAAAGAATGTCTGAATTTGACTATGAAGCTGTAGTATACAGTACCCTCCCGAGTTTCACGTTTGCTTTCTTCCAAAGGCATAAACTCGCTAAACTCGAGGATCGCGAAACTCTGGGTATTGAAAACACTGAAAAAATGCTTATTTATTCCGGTGCGAGGTGTACCGTATGTAACGACTTATAAGAAGCACCTTTTTCCCCCAAAAAAAACCTGAAAATTACTCATGCATCTTCCAAGACGAATGTTGTTGTTCCTCAGTACTGAGTACCTCAGTACTTACCTGTTATAAGTATTTCAAATACTATAAGACATTAAGATCAACTAATCTGTCCTCACGGTCTGATGTTTACGTTCCGCCTCTGAGGCTGCCGCCAACAGCGCCATCTATCGTCTGCTAGTGTTGATGTATTATTTACCACCAGGCTGTCACACACGTATCACAAGCTCTTTTCAGTCTTGGATATTATCACCCATGGCGAATTATAATTCGCCATGGGTGATAATATCCAGGACTAAATATATATTTATAGTTTGATAATTATCAAAACGATTTACTAATACTATCGCATACAAGCTAAAAGTTGTACGATAAGCCAAAGAACATGGGACAGAAACAGAAATGGGACAGAAATGGGACAGAAATGGGACAACAGAAAGACACTTCGGACCACCGCTGGGAGAGGCCATGGCTGAGTGGTTAGCGTCCTGGAGCAGTGAGCTCAATGTCTCGAGTTCGAATCCTGCCGAGGTAACTCTTTGGGTACTCCGTAGTTAAGGGTTAGCACGCTCGGCTCACAACCGAGAAGTCCCGGGTTCGATCCCCGGGCAGAGCGGAAATAGATGAGCTGTTTCTTTAAAAAAAACCCGAGCCCCTGTCCACCCAGCAGTGAATGGGTACCGGGTGTTCTTCTTCTTGTGACCTTTGTCGCTTAGTATCGCTTCATAGGTCCTCTTCAACTTCGTCTCTTTCGTTAACAAACTTGTCAACTCTACCCTTGTATATTTTTATACTAAGCGGTAGAGGTCACAAGAAGATGAAGCCTACCGAGAAAATAGATAGATTTTACTACCGCCTATCGGTAGAAAATCTGTTTATTTTTATATTATTTTCTTATAAATTATTAGCCGAGGGTTTGTGACCAGCCTCCCGGGGTTGCAGCTTCGGCCAACACTAGAGGAAAGGAGGAGGAAGAGGAGGAGAGGAAAGGACCTACTAAGCAATATTAAGCAGTAGATGTCACAAGAAGAAGCCTACCGAGAAGATCGGTAGATTTAACTACCGCCTACCGGTAGCAAATCTTTTATTTTTAGTTTTTATTCATAGAAATTTATAAATGTACAAAGCAGCGTGAAACGTGGGGAGATAATGCGCGAAAGTCAGGATGGTAAGAATTTAGGACTCAGCGCGAAACTCGAGGATCGCGAAACTCGGATAGCGTGAAACTCAGGAGGGTAGTGTGAATGTAAATAGTACTGTAAAACCGTCTAACTTTGGAATTTTTTTAGGGTTTTTTGCATATAGCTTCATGTTGAGTTGCATTATCTAACCCCTGTCGGTACCCTTATATAGTCCTGGGATGTGGCAATTGAAACCAAGTACAGTGAAACCTCGATATAACGGACTTCGGATGTAACGGACTCCATTTGCGTGACAAATTTGCGGGCAAGAATGGCATATCAGACCGCTTATCGCCGCTCGAATTGTCAACTCAACATAAGTGTATTATTTTCTCATTTTACTTTGGAATGCTTGGGTTTTAAGGAGTTTTGATGTATCACATATTAAGATATATAAGGATGGAGCCTGTGTTGCTAGTGATTTAGTGGTAGAAGGTGTGTATTGTTTAAAATAGTGACTATTAGTGTTATGGCGTGGCCGCTGCTACGTCTCCCTGTCACCTCAACACCCTAAATCACCCTTATCTAAGGTGACACGCAGTGCTACACTGACCTAAATAGTGACACGTGTATAGAACTGCACTTCACAACCATATAATATATATAATAATGAGCATTAGTCATGATAATAGTCAATACCTTTGGAAGCCACGGCTGAATTTGGCTCGTATTTTGTTTACCTTTCACTAGAGCTTGAGCTTGACTAGCCAGACAGTAAGAGAAAGCATCAACATTTTAGGGATAACCCATTACTTTACGGGAGACTTTTTCTTCCTTTATATCTATTTTGGGGTGATTATAATGTCTCATGATGCTGCTGCTGCTGCCGCGGCCGCGCTGCCAGGCGTGGATGAGCGCCTTGAAAGTATTTTCACATCTTTACTCATATGTATGAATAATAGCAATTCAAATGTGATTATATGTCTACATTCAACTAGAATTATGAAATTTCATAGCATACCAAGCAGTAATGAGCGAGCCTGGATACTTACTACCTCTCCTAATACCAGTCCCGAACAGTCGTGGGCGAGTGTGCCAAATCCCTGATGTAGCGCTAGTCACTGTTTACCTCCCAACATAGCTACACAGTCTGGTTGTGTTTGAGATTATTTCTCATTTATTTCACGTGTAGGAGCGGACCAAATTCAGCATGTAGTGCCAGTCACTGTTTACCTCCCAACATAGCTACACAGTCTGGTTGTGTGTGATTATTTCTCATTTATTTCACTATTTTTTCATACATTTTTCCACCCTTGGGAAAATACCCTCACTATAACGGACAATCGGCTTTAACGGACCACTCCTCCCCCCCTTTAGTCCGTTGTATCGAGGTTTGACTATATATATAATATATATATATATATATATATATATATATATATATATATATATACAGGAGAACCTCATTTAACCGGCATTTAAAACAACGGCAGCCTCAAAACAACGGCACTAATCGACCCAGGCATTAATTAGGTATAATTATTTCAAAAATTGAGAAAATCGGCAGAAATTTAGTTCAAATTTGGCGGGGTACGCAGGGTTGGCAACCCTGCGCCATCTGGTGGTAGTGACGCATAGTCTTTCCCGCCTCGTCTAGCCGCCATAACACTTGTGTTGTGTGCCGTATATCTACACCTCCCTGTGCCGTTATTAGTGGACCAATGTGCTAGTTATCCATCACCAAGATGCCTAAGGTCACCGAGAAATGTCAGCGCAAGGTGCTAACCCTGAAGCAGAAGCTGGAGATCTGTCAGAGGCTGGAAAAAACGAGTCACGCCATAGTTTGATGGAAGAGTTTGGCTGCTCGTCATCAACAATTTATGACATTAAGGGCCAGACTGCAGAGCTGAAGACCTTCTTCACAAAGACTGAGGATGCTAAAGGGATGGCTAAACGGCAGACACTTCGAAAACCAAAGCTGGAAGAGTTGGAGCGTGCACTTTTTGAGTGGTTCAAGCTGAAAAGGTCTGAGGGTGCCTGCATCTCTGGGCCATTTATGATGGAGAAGGCCAAAGAATTTCATGAGAAATTGGGTGTAGAAGAGAAGTGTTGTTTTCTTCTGGATGGCTTTTGACTCAACCCTGTTTAGGAGAGCTGTATGAGTGGATCCTCCCCAAACATGTGAGACATACTCCATACATTGGCGGATAAGGCCCCTGTAGAGAGCAAGCAATTGGGAGGGAGAAAAAAAAGGACGCAGACGCCACAGCACACCTAACTTCTTAGAAGCTGTTTTAGCAAGAGATGAGATGTGAGATTTCCAGTTCAGATTTTTAGTAAAGGATAGTCCTAGAATGTTCATTGTAGAAGAAGGAGACAGTTGAGTGTCATTGAAGAAGAGGGGATAGTTATCTGGTAGGTTTTGTCGAGTAGATAGGTGAAGAAATTGGGTTTTTGAGGCATTGAACAAAACAAGGTTTGCTTTGCCCCAATCAGAAAATGCAAAAGAGGAAACTAGAAGCAGAAGCAATCTACCAATCAACGACGCCTCTATTAGGCTACGTGGCAGGCAGACCGGCTATAAATAGCGCTTCACCTCGCATTTTAATCATGCTCATCTCAACTCCTGAGGAGAAAACATCTTCCATATGCTGCTGAAGAAGGGTTCTTAGACCCGAAATCACGATACAGCAAACATGACAAGCTACGGCGAAGTCATAAAAGTGATTACAAAAGAGAATAAGACACTCTTAAGACAGAGAAAATATCTTTAAGAAGATAATAAACGCTGAACTAGCTATCACTTTTAACGATATATATATATATATATATATATATATATATATATATATATATATATATATATATATATATATATATATATATATATATATATATACAGGAGAACCTCGTTTAACCGGCATTTAAAACAACGGCAGCCTCAAAACAACGGCACTATTCGACCCAGGCTCTTTTTTTTTTTCTTTTTTTTTTTCTTTTTTTTTCCACTGATAAACTCTGGAACTCTCTTCCTGTTTCTATTTTTCCACTTTATTATGACTTACATCTTTTCAAAAGAAGAGTAACAAGACACCTCCCGAACTAAATTGGCTCACCCCACTTTTTTATTTTATTCTCTGACTCTTCTTTATAGGGACTGGCAACTAAGCGGCCTTTGTGTTACCCATTTTTGTTGTGCCCTTGGCCAGTTCCTTGTGATGGGAAAAAAAAAAAAAAAAAAAAAAAAAAAAAAAAAAAAAAAAAAAAAAGGGATTTTGGGGGATTCCATAAGAGTAACTCTCAAAACAACGGCAAAATGAGTTATCCGGCATGCGCTCCCCCCCGTGGGTGCCGGATAAACGAGGTTCTCCTGTATATATATATATATATATATATATATATATATATATATATATATATATATATATAATATATATATATATATATATATATATATATATAAACAGGAGAACCTCATTTAACTGGCATTCAAAACAACGGCACTAATCGTCCCAGGCATTTCTTTTCTTTTTTTTCTTTTTCTCGGGCCTCCAGCAGGGAGGACCACGGGCTAGCTTGAGCTCGTCAGAGAGATCCTGTGAAAAAAGAGAGGAGAGTGTTCGTGCTGCTGGCGTGTGACACGAGGACTGGCTTGTCCATCCTGACGCGGAGTGCGGGGTAGAAAGGGGCACTCAGCAGGATAACCCAGGCATTAATTAGGTATAATTATTTCAAAAACTGAGAAAATCGGCAGAAATTTAGTTCAAATTTGGCGGGGTACGCAGGGTTGGCAACCCTTTCATCCCTTTCACTGGTAAACTCTGGAACTCTCTTCCTGTTTCTATTTTTACACTTTCCTATGACTTACATCTTTTCAAAAGAAGAGTAACAAGACACCTCCCGAACTAAATTGGCTCACCCCTCTTTTTTATTTTATTCTCTTACTGTCTTCTTTATAGGGACTGGCAACTAAGCGGGCTTTGTGTTACCCATTTTTGTTGTGTCCTTGGCCAGTTCCTTGTGATGTAAGAAAAAAAAAGATTGGGATTTTGGCCGATTCCATAAGAGTAACTCTCAAAACAACGGCAAAATGAGTTATCCGAGGGTGCCGGATAAACGAGGTTTTCCTGTACACAGAACCCTCGTTCCCGGACTAATAGGGGGGAGCACTGGTCCGGGAACCGCAAACGTCCTGGAATTGCAACAGTCCGAGGCCATTACCCACCCCTGGACGTTTATCCTACTCTAGTATTTACTGTCCGGCAACCGCCAATATCAACTACCCCGCCGCGGACTTTTACGTCACTTTGTTGTAGTTTTGAGGGCTGTGAGGATTCCTTGGGGAACACTATGAGCCCTGGTGATGTCCTATGATGCTATCACAGGCGCTGTAGTTGACCTGTCTTCCTCAGGAAGGCACAGGTGAGGCGGATGACAGCGTGTTGCCGGGAGGGGTGGACGCCAGCCGCCACCAGCAGGGTGGGCAGGTCACAGGTGGCGACGTTGAGGGTGAGGAGTTGAGAGCGTAGCACTACACGGTGGGAGTGGAAGCGCGGACACTGCAGCAGAAAGTGTTCAATAGTTTCAGAGACGTTCCTGCACCAGGGTCAGTGGGGGCCAGGGGACTGACGGAGGCAGTGCAGGTGAACAGTGAGTATCTTGTGCCCAAATGTAAACAATACAACCGCTGAGCATGCAACAAGTATAGTGGAGTCAGAGGGAAAGGCTTATAATGTCAATAGTAACAGTCCTAGGCAGAGAGGAGTGGGACAGGAGGCTAGAGCAGAAAGACGGGGCCATGTGTACGGTGTTAGGGCTGTATGGGGACAGAAAGGAAACAAAGTATTGTAAACCTCACCAAAGTGTTCCTAACGCAGTGCTGGGAGATCAGAACACAAAAGAAACAATGAATTAGGATGATAATCAAAGGATTGAAAACTGATCAAAATGTCTTTCCCAAGTGAAATAAACAGGGGAAGAGTTAACAAGTTTTGTTAGCGAAGGAGACATAGTGGAAGAGGACCTATAAAGCGATACTAAGCGACAAAGGTCACAAGAAGAAGAAGCTGCCACCTGGCGGGAGGCCAGCCGCCGCCAGCAGGGTGGGCAGGTCAAAGGTGGTGACATTCAGGTTGAGGAGTTGAGAGCGTAGCACTACAAGGTGGGAGTGGAAGCGCGGACACTGCAGCAGAAAGTGTTTAATAGTCTCAGAGACGTTCCTGCACCAGGGGCAGTGGGGGTCAGGGGACTAACGGAGGCTGTGCAGGTGAACCGTGAGTGTCTTGTGCCCATATGTAAACAATACGACCGCTGAGCATGCTGTCACCTGGCGGGAGGCGCGGACACTGACCAGGGGTGACAGGTGACGCTCGGACCGCCGGAAAACTTTGTTGATTTATGGACTGGACCAGGCATTTGTCCGGGACTCTGACATATCCCAGACCTCGGATTTTGTCCGGCAAATCCGATATCCAGGAAATGGAGGTCCGGGAAAACGAGGGTTGTATATATATATATATATATATATATATATATATATATATATATATATATATATACAGGGAGGTCCCGAAGATACGAGCAGTTAGGTTCCACCTGGCATACTCGTAAAGCGAAATCTCGTATAACGAAACACATAACTAATGGTAAAATATAGGTTTGGTTCCAGGACCCCATGAATTAAAAAAGAAAAGAAAAAAAAAACATGTTTTTCAAGCTAAAATAAACTATAGCAAACACAACATACACACAGCGTCTATATTACCTACACTGTACTACCTATTCTGTAGAAAAACCATTCTGAAAGAGAAAATAGCAAACAAAATAACATATCTGCACATTAATTAAACATAAAACATAAATGATGTCATCAAGCTCATCATCAGTCACCAGCCAATGACAAACTGTTTTTAAAACTTCTCGACCAATCACAAGTCAGCGAGACATATTTCCGGGCAAGAATGGCATGCCAGACTGCCTCTCCGCCCTCTGTCCCCGTCATCCCAAACTAATTCTCGTTTTATTCGGAATGCTTGCGTTTTAAGGAGTTTTAATGTATCAGATAGTAAGATATATAAGTAAAAAGCCTGTGTTGCTAGTGTTTTGGTGTTAGAAGGTGTGTATGTGGGTTGAAATAGTGAATATTTGTGTTATGGGGCGGTGGGGCCGCGGCAAGAATTTCTCCGTCACTCACTGCCCCAGCAGTCACCTCATCATAACATCTTTAAATCACCCTTATTTAAGGTGACACACGGTGCTACATTGATTTAGATAATGACACGTGTATATAACATCTCACCATAATCACTAAGTTGTATAATAACGAGTAATAAGACGTTTAAGCCTGCCTAAACCTACAGTGGCGGAGGAGGTGGCGGCTCCAGCGGCCAGCCGCCACTCAAAACTTTTGAGTAAAAACCCGCCGTCATCCGCCTCACCTGTGCCTTCCTGAAGAAGACAGTCAGCTCCCATGCCTGTGATAGCACCATAGGATATCACCAGGGATCATAGGATTCCTCAAGGGGTTCTCGCTCCCCTACTAAATATTACCAAAGACATCTATCTCCCTTGGTCTAGTGGTGTTGATATCCACCTCACGGGCTTCATGGGCTGGCTCATGCTGCTGCTGTTGCTGCCAAAGGCCGCGCTGCCAAACGTGGATGAGTCCCTTGCTTGTATTTCATCTCTTTTCTCATATATATGAATGATATCCATCCAAATGCAATCATATGTCTACATTCACCTAGAGAAATGATATTTTATAGCATACCAAACAATAATAAGCAAGCCTGGAGACTTCCTACCTCTGCTAATACCAGTCTCGAGCAGTCGTTGGCCAGTCTGCACGTTATTTTCAGATTGATTATCGTACAACCTTAGGTAAAATCATATAGTCAGTAAATGTTTATAATTTTAGTAAATAACTTGTAATTTACTTTAGTAAATAACTTGGTAACTTTACTCACCCGATTGAATGTCGTAACATTGGATTTTCGATCTCGTATATTGAAAATAGACCCTAATTTACACATCTCGTATCATCGGATTCTCGTATATCGAATGCTCGTATAACGGGACCTCCCTGTATGTATATATATATATATATATATATATATATATATATATATATATATATATATATATATATATATATATATATATATAATCATTCTTTCCCAAATTTTTTCTTCAATATTTTGCTTTAATGTCTTGTTTTTTTTTATAAATATATAAGTAATTTAGGTGGGTATATATAGACAAATGTGAATGGATATTCTACTGTTGTGACCAATCTTTTGAGGAAATTCAGAGGAACAGGCATCAGAGTAGATGAGATTATGTGAGTTAGAACAATACTGAAGATATAATAAGGATACCATTACTCACCTGGTTTGTTTGGGCAAAGTTTTTTTCATTTTCTTACAAACATATGGTTGCTGTTTTGGCTCTGGGGAATCATTTTCATCACTGGAAGAGCAAGTTGAGTTGTGTCTCTTCCTTCTGGTTATCACCTCAGTCTGCTAAATGACAAAAAGAGTAAAAGACTTAAAATCTATGATTAACTATTAATTCATATATATATATATATATATATATATATATATATATATATATATATATATATATATATATATATATATATATATATATATATATATATATATTAAAAATATATTAAGCTTTGCTACTCGAGGCGAGTAATTTGCATTAAATTGCTATTATAGAACGTTCCATTGTAATGAATGTCATCCATATAATTAGTAGAACAACAGAAGAACTATATTTTTTGGTATTCAGATGCGGTGCATCAATGTTTATCGCGAAATTAATTTATGAAAAATATTAGTCGCGGAGCCAAAACACAGTAGACCAACCTTTGAGTTAAAACTGCCAGCGACCACTGGCATTTCTCGAGTTTCAGTTCTCTCTAATTGAGAGGGTGGTTGGTGGATAATTTCCGCAATTACTCTCCCACGTTATTCTCTGAATGCTGCTACGTGACTTAATCTCCAGACAGTTGTTGTAAGCGTAAAACATGGACTATATTTGCAGGGCAGTGTTCCATCACCTCACAGGGGTGATATTAAATCATAATGTTTAAGCAGGAAGGAAGAAATTTCTATGAGCAGACTAAGGCCTCATGCTCATAAGGGACAGAACAAAAAGTAGGAACATAAAACAAGAAAGACAACGGAAAAAAATTATGAAATGAAATGGAGGTGCAAGTAGTGCAAGCAAGGAATTCAAAGCCAATCTGAATGACACTATGCACAGCTACAAGGCCACAAAAGATTACCTTACTCCTTGGATGCAACATCTGCATATAAATAACTAAAACTTTGATTCAGTACCTGTCTGAATGGTGGATGGCAAGACCTGCTCCTCTTTTTCTTTTGTTCCTTTTCTTGCTCCATGTCTTCCTCCTCTTCCTCTTCCTCATCAATCTGTTCTTTGCCTTCTTCGTCTTCTAATTCCTCAGCTTCTTCCTCCTCTTCCTCTTCCTCATCAATATGTTCTTTGTCTTCTAATTCCTCAGCTTCTTCCTCCTCCTCCTCCTCTTCTTCGTCATGGATCCTCCTCCCTCCTGATGTTGCAAAGGAGAGAGGCATCTTTGAAGTCAGTTCTCCCTTTGGTAAGCAATTATTTGTTGTCCTTGTAGATGTATTTATGGCACTGCATTCTATTTCCAGTGAGGACACTTGCATCTCTTTCCCCAAAACTCCTGCCATCACTTCCATTTCTTCATTTTCTTTACTGACATTACCTTCACTTATTTTGCTTTCCTCCCTGGTCACACTTTGGCTGGGAGAACATCTAACTCTCATGTGATCCAAAGAAATACTGTTGGCACACAAAGCAGCCTCTGGGGTGTCATCGTTCATTGTAAGGCTCTGTAGATTAGTCTCTTCAATGACCTCTGAGATCGGAATGAGGGAAGGTACTGTGAGGGGTGCTTGCTGCTCCTGCTGGCTGGAAGGAGAGAGTAGGTGATCTGAGTTGTTGCTGTTATTGGTAGAAATATGGAGCTGAGACTCTGCGTTATCTACACTATATATATTTTCTTCAGGATCCAGAAGTTCAATGGATGAGGCAGATTCTTGTTGTTCCTCCTTTAGTTGCTGGCCTTTATTGCTCCTGCTGTTACTAACATCTGCTTCGAGCACCATGGGAAACAATTGACCAACACCGAAACCTTGACTTTCTTGAGGAATAGATTGCCTCTCAAAGTTGGAATGTGCAGGAAGGAGGCTGGGACTACCCATTCCTGATTCATTTTCTATTATATCTGACTCATTTCTTTCCAGTATCTCTTCTTTAACTGCATGGGACTGAGAAGAATCATTTGATATTACCATTCCCTCTGCATCATTTTGGTGCTGGCATAGTGATCCATCTTCATTTTCATTTTGCACCTTCTCTTTTCTTTTACCCGCCCTGAAACAGAGGAGTGAAGACAATGGTTAGTGGGGCTGGTGATAATAATAGGACTATAGTGGTCTGCTCTAATCTACACCTGTTTTGAATGCCTTCCTAATGGGGTAGTCACAAGGGGTCAAAGCTCCAATTACATCTGTCAATGTACCTCATCTCCACTCACGTATTATTAGTATTATATATATATATATATACAGACGCCCTCGGTTTTCTAACATAATTCGTTCCAAAAAGTTGTTCTAAAACCGAAACACATTTTTCCATAAGAAACAATATAAAATGGATTAATCCGTCCTGACCCCCAAAATAAAGACCTTTTTTTACCCTTTTAGCTGTATTTCATGCACAAAAATGCCTATAAATACAATGTAATATTATATTATAACATTTTTTTCATCATAACTTTCTTTATTCTCTTACTGTGTTCTTTATAGGGACTGGCAACTAAGCGGGCTTTGTGTTACCTCTTTTTGTTGTGCCCTTCACCAGTTATTTGTAACAAAAAAAAAAGAAAAAAAAAACTTGTACGGCAACCGGTGCAATTATAAGTTTGAAATTCTGTTCGTGAACAGATTTGTTCGAAAAGGGAGACGTTCAAAACCCGAGGTTTGACTATATATATATATATATATATATATATATATATATATATATATATATATATATATATATATATATATATATACTATACATATATATATATATATATCCCTCTCTCTCTCTCTCTTTCTCAAAATATGGTTTCTTGGAAAAATTCAAAAATCTTAACTTAAAAAAATACTTTACAACACAGCTGAACACAGAAAAGTGGGACCTCCACTCCACAGGAGAGCGCCATGGCATTTGATCGAACTCACCCTCTCTGTCTGTCATATCCCAACACTCTTTCCTCTTATTTAGCAAAGATATGCTCTTATTGCATGAATTCCACTTATTGTCCTCTTGTTCTTACAAAAATTTTCAAAGTGCCAAAACCATTTCAAGATGTTGCACTTCATCGTCTCCACCAATCTACAATTCATTCTTTCTATCTTACAATACATACCAAATCTTCAACATAAATATTAATTACATTTTCACCAATTACTAATTCTGTTCATACCATATGCAATCAATCAATCAATCATTGGGGGCATACGCCGGAGGGTGCGTCGCCTCGCCTTCCCTACGACGCCACTCCATGGGGGTCTCCATGAGAGTTCCCATGCAGGCTCCCTTCCCATACCAAGCAACTCTCGACAGGAAACATCAACTTGCCCCAGCCACGAGCCTTGTGGGCGCCCCCTTGACCTCCTCCACGCCGGATTGTCTCTTACAGTTGCAACCCGATGGGAAGGATTGGTTTCAGGGTAGCGTGCCGCATGCCCATATAGCCCAAGTTGGCGCTGACAGACTATGCAGGTAATAGGCCTCGATTCAGTCTCACAGTGCAATCGCTGATTTGACACATAATCATCCCAGCGATACCCCATGATTATGCGAAGACACTTACCGTAAATGGCGGCGTACAAGTCGACTCTTTGAGCCTGAAAAAATCTCTCCATAACTAGGGGTCGACTTATACGGCAAGGATAAAATAAGAACCTGTACCACTGAGTGGCAAACAAGTGGATCAGCACTACTGACAATCGCTCTACACCACTTACCGTAACTCCAGTCAGACAACTACAATATGCGCCACTTTCAGAGCAACAGCAACAACTGTTAAAGACGTTTAGCGGCAGTTCCACCCACAGCTGTTTCCAACAGCTGATACAGATTGTAAACAGTGGCGAATGCAAATAGCGGAGGGCACCGATAACTGCAGTCCAGTCCTAGGTACTACCGTGTTTTACTATAATATACAGCATGTAGGTGGTGCTATCAGGGCACTATGCTATTTTTCAAGTGAAAACAAGAGGCGGACAAATAGTAAAGATTCATATCTTCATATAAGTGGTGTGGCGTTGTGTTTTTGCGACAGGTTACCGTATACCGTACCGTAGCCTATCCACATTCAAGCTTTGGCCTACAAGTAGCCTACCGTATTTTTGGGGCAGACTTATACGGCAAGTATAGGCCTAACCCGTAATCTTGAGCAAATAATCTTGGGGTCGACTTGTACGCCTGGTCGTCTTATACGCCGCCATTTACGGTATTACCAAAGGCATCGATTAGTCTCTTCAAGTCGCTATTTAATGTCCATGTCTCACAACCATAGAGTAAGACAGGGATCACAAGCGACTTGAAGATCCGGATCTTTGTCCTCCTGCACAGGTACCGACAACGCCAAATACTCCCGCAGAGTGAGTCCATAACACCGTGGGCTATGCCAATCCGCCGTAAGACTTCTTGACGTGACCCGCCATCATTATGGACTGCTCTACCAAGGTATGTAAAATTTTCCAAGATCTCAATGTCCACACTGCACGCATGAACAGACTGTACTGTTTCATCAAGGCCTCCAAACACCTGGAAATTGGTCTTAAGACAGGAGACCTCAAGTCCCAAACACAAACTTCCTCCATCTTTATATTTATTTTCCACTCCTTCAGGATCTTTTTCATTCCTTGCGGTTCGCTGAATTTTGATTTCTTTGTGAATACTTGCTGGAAATTTTTATTTAAAATCTCACTCATTATCTTTGGATCTTCATATTTTATTTCCTTCTTTAAGTTTCCCTACTTTGTCCTTACAGTCAGCGCCACTCGACTTTAGAACTTTCGGTGACGTGAGCGTCATATTTCAAAAACTGGTAACCTCCCTTTTTCAGAGTCTGTAAAGGGGCCCGGGCAAAAATGACTACATGGCAACTTAGGGTAGCCCCTCACTCATCTGCACGGATAGATTTGAATTATTTAAAGGGTCCAGTGTTTGACAAAATATTGTTAAAAGGAGGATTATCTCACCTACCGCTCATTGTTTTGGCTTATAAAACGGTTGTGTTCGTTCTACACTTTGTATTCTACTGTGCTAATGCGCGATGCCTGGGAAATATACAAGCCATGATGACATAGTACGAGTAATAGAGTTGCATAAGAATGATGAAACAAATCGAGAAATAAGCCGTATAACTGGTGCCAACGAAAAGACAGTGAGTGTGTTGGTGAAGAAATGGCGCGGTGAGGGATGCCAGGATATCCCTCACCACAAACATGGGGGTGGACCAGCCAAAAAAGTTTCTAACAATACTTTACATATTATCAAAAGACAGTAAACTGAGGATTTATATACAACTGTCTTTTGATAATATGTAAAGTAATTTTCCAGTAAAAAAAATCAATACAGTGGTCCCTTGCATTTGGCGAGTTTCAGCTTGGCGAAATATAGTACACACAAACCTCGATTTCCCGGACTAATAGGGGGGAGCACTGGTCCGGGAACCGCAAAAGTCCGGGTATCGCGTATAAAAAAAAAAAAAAAAAAAAAAAAAAAAAAAAAAAAAAAGTCCGATGCCATTACCCACCGCCGGACGTTTATCCTACTCTAGTATTTACTGTCCGGCAACCGACAATATCAACTACCCCGCCGCGGACTTTTACGTCCACTGAGCATGCAGCCACCTGGCGGGAGGCAGCAGAAAGTGTTCAATAGTCTCAAGAGACGTTCCTGCACCAGGGGCAGTGGGGGTCAGGGGACTAACGGAGGCTGCGCAGGTGAACCATGAGTGTCGTGTGCCCAAATGTAAACAATACGACCGCTGAGCATGCTGCCACCTGGCGGGAGGCAACAGAAAGTGTTCAATAGTCTCAGAAATGTTCTTGCACCAGGGGCAGTGGGAGTCAGGTGACTGACGGAGGCTGTGCAGGTGAACCGTGAATGTTGTGTGCCCAAATGTAAACAATACGACCGCTGAGCATGCTGCCACCTGGCGGGAGGCGCGAACACTGACCAGGGGTGACAGGAGATGCTCGGACCCCCGGACAACTTGGTCAATTTACGAACAGGACCAGGCATTTCAACGTAAAAAAAAAAAAAAAAAAAAAAAAAAATTGTCCGAGACTGACCTATCCCCGGACCTCGGATTTTGTCCGGCAAATCCGATATCCGGGAAATCGAGGTCCGGGAAATTGAGGTTTGTGTGTATTGGCGATAGGTTGGATATGGTACCAGAATCCGAATTTGGCGCTTCAAATTCACTTTTGACGAGACGCGCGCTGACGTCACAGAATGACGTTGGCCCAGAGTGCACCGCCTGCAAGCAACCATGTTGGTGTTTGTTATCTTTCCGGCAGCCATCTTGACGACTGCGCTGTTTTTTGCTAAAGTGACGGTATCTTTGGCGTTTTGCGCTAAGACTACAAGTACTGGTGGTGGTTCAAGGAAGCCCGATAAGGACAAGGGCAAATAAGCGAAGAAACCAGAGTGGAGGAAAGGTAAACACACAGCCACAACCACCACCGCCTACACAACCACCACACTCACTCTTCTCACCAGGCCTAACTCTAAATAATTCATGGTAAATAACATCTGTTATCTGTTATCTATTATCTATTGTCTTTTGTATTGTTGCTAATGTTTCATGTATAATGTTTTTGCTTTTAAGCAGTTAAAGTACGAAAATGGAGGTCAAAAGGGTGAACTCGGGCCTCATCAAAGACTAATGGATTATTTTCCCATTGAAAGTACTATTCGCGTTTGGCAAAATTCACTTTTGGCGCTGGTTTGGCTAGACTAATTAAATAGCCAAACGTGAGGGACCACTGTAATAAAGAAAAGATTATAGTACTAATGGCAGACTTGAAGAAAGGCTTACTGTTTGGATGCAGGTTGAAGTCCATCGGTGAGGTAACTGGGAAACTGGCAAAGGCGATCTTTAATATAGCGGCGAAAGTGTTCCTTCAGTGACTGCCACGACCTTCCTGAACACACCTGAAAAAAAATTGGACAAACAAACTGAGGTAGTATGGATGTGTACATATGTAGGTGTAAAAGAGTATTTGAAAAAGAAGAAGTGTAGGTGTGAAAAAGATTTAATGACAGATATTGAGACAAGTAAATATGTCAGGGCCGAGGTGGCTATCAATTAATATTATCAATCTTCAGAATGGTGGGGCAGAAAAGTCAAGGAGTATGATACTCTGAATATATTTCCACAACACAAAAGTGGCAATAACTGGCTAGCAGCCAAATAATATGAACCAAACAATTAACTGCTCGGATACTAAACAATAGTGATATCAGAGCAGGGGTATGTCATCCAAATAACTCTCTGTACTGCAGCCTGGAGGAGGAAAAGTGCAGCAGCAATCTTCAGCAACGTACACTAAAACCCTTATAACTTTGTGTCACAAACACAACTGACCAGATAAAATAATACAGCTAGCTTGCCAATATTGCACAATGTAAAAGCAAAAATGTTAACTAGTGTTGACAAGAGATACATATTGTTTCACATCACTCATATTCTGCAAATATTCGAAACAAGAACAACAAAACGGTTTATGTGACACACATAACCATGATAACTGACCAGATAAAAGAATACAGCTCTATCGCCAAAACTGTAGTCCACACTACATCGTAGATAGATAAGATAACATCAATCGAATAACAATCGTGCTATATCGACTAGAACAAGAAACCATTACAAACAAAACTACCTAAAAAAACTAAGAAAAGCTATAACAACAAGAATAGCTATGCTACATGTCAAAATGCTACATGTCTTTGGTTAACACTCAACATCATCTTCATCGTCGTTGACGTGTCCGGCATTCTTGGTGGAATTTGAGCAATCACCGCCATAGCATTTGCACAGTGGAGTGCACGGAAGGCCATTCTTACAACAACTACACCTTCCTCTACATCCAGCTTTACACGAACACTTCGTCAGTTCAAGCACAGCTCGAGGGGCAGGTAGCGTCAGACACCTCACCGGAACGTAGACTCCCTTTTCTAGACTCCAGCCACTTTGATCAATTGGAGGAAGAATAGGACAGCTGGTCACGTAGGACCTGTCACGCATTGCTATATAATTTGTGCGCGTGATATGCGGCATTAATGCAGCACGAGTTGGCGGCAGCATCTCACCCTCTAGGTTTCTTGAGCGGAACATCTCCCATCGCAGTGCAGGAAGGATAGTTGGACCTTTTGGGCAGTAGACACTACAGACGAAGTGCTCCAATGGTTTGAGCTGTTCCGGAAGCTCAGTGCCGAGTAACTCAGTTGGCAGATGACTGTCGCCAAGCTCCCCGAAGCAGTTTCGGGGAGGCGGTAGCGGAGTGGTTAGCGTCTCCGACTGGCGTTCTCGGTGACCCGAGTTCGATCCCCGAAGAAAACCAAAGCCTTTCTGCACCGTCGAGTGGCCTAAGAACACCCACATGCCCTGCCCATCAACTCTACCTTCGATTGCGAGTGCATCGGAGAACACAGGGGGGCGGCATGAGCCTCTAATCACAGGCGTCACTATAAGAATCCTGCCTGCGCCACCACGGGCGAGGACCAACCATCAGAGCCCTCAAGTGAACCTCCAGAGCCTACCATTCGTGTCCTAGGTCACCACTGCCTACAGGCGCTATAGGCAAATGTAAAAAAAAAAAAAAAAAGTTGATGGCTGGGTCGTCATCGTAAAACTTTTCTGGTGGTGACTGGGGTGGAAAGTTTGTGGGTATGACAAAGAAGACGTGGGCTCGTGCATATCTGAAGCTTTCCGATGACGACCCGGCCGCTGCTACGTCTCCCTGTCACCTCAACACCCTAAATCACCCTTATCTAAGGTGACACGCAGTGCTACACTGACCTAAATAGTGACACGTGTATAGAACTGCACTTCACAACCATATAATACATAATAATGAGCATTAGTCATGATAATAAGCAATACCTTTGGAAGCCACGGTTGAATCTGGCTCGTAGTTTGTTTACCTTTCACTAGAGCTTGAGCTTGACTAGCCAGACGGTGAGAGAAAGCATCAACATTTTAGGGATAACCCAACATTTTAAGGATAACCCATCACTTTACGGGAGACTTTTTCTTCCTTTATATCTATTTTGGGGTGATTATAATGTCTCATGATGCTGCTGCTGCTGCCAGGCGTGAATGAGCGCCTTGAAAGTATTTTCATATCTTTACTCATATGTATGAATAATAGCAATTCAAATGTGATTATATGTCTACATTCAACTAAAATAAGGAAATTTCATAGCATACCAAGCAGTAATGAGCGAGCCTGGATACTTACTACCTCTCCTAATACCAGTCCCGAACAGTCGTGGGCGAGTGTGCCAAATCCCTGATGTAGCGCTAGTCACTGTTTACCTCCCAACATAGCTACATGGTCTGGTTGTGTTTGAGATTATTTCTCATTTATTTCACGTGTAGGAGCGGACCAAATTCAGCATGTAGTGCCAGTCACTGTTTACCTCCCAACATAGCTACACAATCTGGTTGTGTGTGATTATTTCTCATTTATTTCACTATTTTTTTTTCTTCATATATTTTTCCACCCTTTGGAAAATACCCTCGCTATAACGGACAATCGGCTTTAACGGACCACTCCTCCCCCCCTTTAGTCCGTTATATCGAGGTTTGACTGTATATATACATATATACATATATATATATATATATATATATATTATATATATATATATATGTATATATATATTATATATATATATATATATATATATATATATATATTGTTCACCTTAAATCCTAAATGACTTTGAAAAAAAGAATTTTTGGCAGCACGGCGCGAGGGTAAATTAAGGTATTTTTGCAACCTATGTTGGATGGTACGGATGGCAATGTCCTGGAGAAGCTCTTGGTGCTTTTTCTTCAGTTCTGACCCTGTTATTGAGGGGTCAGACATTACTTCCCTCTTTAATATCTTATCTGTCCTCGGTGAGGTCTTCCTCTTTCCTCCTGAGCCCTCATTCCTCTTGGGAGTCATGCTAGGTTGCAATATTGCAGCTGACCGCTTGAGCAGGTAGATAGCCTGTCTGGACACCTTCATTTCAGCTGCTACGCAAATTGATGACATGCCCTGCTCTAATAAGGTCAAAGCGCGTGTCTTCTCCTCCATGCTGAGCTTCTTACGACTCATTATGAGAACGGTGGGTGGATTTATGGGCGGGCGAAGTTAGGGCTCGAGTGGAAAAAGTGTCCCTCTGAAGTAACATAATTTCGCTCCTTCCTGTATGAGCTCTCGTGGCTCACTGAAGCGAGCCGAGTCAGTGCGTGGCGTGGGTAGGTATGCTAAGAGTTGTCACATAACCACAAGCCTCACCCATTATTTGTTGCCTGGTAACGGACATACAACTTTACCCGGATTTTCATGTAAAAATTTTCATTGTGGAAATGGTGTAAATATTTCCTTTGCAGCCACTGGGTGCACCAGTGGCTGCAACCAGGAGTATACCTTCTGGGTGCACCAGTGGCTGCAACCAGGAGTACACCTTCTGGGTGCACCAGTGGCTGCAACCAGGAGTACACCTTCTGGGTGCACCAGTGGCTGCAACCAGGAGTACACCTTCTGGGTGCACCAGTGGCTGCAACCAGGAGTACACCTTCTGGGTGCACCAGTGGCTGCAACCAGGAGTACACCTTCTGGGTGCACCAGTGGCTGCAACCAGGAGTACACCTTCTGGGTGCACCAGTGGCTGCAACCAGGAGTACACCTTCTGGGTGCACCAGTGGCTGCAACCAGGAGTACACCTTCTGGGTGCACCAGTGGCTGCAACCAGGAGTACACCTTCTGGGTGCACCAGTGGCTGCAACCAGGAGTACACCTTCTGGGTGCACCAGTGGCTGCAACCAGGAGTACACCTTCTGGGTGCACCAGTGGCTGCAACCAGGAGTACACCTTCTGGGTGCACCAGTGGCTGCAACCAGGAGTACACCTTCTGGGTGCACCAGTGGCTGCAACCAGGAGTACACCTTCTGGGTGCACCAGTGGCTGCAACCAGGAGTACACCTTCTGGGTGCACCAGTGGCTGCAACCAGGAGTACACCTTCTGGGTGCACCAGTGGCTGCAACCAGGAGTACACCTTCTGGGTGCACCAGGAGTACACCTTCTGGGTGCACCAGTGGCTGCAACCAGGAGTACACCTTCTGGGTGCACCAGTGGCTGCAACCAGGAGTACACCTTCTGGGTGCACCAGGAGTACACCTCTGGGTGCACCAGGAGTACACCTTCTGGGTGCACCAGTGGCTGCAACCAGGAGTACACCTTCTGGTGCACCAGTGGCTGCAACCAGGAGTACACCTTCTGGGTGCACCAGTGGCTGCAACCAGGAGTACACCTTCTGGGTGCACCAGTGGCTGCAACCAGGAGTACACCTTCTGGGTGCACCAGGAGTACACCTTCTGGGTGCACCAGGAGTACACCTTCTGGGTGCACCAGGAGTACACCTTCTGGGTGCACCAGGAGTACACCTTCTGGGTGCACCAGGAGTACACCTTCTGGGTGCACAGGAGTACACCTTCTGGGTGCACCAGGAGTACACCTTCTGGGTGCACCAGGAGTACACCTTCTGGGTGCACCAGGAGTACACCTTCTGGGTGCACCAGAAGTACACCTTCTGGGTGCACCAGGAGTACACCTTCTGGTGCACCAGGAGTACACCTTCTGGGTGCACCAGGAGTACACCTTCTGGGTGCACCAGAGTACACCTTCTGGTGCACCAGGAGTACACCTTCTGGGTGCACCAGGAGTACACCTTCTGGGTGCACCAGGAGTACACCTTCTGGGTGCACCAGGAGTACACCTTCTGGGTGCACCAGGAGTACACCTTCTGGGTGCACCAGGAGTACACCTTCTGGGTGCACCAGGAGTACACCTTCTGGTGCACCAGGAGTACACCTTCTGGGTGCACCAGGAGTACACCTTCTGGGTGCACCAGGAGTACACCTTCTGGGTGCACCAGGAGTACACCTTCTGGGTGCACCAGGAGTACACCTTCTGGGTGCACCAGGAGTACACCTTCTGGGTGCACCAGGAGTACACCTTCTGGGTGCACCAGGAGTACACCTTCTGGGTGCACCAGGAGTACACCTTCTGGGTGCACCAGGAGTACACCTTCTGGGTGCACCAGGAGTACACCTTCTGGGTGCACCAGGAGTACACCTTCTGGGTGCACCAGGAGTACACCTTCTGGGTGCACCAGGAGTACACCTTCTGGGTGCACCAGGAGTACACCTTCTGGGTGCACCAGGAGTACACCTTCTGGGTGCACCAGAAGTACACCTTCCCGTATCTGGAATTTTCATGTATTCGGCACACCTTTGGTCCCATTGATGTCAGATAAAGGGAGTGCCACTGTATTCAGTTCAATGGAATATGAGTTTTATGAGCTTATTTGTATAAAAAATCCCCCTGATTCAAATAATAATTTTTTTTACTCTTGATTAAAATTGATTAAAATCATTTGATTAAAATTGATTAAAATCATTTGATTAAAATTGATTGAAATCATTTGATTAAAATTGATTAAAATCATTTGATTAAAATTAAAACAACCCTGATCAAGAAACTTGATGATCCCCTAAGGCAGTTTCTTCCTGGGGTGCTGGCAGCCCTTAGGAGTGCTGAAATCCTTTTTAGGGGTGCTGGGAAATGCTGCATATATGGCGGTACTATGTTACCGTTCCTCGCAATGGATACAAAAGTATCGAAGGGAAACTTTTTGACAAGAGTATTATGTTTATTTGATAAAATTTAACCTCATTATGGTGACTTTCAGTGAGAGTACTTTCACTGGAGTGCTGTAGTCACCTGTAGTCTCTGTCAGGGTCTTCCTTAGCTATGTGTCTGTAGCCAGATGTCAGCCAGAGTTAAGGGTGCTGGACCTTCTAGACAGGACTACAGGAGGTGCCCAGGTCAGGAAAGGTTAATAAACGCTGCCCTAAGGGATGGCCCAAGTAAAATAAGACTTGACTAGATGAATTACATCATGAGAAGTAGAGGAAGAAAAAGAGGAGGAAAAAAAAACTGAAAATATATAACAGCCTTAACATAGCTAACGTAGGTGACGGGGTTACCTTTTCTGCTTCCATTTCTTTCCATAATGTATTTCCATTCGTTCTGTGGTAGCCATTAACCTTATAAATGTACTGCAAAAGCTGATTTCTCTCTTCTTCTGTGTAGGGTTGTCTGTAATAGAAAAAGCTTCATTAGTTCTTCAAAATATTCGTACACTCAAATAATAATAATGATAATAATAATATAATGATAATAATAATAATAATGATAATAATAATAATAATAATAATAATAATAATAACAATAATAATAACAATAATAATAATAACAATAATAATAATAACAATAACAAGAACAAGAACAATAATAATAATAATAATAATAATAACAATAATAATAATAATACTAATACTACTAATAATAACAATAATAATAATAATAATAATAACAATAACAATAACAACAATAATAATAATAATAATAATAATAATAATAACAATAACAATAACAAGAATAATAATAATAATAATAATAATAATAATAATAACAATAATAATACTAATACTAATACTAATACTAATACTAATACTAATACTAATACTAATAATAATAACAATAACAATAATAATAACAATAATAATAATAATAATAATAACAAGAACAATAATAATAACAATAATAATAATAATAATAATAATAACAACAATAATAATAACAATAATAATAATAATAATAACAACAACAACAATAATAATAATAATAATAATAATAACAATAATAATAATAATAACAACAATAACAATAACAATAATAATAACAATAATAATACAACCCTCGGCTACCGCGTCTTATTGGTGCCGCTGTGGGCGCGCTATAGCCAAAATCACGAGCCCAACAATAGAACTAATGGTAATAATTGCAATTGGTGCCAGGATCCCCAAGATGACCCCATATTTTAACTCAAGTATGATAATGATAATAATGATAATAAGTCATCGCTAGGCATACAAAAACATTACCCTTCATCACGCTAACCAATTAACCTTTTCCCTCCCTTCCTCTCTTCTCCTTTATCAAACTCTCCTCTCCCCTTCCTTCCTCCGTCCTTCCCTAGCCTCATCCCCTCTTCATCTCCGTCTACCGTCATTTTCCCCTCATCATCCTCTCTTCCCCAACATAATCCTTGACTTCCCCTCCTTTATCAGTTTATTTTCGGTATATTGGTACTTTCAACCAGTAACTCAGTATGAGGCTAGACGTGCTCTTTTCCTATGCATTTTTATGTGTTAAGAATGATGGTTACATTAAAAATCATCGGAAATGCCTTAGTTAGGTTTGGTTAGTAAGTGTCCAGGAATAGGTATGCTTACGCTTAGAATTTATCAGTTACAGTACCTTCCTGAGTTTCACGCTATCCGAGTTTCGCGATCCCAAGTTTCGCGCAGAGTCCTAAATTCTTACCATCCCAATTTTTGCGTATTAACTCCCCAAGTTTCGGGCTGCTTCATACACGTTTTTTTGTGTGTATTTACCTAGTTGTATTTACCTAGTTGTAACACAGGAAAAGAGCTATGCTCGTACTGTCCCGTCTCCAAATCTACTATTATCTAGTTTGCCTTTGAAGTCCTGAATACTTCTTGCATTAATCACTTTTGCATCAAGGTTGTCCCAGGCTTCTATGCTTCTATACGGGAAGCTATATTTTTTTATATCCCTCTTGCATGTTGTCCTTTTCAATTTCTTCTCATGACCTCTTGCACTTCTGTCGTCCCACACAAACAGATCTTCTCTATCAATTTTTTCCAGACCCATTGATGCTCTATACACTGCTATAAAATCTCCCCTTTCTCTTCTTTTCTCAAGAGTTGGGAGTTTTAGTCTTGAAAGTCTTTCTTCATATGGTAAATCTCTCAGGCTTGGAGCCATTTTTGTGGCTGCTCTTTGTATTCTCTCAATCTTCCTTATATCCTTCTTTTTATGTGGTGACCAAATCACTGCCGCATATTCCAACCTTGGTTGAATCAAAGATGTTATCAATTTCTTAATCATCTCTTCATCCAGATATTTGAATGCCATTCTTATATTCCTCAGCAACTGATATGTATCTCCTGTGATCTTGTTTATATGCTTCTCTGGTGACAAATTGTCCTTAATCCATACTCCCAGATCTTTTTCGACCTTTGTTTTGATTATCCATTATTTCCCATCGAATACTTTCCTCTCTGTCTCTTTTTGCTACTGCCCATTTCCATCACTTTACACTTTTTGGCATTAAACTCCATTTCCCATAGTTGACTCCATCTGAAAATTTTATCTAGATCCTTTTGTAAATCCTCACAGTCCTCTTTACTTTCTACTTTTCTTAGTAATTTAGCATCATCAGCGAATAAACTCATATAACTGTTTACTCCTTCTGTCATATCATTTACATAGACCAAGAACATCACTGGGGCCAATACTGATCCTTGAGGAACTCCACTTATCACACTGCACCATTCTGACTTCTGATCTTTTATTACTGTTCTCATCTCTCTGTTGCTCAAAAAGTCTTCCATCCACTTCAGCAAACCACCCTTCAATCCTCCTACATGTTCTAGCTTCCAGTGTGTGTGTGTGTGTGTGTGTGTGTGCCTACAGCACCTTTAGGCAGTGACCTACAGGGGTGGGATGGTAGGCCCTGGAGGTTCACTCGAGGGCTGTGATGGTTGGCCCTTGCCCGTGGTGGTGCAGGCAGGATTTTTATAGTGACGCTTGTGATTAGAGGTTCATGCCGCCCCCCTGTGTCCTCCGATGCACTCGCAATCGTAGGTAGAGTTAATGGGCAGCATGTAGGTGTTCTTAGGCCACTCGACGCTGCAGAGAAAGATTTTTTAACTTACGGTAATATCAAGATCAAGTATCACTATGTAAATAGTCGTATGTACAGATAGAAGAATGGCGGCAGCAAGATGTGTGTGATGTGTGTGACAGGAGTGGATGAAACCGTGGAGCACTTGATGCTGGAATGTGAACGGTATGAGTATGCTAGAACAAAGATGTTGGAGGTAGTGGTAGGAGAGGTCGGAGTGAAAGAATGGCGAGATGTTGAGAAATGAGAGACAGAAGTGTGGATAGGCAGATGGAGTACCTGCTGGGGTTGTGTGCTGAGTGACAGTCATGTGGCTGAAAGTGTAAAAGAATTCTTGGAGAATTCTTGGAGAGCATGCATGAGATAGAATGAGAGGCAGGGGGCCCCTCAGTGAGGGGGGGACCCCATATGAATGTGATGCAGAGAGGAATGAGGGGAAAAATGAAACACCTAGTTTTGCTTCCCTCCCAACAGAATACTACGTGTGTGGGAGAACGCCGGACCAAAGGCTTCACCGATAGCATCTGCTGGGTGACTCTCAACTCAAGCTCAATCTCAAGCTCGTAGGGCCTGTCCTCTCCTCCTCCTCCTCCTCCTCTCCTTTCTTCTCTCGCTTTGGCCAATGCCACCACCCCGGGAGGCGGGTCACAAACCCCCGGCTAACACCCGGTACCCATTCACTGCTGGGTGGACAGGGGCTTGGGGCATTTTTAGGGTATTTTTGGGGGGAGAAAGTGAGTCTTATAAGCCGTAAAATACGTTACACCTCTTACCGGAATAAATAAGCATTTTTACAGTGTTTTCAGAAACCCGAGTTTCGCAATCCTCTTGGTGTAGCGCTATGCCTTCAGAAAAAGCAAGCGCGAAACTCGAGAGGGTACTGTATATGTTTATGTATTTTCGGCCTTATGTCATCCCATAGTGTGTTTACCGGATATATTTTATGCCATCCACATAATCTGCTCCCCACATAAAACTAGTTTCAACTTTCCCCACCCAAAACCCCGCATTCCCAAAAGGTCTCCAGGTTTGTTATCGAGGAGGGGGGGATGACTCTAGCGCTACCTCCTGTCGGTGGCGGGCGTCCACCCCTCACTATGACACGTGGACACACTGTCAATAACTTGTCATCTGTCTTACCTGTGTCTTCCTGAAGAAGACTGATCAATTACCAAGACTGTGATAGCATCATAGGACATCACCAGGGCTCATATGCTTCCTCAACGTATATTCAGCCCTTAAGGGACGCCAACCCCTTATTTTACCAAAATCTTTAATATTCACTCAATTTTAATGAAACTTTTACTGAACATCACTCTTAATACTAGAAATATAATGTCTAAATTTGATGTAAATTCCTAGAATGAGAATGGAGAAAAAAAATAATAATACATAAAAATGCATCGTTTACAGTATGCGACATTAACTTACTACTAAATAATAATTATTCCTTATAATGGCATGAAATTTTGTCTTTTAACCCGCTGGATACCAGCGACGCATGTGATGCGTCCAGTATGTATGCAACGCCCAGTCCCAGCGACGCACCCTTCTATGGTAAGGAATGGCCTGAAAATGGTATGGGGCACTGCTTGATATGTGGGGCAACAGTGGCGGTACCCAGCAACTGCGTGGGCACGCCGTGCGGGTAGGAAGGGGGGGGGGGGGGGGATTAGAGGCGCGAGCTTATCCACTTTTTTCGCCGTGACTTTAGACCTTATTTACTCCTGTTCTATGGTAGCTATTGACTTGAGATTCGTATGGGATATGCCTTATATACGTGGCAACCCTCAAGTATAGGCTTGTTGGGACGGGGGATGCGCATGAGTCATTACTGAGGGACAAAGGACATCCTACACAAGCATACAGATAGAAAGGGTACAAATCCATCATGGCCGCCGCATCACGTCGCCATGGTTACCGGGACGTGCGTCCCGGTGCTCGTGCTCATTTAGAAAACTTTACTATGTCAACCTATCACACTTGAAATTGACTTATTATGACATTATGTGATACATACGTGGTATTTATGAACTATGAAGGCACACATGATGCTCGGGTGGTGTGAAAATAACCGCTACCCGAAAATTGGATGCAACGTACATCTGCCATGCTGCGCGCTCAGCTGGGGGTTAGGTGCGCGGGAACCTTAAATCAGCTGATGTCTGAGGGTGCCTCACTAGAGTGGGTTATACTATATATTTGTTTTCAATTAATGGAGAGGGGTGTTCAAATAATGTATTTTGGTGTGTAGAACACAAATCTGAAGAAAAAGTTTAATTCTGATAACCCAAACCTACATCAATTTGCAGTTGGTTATTATTAAATGGGTGATCAAGTTGTTATTGCAGCTAGCCCAGCATAGGCCTCTTCTATTTTTCTGTCGTGGCTGCTCATATTTTCTCTCATACAGTATTGTTCTAACTACTTCATAAAATATATAAGACTTCTAAACATTTAAAGAAAAATAGGTACCCTGGTACCTAGGGTACCAGGATTTGTCAGTGGAGCAAAGCTAATGCTCTTTTCAAGCCACCTGTCATCAATGAAAAGGTGACCATCATATCCAAGCTCAAGGAGGTCTGGAATCAGGCAGTGAAGGTTTCTCTTGGGAAGGACAAACTTGAAGCCAAAGAGAGCTTCATTGTCAAGTTAGACAAATTATTTGATATTTTGACTTTCAAGTGTCCGATTACCAGTTGTGAGGTGGGCGGCTGTGAGGGCTGTGAGATCCAAGCCCACATTAATTGTTCCTGCAGCAGAGAGAAAAATATTCCTTTGAAAGATCTAGCCTACATCATGGGACAGAGAGTGAAGGTTGGAAGTAAAGGACCCCATCAAATAAGTGGCCCTGATTTGCCAGAGCACAAAAGACAGGTGAGAACATTAATAAGGCAGGTGATGGAAAAGAAGGCAAAGAGAATCAAAATGAGCAAGGAGGAAACTGCTGCAGCAGCAGAGAAGGCAGTCAGGGAGCATGTGAAGATATTTTTGGCTGATGGTGATGAGGATCTGGAATTGGAGAGAAGTGGTGCTGAAGATGAGTTTGTTCCAGAAGTTGAGTTTTTTTCCAGAAATTGACCCTAAGCCTGCAGCCTCGACTAAGGCACAGAACAATTATGATGAGATTTCAAACATTGCCCTTGCTAGTGTGAGATATGGCATAGGGCTAAGGCCAACTGCAGCAATAGCAACAGCAGCTCTGATTGATGCAGGAATTATCACAGAAGACAACACAAGTAAAGTGATTGATAAGAGCAAGGTCAAGAGAGCACAGGAGAAGTTGATGAGAGAGCTGGGCAAGAGTTTGAAGATAAGTGCAGGGAGGACGGGGGCATCTCCTGCATCCTCTTTCATGGGCGGATTGACCTGACCAATGTGATGATGGAAGCTGAGGGAAGTGACCAATCTTTTCCTGCAATGATCAAGGAAGAATACTACAGTGCTGTTAGTGAACCTGGGAGCTGCTATCTGTTTCACTATATCCCAGAGAAAGCAACTAAAGAGGTGTCACATGCGGAGAAGATTGCTAAGGTCATGTTTGCTTGGCTGAAAGAGAGGGGTTTTGATAAGACCTTGTTGGCCATTGGAGGAGACTCTACAAATGTCAACACTGGTGTGAAAGGTGGAGTAATGTGGAAGCTGGCGCTGCACCGGGGGAGAAAGTTGGTCTGGTTGGTGTGCAACTTACACACTGGTGAACTTCCCCTGTGCCGTTTGATTGTTGGCCTTGATGGCCCTACTCTGTCAGACAAAAAATTATCCGGGCCAATAGGAAAGCTCCTTGATTCTGCTACAGACTTTGAGATCAATCCAAACTTCACCCGTATCTCCGTTGGCCGTCCACCGATCAAGCTGCCTGACAAGGTCATTCAAGATCTCTCAACTGATCAACACTATGGCTATAAAATTGTCTGTGCAGTCAGGGATTTAAATTAAAGGGATGAACCTGAAAAATCTGCACTTCATTGTGGAATTCATCATTGGATTGTATTATCCATGTTGGTTCAACGTGAAACTCAAACACTCCTGATTGAAGGGCCTAGGCACATCCTCTTTCAACTGGCCTGCCGTAAGTCACAGAGGTAGGAGGTGCTGGACATTGTGATGCCAACTGTGAAAGATCTGTTTGGTATGCCCACAGTGAATCCATCCTCCAAACAATGCTGTGCTCTGAGGATCAGAAGGATAGGATTTGGGGGGTGGAGAGAATCCTGGCCATCAGGGGAGAAGGGGAACCATATATTCAGCTAGGAGACTCCTCTGTTAGGACCAGAAGGACACCTGACATTAATGGTGATGCTTCCAGCATAGGTGACCTGATCAGCTGGTCAGAAGATGTGTCAGAGCCACCTCTCACCTGCTCTCTAAGCACGTCCCAGGTGAGAAACTTCGTCAACACACCCATGGAAGTGCTCAACTGGCCTCGCCACACACAAAGCATTGAGAGGGTTATTATAATGGTGACTGAGGCTTCTGCTAAGTACTTTTCACATGAAAAGAGGGATGGAGGGATCAGGGCTCAGGAAACCACCAGGAGGCTGATGTCCAAAAATGAGTCAAAACAGGACTTGTGCAACCTGGCAAAGTTTAAAAAGTCATGAGAATAATCTTTGTAATTGTATTCAGTGATATACACTACCCTCCCGAGTTTCGCGCTTGCTTTCTTCCGGAGGCATAGCGCGAAACTCGCGGATCGCGAAACTCGGGTATTGAAAACACTGTAAAAATGCTTATTTAGTCCTGTTTTTTTTTTTTTTTTTTTTTGTGTGTGTGTGTGTCTGTGTGCCTACAGCGCCGTTAGGCAGTGACCTCCAGGGGTGGGATGGTAGGCCCTGGAGGTTAACTTGAGGGCTGTGTACCTACCGTATTTTACAGCTTATAAGACTCACTTTTTCCCCCCAAAAATATCCTGAAAATGCCCCAAGCCCCTGTCCACCCAGCAGTGAATGGGTACTGGGTGTTAGCCTAGGGTTTGTGACCCGCCTCCCGGGGTGGTGGCTTCGGCCAACACTACGTAGAGAAGAGGAGGGAGGACAGGAGCTTGAGATTGAGCTTGAGTTGGGAGTCACCCAGCGGATGCTGTTTTGGTCTGAGTGAGTGAGCTTGACACATATCTTGTCAGCTGATGGTTGTGTGACAGTGTTATACGGCAATAACACTGTCACAATGCCTTCCTCTCTTCTCTCCTGTCTCCTCCAGTACCTCCAGAAACCACAGTACCACACACGTCATGGTTAATCACTTATAAAGGAGAATTTTGTGGTAAATAGTAAGGAGCGGCGGGGGTGTAAGGTAAAGTGCTACTTATTTTGAGGTGTTACCTATCTTATGCGACACCGGCTGCTCCTGTAGAGAAAAACACAAACAAATGGGAAAAAACAAAGCAAAACTACATACAAGCTATACTAAGCCTATTATAATACTACATGTATACTAAGCAGGAAGGAAGGAAGACGTGTCCCGTACGTCTCTTATGGGAGGCGGTAGCAGAGTGGTTAGCGTCAAGATATATGTCAAGCTAGAGCACGAGCTTGACAGACGACCTACAAAGTGATACTAAGCAGAAAAGGTCACAAGAAGAAGTCTCCGAGTGGCGTTTTCGGTGATCCGAGTTTGATCCTTGATGAGGGCTGTAAAATCCACTTAAAATCTTTCTCTGCACTGTTGAGTGGCCTAAGAACACCTACATGCTGCCCATTAACTCTAACTTCGATTGCGAGTGCATCGGAGGACACGGGGGCGGCATGAGCCTATAATCACAGGCGTCACTATAGAAATTCTGTCTGCGCCACCACGGGCAAGGGCCAACCATCACAGCCCTCAAGTTAACCTCCAGGGCCTACCAGCCCACTCCTGGAGGTCACTGCCTAACGGCGCTGTAGGCACCCCCCCCCCCCCAAAAAAAAAAAAAACGCGAAACTCAGGGATATAATGCGCGAAAGTCGGGATGGTAAGAATTTAGGACTCAGCGCTTAACTCGAGGATCGTGAAACTGGCATAGCGTGAAACTCTGGAGGGTAGTGTACATGTGATTGTCATGGTAATAAATATGTCAATTTGATTTGGCTTGATCACTATACATGATTTGCCTTATGTCTTCTAATAGTATATAAAGGGGCTGTAAAGGCTCAAATTGAAAAATTAGAAATACAAAATGATGTAGGTTAGAAATGTTCTATCCAAAAATTAAGCTCATATTTGAATTCCTTATATAAAAATACATCATTTAGACACCCGTCACGAGGGATTTCATTCAGATTCATGATGGCACCCAAGTAAGACCCGCCCTAGCCCCCCCCCCCCTAAAACCCCCATTTTTTCTAGTAGTGATAATTTTTGTTTTCTTCATTTTTCACCTTTTTAATAAAAAAAATAATAATAAAATCAGCTGGGCTGTGGGTGTACTTTTTATTATATTTAGCTGGTACTCAGCGGGTTAACGCTTGCTAAGTAAGTCAACACCTTTTATAAATAACTTTTTTAATATAATGTTTTGTGGGTATTTCAATAGAAAAATCATGAGAAAAAAATCATATAACAAAAATGTCATGGATAAAAATAAATTATTTACTCATGTCCTAGATATTATTAAAAGTATTCTATAAAACTTATAGAGCATTTATCACTGAAGAAAATGAGACCAGAATGACTAAAATCAGACAAGAAATAAGGAAATTATAATGGTTTAAATGTAAATATCTTGCATTTGAGAAAACTGCTTCCCAAGTTGGGACATCATAGCATCATGCAGCGTTGCAAAAATTTTTATATATTTTGCAATTTTTTTTTACGATTTTTTTTTTTTTGAAGCTTCAGCTGCCTCCATGCCTCCAGATACACCTTCATAGTTCATGAAAATAAGCAATATCACCGCAGAGCATAAAATGTAAACAAACCAGCCACGTGAGTTGCGTGGACCTTTAAACCAGTTTAAATGCCTTAGAGTGTGACTATTCATGTAATACTTTGGGAAAGTGTTGCCATAAGGTTTGTGATTCATATGGGGCGGGAAGCTCTATTTCTATTTTTTTTTTTTATTCTGCTGAAAATACCGGGAGGCGTCCCTTAAGTATAGATTCAAAAGCTTTAGAAAGGCAGGAAGTCAAAGCTATAGGACGGTAGTTTGAAGGATTAGAACGGTCACCCTTCTTAGGAACAGGTTGGATGTGACCAAACTTCCAGCCAGAAGGAAAGGTGGAAGTAGATAGACAGATGAAAAAGTTTGACCAGGCAAGGTGCAAGCACAGAAGCACAATTTTTGAGAACAATAGGAGGGACTCCGTCAGGACCGTAAGCCTTCCGAGGATCTAGGCCAGAAAGGGCAAAGAAAACATCATTACGAAGGATCTTGATAACAGACATAATATAATCAGAGGGTGGAGGAGAAGGAGGATCAAACCCTTCATCAACCAGAAAGATTTTGACATTTTCTATGAATGAAGGAGTTTTGAAAGTTAAGTAAAATTGGACATGGTTACAGGCAGAATATAGGGTCATGGGGTTTTCAGGAAGAATGGATGGTTACGGTACCATGTGTGAAGCCGCCCTCTTCATCTTGGCACCATGAGAAAGAGCTGAGTTAAACCCAGTGTGACGGGCTTTAGGATTAGAGAAAGTGCGTGGAATGGCCTCCATGCCAGAGACTATGACCTCAGTTATGCGCACTGCACAAAGAGATGGGTCTCTGACATGGAAGCAGTAATCATTCCATGGAAAAAAAGAGTAGTACTGCCTTAGGTCTTCCCATTTAGCAACCTTTAGAGTTGAAATGCCAGAAGCACCTCTGCTCAGGTGGGTCCCGAGGTGGCACCGGAGCGATAGGACAGGTTAGAGATTTATGCTGCCCCCCTGTTCCCTCTGAAGAGTCAATGGGCAGCATGTGGATATTCTTTGGCCAGTCAACGGTTGCACAAGGATTTTTACCTTTGATAAGTAATAAACATAATTTTAGAGCTGCATTTTCTAACCCTACTTTTATAATCTCAGTTTTTAAGGTTTGCTATGTAACCAAAACATTATGTAACAAAAACTTGCATAAAAATGTGAAACCATAGAAAATGGAGATGTAATATGTACGCAACCTGGAGAAACCAGAAATTTATCTGAAAAAAATTGAAAAAATTTATGCAATGGTAGGGAAATCAAAGCCCAGCCACACATGGCCACGCCAATACCTGTAACCACAACAGAGCTTCAGAAAACATGTTTTTATTGGATCTAAAGATACATAAAGTTTGATTAAATGATACAACAAGAATTAAGAAGCTATACATACCTTGCCTTAGGATGGGTGTGCTGTGGATGGCGTGTTACGGAGTCGTAACTGTAGAAAAGTTCATCATCAGAGTCCCCTGTAGTACTAGTGACTCCACTTGGTGGGTTCCTACAAAGAAAATAATAACTAGCACCAAAGTATCTAAATATAAATATAAAAACACCTACAGGGAGGTCCCGTTATACGAGCATTCGGTATACGAGAATCCGATGATACGAGATGTGTAAATTAGGGTCTATTTTCAATATACGAGATCGAAAATCCAATGCTACGACATTCAAACTGGGGTGAGTAAAATTATCAAGTTCAAAATACTTGCCCTACCACTCCCAGTCTGGACAAAGGGGGATTTAGTTGACCCCAGTCAGGTCACCCCTAACAAGCCGTGACCTGAAGGGTAATTAAGCATATGGCGCGGCCTGACATTTAGTGGTAATTAGCCAGGTGTGCGGCTCCAACCTTGGGACTGCAGTCAGTAACCTGAAGGGTAATTAAGCAAATGGCGCGGCCTGATCCTTAGGGGTAATTAGCCAGGTGTGCGGCTCCAACCTTGGGACCGCAATCAATGACCTGAAGGGTAATTAAGCATATGGCGCGGCCTGATCCTTAGGGGTAATTAGCCAGGTATGCTGCCCCAATCTTAGGACCTCTACACTACCCTCTTTTGTATCACGCGGCGTCCCCTACAGTACAACGTCTTTTTTGCTTGTTATACATGTTTTATGTTTAATTAATGTGCAGTTATGTTATTTTGTGTGCTATTTTCTCTTTCAGAATGCTTTTTCTACAGAATAGGTAGTACAGTGTGGGTAATATAGACGCTGTGTGTTTGTTTCTTGTCCCAACACACTGCGTTGCTTAATTTCCCTTCAGGTCACGCCTTGCTAGGGGTGACCTGACTGCAGTCCCAAGGTTGGGGCCGCACACCTGCTAATTACCCCTAAATGTCAGGCCGCGTCATATGCTTAATTACCCTTCAGGTCACGGCTTGCTAGGGGTGACCTCACTGGGGTCAACCAAATCCCTCTTTGTCCAGCCTGGGAGTGGTAGGGCGTGCATTTTTAACTTGATAATTTTACTCACCCCAGTTTGAATGTCGTATCATTGGATTTTTGATCTCGTATATTGAAAATAGACCCTAATTTACACATCTCGTATCATCGGATTCTCGTATACCGAATGCTCGTATATCGGGACCTCCCTGTATTTTAGCTTGAAAACATGTCTTTTTATTTTTTTATTTTTTTAATTGATGGGGTCCTGGAACCAAACCTATATTTTACCATTATTATGTTTTACCTATATTATGTGTTTCGTTATACGAGATTTTGCTTTACGAGTATGCCAGGTTAACCTAACTGCTGGTATCTTCGGGACCTCCCTGTATTGGGCATAAATAAAAGTAATTTAAGTATAATATAAGTAAATAACAATAAGTAACAATAAGTAAATAAAAGTAGTGGCATTAACCATTACCACCTAATAAAAGGCGTGAATTGTATTTTATAAGTCACACTATTGACTGCCCCGTAGACCCGCTAGGCGATGTTTACATTTTGACAAGAGGGAGCCAGTTCACTCTCAAGCTTTCAAAGAAGCAACACCACCCCATCTCTTGCTAAGGCTTCTTAACATAAGAACATAAGAAAATAAGGAAGCTACAAGAGGCCGTGAGACCTACATGAGGTAGTTCCTGTTACTTAATACTACCTACATCCACCTTTCATCCCCATCCATGAAATTATCTAGCCTCCTTTTAAAGCTCCCTAATGACTCCGCACTAATTACCTGTCTACTGAGTACATTCCAATCATTTACCACCCTATTTGTGAACCAGTTTTTTCCAGTTTCTTTTTTAAACCTACGCTTTTCCAGCTTGAATCCGTTACTTCATGTTCTACCCTGATTACTACCGTGAGAACTTTCCTACATTGCCTTTATTGTATCCCTTTATTAACCTAAAAACTTCCATCAGATCGCCCCTTACTCTACGCCTCTCGAGTGAGTGTAAATTTAATAGCTTCAATCTCTTCTCATATCTAAAGTTATGCATCCCATGTATCATTTTGGTCATCTTCTCTGCATTGATTCTAAAAAGGCTATATCCATCCTGTAATACGGAGACCAAAACTAAACCGTATGCAGTAGTCTAGGTGAGGTTTGACTAGAGCCAAAGAATGCTTTAGAAAAACCTCAGCACCTCTACTTTTAACACTCCTAGTAATGAATCCTAATACCCTACTATTTATTGTAACTTCTAGAAGCACTCAGAATAATTTAACCGAATGATCGGTTAGCCAAAGGAAGCATCCATCAAATAGTGATCATCTTCACATCCTGCCCACAAACCTGGCCGGCGACCTCAACTACCATCTCGCCTCGCCCGCATCACACATGGCTATACCATGTCTCCGTGGAATATTTGATCTAAGACCTTCAGCCATCCAACCCTCCTCCTATAAGCCTGCTAAGCACCTTAGATAGTGCTAACTGGGGTGTAGTGTCAGGTGTATATATAGGTTGGGTTATTTGAAGGTAAGAAATTCATCCATTCATTCCAGTTCCTCAAATAATTCTAATAAGTAATTTATGTGTAATAATTCTTACAACTACATTTTTATTAAGAACTGTTTCAGTTGTTGTATTGAATTGAAATTCTGATCTGCCCCGAAGAAGCAGAGGGAATTTACGTTAATTGATAGATCATTCAGGCTCAAAGTGCAAAAGAAGTGACAGCGCTAGAGACATCTGGTGGCGTTAGCTTTTCAGAAAGTTCCTCATCGCAGCATGTACAGGATATTTGGCATGTATCCCACAACATTAATAACAAATCAAGAGTGATGTACACGTAAGGTAACACAAGATCCACTATGAGCTTAGGTTTAGGTGTCAATTCCATAGCCACAAAATACAAAAAAAAAATTCAATTCACACTCACCTAGGCACCGGCTTCTTGCATTCTTCCCAAGTACGGATGCCATGCATTACATCATCAGGATCAAAATGTTCATCATCAAAATCCAATGCTTTATGGACCCTGTAGAGGGGACAAAGGAGACAAAGATAGCATAATGTGCTAAAGAACCTTCAATTGCAGGTCAACAAGTTCCTTACACTTATGGCAGAATTACAGAATTAATCCATCACAGATCACACATTTTTCCTTGTCAAAAATTTATGTTAATAAATAGTTTTAAGTATATTCAAATAAACTTTGGCATATATAGCTTTGTAAGCAAAAGAAGCGTTAAAACAATCGCACACTTATTTATTCATATACTTTTTCCCTGATCTATTTACCCATTATTGAGTGGCATCAACCATTTACTGTCTGGCTACAAGGGCTTGCCTTCCCCACACACTCACAGTAGGTGGGGTCACAAATGTGAAGTGTGTAATTGGTGTTAGATAATATAGAGCCCCACTTTAACGAACCAATTGGGGAGGAGTATTAATGCAATTAACCTACAACAGAATAACGTATAAATAAAATATTTGAATATATATACAGGAAGTAGAAGAATATTAGAGTGGCATTTCATTAAGTGGACAAAAATATGATGAAAAAGATAGTTACTACAATGATCCGACCAAAAATGGCATATGCTGCCATTGTGTGGTCCCCATATAAAAAGAAGCATACGAAAAAGTTGGAGAGGATACAGAGAACAACAACAAAGATGCTACCAGAGCTAGAAGAATTTTACTTATGAGGAAAGCTTGCGAGAGCTAAAATTACTAACACTTGAGCAAAGAAGTGAAAGAGGAGACTTAATAACAATTTTTAAACTGATAACTAAGATGGAAGAAACAGACCATGAGAGACTACTGACACGTAAGAAAAATATGTGAGAAAATAATAAAAAAGCAATGGACGGAATATTTGGAAAGTTAAGGTATACAAACAGACCGGCAGTATGGTTTTAGGAAAAGGAGATCATGTGTGACCAACTTAGTAAGAGTAATTGATACTACACAGGAAAGAGATGGATGGGTAGATTGTGTATATCTAGTTCTAAAAAACGCATTTGATAAGGTTCCCCATGAGAGGCTACTTTAGAAATTGAAAAATATAGGAGGAATCAAAAGGAGGATCGAAACCTGGATGGAAAGTTACTTGAGAGGAAGATAAATGAGAACAGAAGTAAAAGATGAAAAATCTGACTGGAGAAAGGTATTTAGTGGGGCCACAAGGATCAGTGTTGGCACCAATAATGTTCATGATTTATATAACACACACACACAGGCACACACTACGTTTGCATGTCATGAATGTCTCAGTTTCTGTATGCAATGCTTGGAAACTATCTGCATATTAAATCAATATATTTCTACATCCAACTATTTTTTTCTTCTAGCCAAGAGAGAGAGAGAGAGAGAGAGAGAGAGAGAGAGAGAGAGAGAGAGAGAGAGAGAGAGAGAGAGAGAGAGAGAGAGAGAGAGAGAGAGAGAGAGAGCGAGAGCGAGAGCGAGAGCGAGAGCGAGAGCGAGAGCGAGAGCGAGAGAGAGAGAGTAAACAGTTATAAGAGTTTATTCGCTGATGATGCTAAATTACTAAGAAAAGTAGAAAGTAAAGAGGACTGTGAGGATTTACAAAAGGATCTAGATAAGATTTTCAGATGGAGTCAATTATGGGAAATGGAGTTTAATGCTAAAAAGTGTAGAGTGATGGAAATGGGCAGTAGCAAAAAGAGACAGAGAGGAAAGTATTCGATGGGAAATAATGGATAATCAAAACAAAGGTCGAAAAAGATCTGGGAGTGTGGATTACGGATAATTTGTCACCTGAGAAGCATATAAACAAGATCACAGGAGATACATATCAGTTGCTGAGGAATATAAGAATGGCATTCAAATATCTGGATGAAGAGATGATTAAGAAATTGATAACATCTCTGATTCGACCAAGGTTGGAATATGCGGCAGTGATTTGGTCACCACATAAAAAGAAGGATATAAGGAAGATTGAGAGAATACAAAGAGCAGCCACAAAAATGGCTCCAAGCCTGAGAGATTTACCATATGAAGAAAGACTTTCAAGACTAAAACTCCCAACTCTTGAGAAAAGAAGAGAAAGGGGAGATTTTATAGCAGTGTATAGAGCATCAATGGGTCTGGAAAAAATTGACAGAGAAGATCTGTTTGTGTGGGACGATAGAAGTGCAAGAGGTCATGAGAAGAAATTGAAAAGGACAACATGCAAGAGGGATATAAAAAAATACAGCTTCCCGTATAGAAGCATAGAAGCCTGGAACAACCTTGATGCAAAAGTGATTAATGCAAGAAGTATTCAGGACCAAAGGCAAGCTGGATAATAGTAGATTTGGAGACGGGACAGTACGAGCATAGCTCTTTTCCTGTGTTACAACTAGGTAAACAACTAGGTAAACACACCAAAAAAAAAAAAATAATAATAATTTGTACGAAGCAGCGCGAAACTCGGGGATATAATGCGCGAAAGTCGGGATGGTAAGAATTTAGGACTCAGCGCGAAACTCGAGGATCGCGAAACTCGCATAGCGTGAAACTCGGGAGGGTAATGTAGTTGTAATTGTAAAGTGTAGGGAAGAACCCAAACTGTTTTACAGATTTATCAATGGACGAATCAAGCATAATGACAAAGTAGAGAGACTGAAAGAAGGAAATATAATATATGAATATCCAAAGAATAATGAGTGAAATTCTAAATAAAAATTTTCAGCAATCCTGTATTCATAAAAGAATCAAAATTCAAGGAACTGCAAGGAATGAAAAAAGTCCTGGAGGAGTGGAAATTAAAATAAAGAAGGAGGAAGTTTGTGAATCGTTGAAAGAATATGAGGAGAGGAAAGCAATAGGACCAGACGGAGTGTCGGGTTATGTTTTAAAAGAGTGCAGAAAGCAGTTGGTCGAACCAATATATGATATATTAAAGTGCTCATTAACAACTGAAAAAGTGCCAAAGGAGTGGATGAGAGCAGAGAGTGCCAATATATAAGAATGGGAAGAAAGATGAACCATTAAAATATAGACCAGTGTCATTGACTAGCACAGCATTGCAAAGTATGTGAGAAAATAATAAAGAAGCAATGGACAGAATATTTGGAAAATGAAGGCATAATAATAACAGACCGGCAGTATGGTTTTAGGAAAAGGAGATTATGTGTGTAACTTAATAATAAGCTTTTTTTGACTCATGAGTAATTGATACAACACAGGAGAGAGTTGGATGGGCAGACTGTGTATATCAAGATCTTAAAAAGGTATTTGATAATGTTCCCCATGATAGGCTACTTTGGAAATTGGAAAATATTAGAAGAATCGAAAGGATTATCAAAACCTGGATGAAAAGTTATCTGAGAGGAAAAGAAATGAGAACAGTAGCAAAAGATGAAAAATCTGAACGGAGAAAATTATTTAGTAGGGCACCACAGGGATCAGTTTTGGCACCATAATGTTCATGATTTATATCAATGATATGACTGATGAATTCAAAAGTTAAATAAGTTTGTTTGCAGATGATGCAAAACTGTTAAGAGCTAGTTATGTTAGTAGAGGTATTCATGAACACTAGGGTGCCAATAGCGCATAGGGGTAATTTTTCAAAGTCAATATTTTTTCACATACTTTTGTGGTATTCTGCCTTGTACTTAGAAACTGTCGTGTGCAAAGTTTCAGGCTAATCGGTTGATATTTAGAGGTGGCGGATCGATCTTGAACATTTCCTCTTTTCGCCCTCAGGTCATGACCACGAGAAAGCAAACTGAAGTTTGGCTTCTTGGCCATAGTGTTCCTACTATCACAGGAGCAAATCTTCCCAGCCGTGGAGACGTTTTACGACGATTTTTCTACGCACACAAGGAAGAGAAGAAGACGGTGCAGCAGAGTGCAGCTGAGGCTGCAAAGGAGGTCCTCGACTTCTGGACACGAGCTAGGATCCCCACCATCGCAGAAACTAGCGTGAGGAGGAAGATTACTGGACTTTTCGATGAGTGGAAGATCCTGAGCAAAAGCAAGAATAATTCTGGAGTCACGCCTGCCAAAAAACAGAAGACCTTCCAAGAAAGTCTCCCAGACCTTTTGGACATCGCCCACTCCGACGCCCTCACTCTGATGACCATTCCTGAAGACAAGGAATTCCTTCTTGCCCAGCGGGAGAAGGGGAGGCGGGGTTCGATGGCTGGCCTGGACAAGAAGCTGAAAGAATCGGTTTGCCGACGTGAAAGCTCTCTCTCACGTAGCCGTCAACAGACGCCAAAAGGAGAAGAGATGGTGGAGCTGGAGTCGTCATCGTCTGAGTCATCAAGTCCAGCCAACGCTGCCGACACATCGACTTCTTCTTCCGACGCCGGGGTCGCTTCTCCACCAAAGCGATTGAGGACACGGGGCACGAAGTCCGTCCTATCCCCTGATCTCGTCGGAGCCCTTGACAGAACTGGGGTCAGTAGCCGCCAAGCCCTTCGAATTGTGGCGGCTACGGCAAGTAGCTTGGGCCACGATCCACAAGAGCTTGTGCTGAATCCCGAGTCCATTCGACAGGCAAGAGCGAAGTACAGGTCCACTTTGGCGAAGGACATCAAAGAGACTTTCAGTCCTCTTACCCCTCTTACCGTTCATTGGGACGGGAAGTACCTTCCTCAGGACGATGGCACTCGCGCCGAAAGACTCGCCATCCTCGTCACAGGAGAAGGAGTGGAGAAGCTCCTAGGAGTCCCGAAACTGCACTCCGGAACTGGTGATGCCGCCGCTACAGCTGTGTTCGAGGCTCTAGAAGACTGGGGGGTCCAGGAACGAGTTGTGGCGATGTGCTTCGACACAACCAGTGCCAACACTGGAGCCATCAATGGTGCATGCACCATCTTGCAACAGAAGATCGGCCGACCCCTCGTTTCACTTGCTTGCCGTCATCACGTCCACGAACTTGTCCTTGAGAAGGCCTTTTCTACGTGTTTGGGGTCATCTTCTGGTCCTGAGATCACCATCTTCTCTCGCTTCAAGGACTGCTGGTCTTACATCAACCAGTCGGCAATAAACCCTCCCACCAACGAAGATCTGCCGGAGACTCTGGTCTCCAAGAGGGACGATTTCATTCAAGGTTTGAAACGTCTGCTTCAGACAAAGCAGCCCCGTGACCACTATAAGGAACTCGCTGAGCTGAGCATCCTTTTCCTCGGCGGCGCTCTTCCGAAGACCTCGATCCGTAGCCCCGGAGCGCTTCATCGAGCGCGTTGGATGGCGCGTATCATTTACGCTCTGAAGATGATCTTGTTTCGGGAGCAGCTGACTGGAGTCGTCACACTTCGAGAAATGTCAGCCCTCCAGCGGTTCTCATCGTTCGCAACCGAGATCTACGTCCTGCGATGGTTCAAATCGACGGTTCCATCCTACGCTCCCGCCAACGATCTTGGATTCGCTAAGGACATCCTTCAGTACCACGACGAAAGTATTGGGAAGGCCTGCTTCACCACTCTGAGCCGCCATTTCTGGTACTTGAGCGAAGATCTCATTGGCCTGTCACTGTTCGACTCACGTCTCCCTGTCTCTGACAAACAAGCAATTGTACAGGCCATTCTCTACGATGAAGGAGCCGAGGAACCCGCCAAGCGAATAAACTTCCCATCATCACAAGTTCCTGCGGCAACACTGCCCTCCTTCGCCACGAAAAATTCCCTCCGCCTCTTCGAAGCTCTTGATATCAAGACCGACTTCCTGTCCGCCAACCCTCGGAAGTGGCAGGAAGAGGAATCGTACGTCAAGGCCTGCCGCCGAATTGAGGGACTTCGCGTCGTCAACGACACAGCCGAGCGAGGAGTGGCGCTCATCCAGTCCTTCAACCTCCGGCTGACCAAAGACGAGGAACAGCGCCAGTTCCTCCTCCAAGTTGTGGAGGCCCATCGCCATCAACAGCCCGGGACCTCGAAGGCTTCCCTTCCCCGGCCAAGCCGGCCACAATGAGTGGGGTGGCTCCCCATGATACCCCCCCCACCGAGGGGCTAATACTCACCAAGAGGGGGACCAGCAGCCCTGCTGGGGAAGGGATGTCCGGCTTGTCCGCTTTCAAGAGATGACATCCCCTCCTTAATAGGCCAGTGCATAAGGGTAAATAACAAAGTTGTAATCCGCCACCCCTAAATATCAACCGATTGAGGTCAAACTTTGCATAAGATGGTTTCTTGCAAAGATGCACCATTACACCAAAGTAGGAAGAAAAATTCAAACTTTTGATTTTTATTGGCACCCTAATGAACAAGTTAAGCTATACCATACAAGGCAAGGAGACAGGACCCAACGAGTACAACTCCTTTGCCATATAAAATTAGGTAAAACAGCTATGTTAAATCAAATCACTCCATACTCATACACATAAGGGCAGGACGCCAGGATGCGCCAGGTATGGGCATACCACCCATACAATGTCACACACATACAAAGAATAAAACCTTACCAATAGTCCTTCAGTGGCTGCAATTTCATATTTTGCACACAGTCCTTAATGTAGTCAATTGAGAAGGTGTTGTAGGGAAGGTCCATACCCAATGTACTGCATTCTACCATTATCTTGGATACAAGAGACACAGTGAAGTCACTTGGCATATCTGTCACCTCCCCATTATATTTCTGAAACATCAGGAGGAAAAAAATTACTTGAGAGAATTAACAACTGAAAAAGACTATTAAAGTATTTTTTACGGCAAATTTCCCAACATAAATGCCCGGCTAACTAGGGTGCTTCACTAACCAGGGTGGTTCACTAACTAGGGTGGTTCACTAACTAGGGTGAGATGTAGGCCTTATTGTTTCTAGATGTGATGAGGATGGTTCCTTTCATCTCGCTTGACGCTCGGAGCGATTAGGCCTAGAGAAACCCCTCCCCAATCAATAATCAATTCCACTGTGAGAGTGATCCACTAACATCTTTAACCCATAAACTAAGCGACTCACGGAGAGATGCCACAGAGCGCCTAACTTTAGATTTTTCTATAATTTGTGATTAAGGATGAAGGCAAACCTTGTTTTTTTCAATGCCTCAAAAACCCAATTTCTTCACCTATCTACAAGACATAACCTTCTAAACAACTATTATCTTTTCTTCAATAACACTCAACTGTTGTTACCCATATATTATATAGTTTTTAGTGGTACCAGGGTTAACCCAGGATGCTTACAGTTGTTGTGACACTGTGGGGGGTGATTGCTGATGAAGCCTCTCTTGATAGGCAAGTGAAACTTTCTTCCCTGCCCAGAAGTACATTTCAAAGTGGTAGCGTTAGTAAATAAGTCGAGCACTCAATTAGTAAGAAAGTCTTGCTGATTTAAGTACTGTATACGTATGTGCCAGGAACGAGTATGACAAAATATATATATATATATATATATATATATATATATATATATATATATATATATATATATATATATATATATATATATATATATATACTATAATAAAATATATATATATACTATATACAGTAACACCTCTCGTATTCGGACTAATTGGGCCAAGGAGTGGTTCGAGTAATGCAAGGATCAGAATAATGCTCTTGTTCCATACATATAATCTAGCCAAACCTAACATTTTTCTCGTTGGTCTAACCGATGATACAAAATTTCTTCCTCTCCAGAGAGTGAAGTTCCTGCCTTAACACTGACATAAATCTTCTACCCGTCGGCCCGAATCGTCTGTATCGTACTTTCTCGTAGGTCCATAGCCTTCACAATCACTGAAGTTTTCTGGCCCTTATCGATGCGGTCGAGAACTTCCAGCTTCTGGTCGAGTCATGGATGGCTTTCCTAGATGTCTTAGGTGAGCTACAAGTGGGAGTAGAGGTTGAAGGGCGTTTGGAAGCCTAATACTGATACACCATAGTCTACTGTATTCATGGAACACTTTTTTACTTGCCAATCCGATTGATGATGTTATTTGTTTAGTTAACGGTAATTTATGCATGGTGCTAATTCGTTTATCAGAAAACGAAATATATCAATGGAAAGCTAATGAAAATCCGCTTCTATTGATATGCTCCATGTTAAATGTTGTCTCGCAAAATATTAAATGGCAAAGAGTTTAAGTGAATATTAAGTTCATGCATATTTCTTCAGTCTCATAATGGCATTTCTTTAGTGTACTTTACTGTTTTTTATTTGATAATATTATAGAACAAACATTTACGAAGATAATAGTATATCATTTATACTGATAAACCATAGGAAGTGAAATGGGTGTGATGTTCAAAACACTTATTTACCTTGCCGATCGGCCTCCACTGTTCATGGGTGGGTTGGCACGGGGCTGAGTAACAAGTCCAGGATACAGTAGTCTTTGGTTAGGCCTATACTTGCCATATAAGTCGACCCAAAAAATACGGTAGGCTACTGGTAAGCCAAAGCTTAAATGTGGATAGTCTACGGTATGATATACGGTAACCTGACGCAAAAACACATAACACCACACCACTTATATGAAAATATGAATACACACAACCCTCGTTTTCCCAGACTAATAGGGGGGAGCACTGGTCCGGAAACCGCAAACGTCCGGGAATCGCAACAGTCCGAGGGCATTACCCACCCCCGGATGTTTATCCTACTCTAGTATTTACTGTCCGGCAACCGCCAATATCAACTACCCCGCCGCGGACTTTTACGTCACTTTGTTGTTGTTTTTAGGGCTGCGAGGATCCCTTGGGGAACACTATGAGCCCTGGTGATGTCTATGATACTATTACAGGCGCTGTAGTTGACCTGTCTTCCTCAGGAAGGCACAGGTGAGGCGGATGACAGCGTGTTGCCGGGAGGGGTGGACGCCAGCCGCCGCCAGCAGGGTGGGCAGGTCACAGGTGGTGACGTTCAGGGCGAGAAGTTGAGAGCGTAGCACTACACGGTGGAGTGGAAGCACGGACACTGCTGCAGAAAGTGTTCAATAGTCTCAGAGACGTTCCTGCACCAGGGGCAGTGGAGGTCAGGGGACGTGACGGAGGCGGTGCAGGTGAACTGTGAGTGTCGTGTGCCCAAATGTAAACAATACGACCGCTGAGCATGCTGTCACCTGGCGGGAGGCGCGGACACTGACCAGGGGTGACATGAGACACTCGGACCGCCAGACAACTTTGTCGATTTACGGACTGGACCAGGCATTTGTCCGGGACTCTGACATATCCCCGGACCTCGGATTTTGACCGGTAAATCCGATATCCATGAAATGGAGGTCCGGGAAAACGAGGGTTGTGTGTATTTACTATAGGTCCGCCTCTTGTTTTCATTTGAAAAACCCCATAGTCCCCTGATAGTACCGCTACATACTGTATATTATAGTAAATCACGGTAGTATGACTGAACTGCACTTACCGCTGCCCTCCGCCATTTGCATATGTGAAAAAAAACAGCCCGTGGCGCCACCAACCCCACACGACTATGAAACTATGGGTCCGTTACACTGCCCACAGTGGCGCACGGTAATGGCGCATATTGTAGTTGTCTGACTGGCCGCCTAAGTTTAGTGGCGTTCCGGCCAGTGTTTACAATCTGTATATCAGGTGTTGGAAACAGCTGTATTCAATACCCACACGTTATCCACACTCCAACCTGACAACACTGTGGGTGGAACTGCCGCAAAACGTCTTTTCCAGTTGTCGCTGTTCAGCAGGGAATATTTTATACCACTCGGTGGTAAAGGCTCGCATTTTATCCTTGCCGTATAAGTCGACCCCTAGTTGTGGAGAGATATTTTCAGGCTCAAAGAGTCGACTTGTAAGCCGCCATTTACTGTATGCATGTATGTATGTGTATGTATGTACACTGCATCCTCGTACAACACGATAAAGAAAAGATATACCATCAGACAGTACTCAAATATTTCTGGCTGGGTAAGATATCTGCGTAAAGATATCTTCCACTATATTGGTAATTGCCAAATTTATGCGGAGATAAAAAGAAATGCTACTTCACCAGCATCAATACTGTCATATCTTATACCGTGACACTTATAGCTTTTGTGTCATCATTCACCCAATTGCTAACAAAAAGGCTCTTGTTCCCTAAAATATCCCTTTTATGGTACCCTTCCTCGGTCGTTCGTCACTCGACCTTCATCATGACTCTTGGTACGGGCCATAGATTGCCTGCATAGTTTAACAAACCCTTACAGCATTACAAGGGATACTGGGATGCCTCATGTGAAATCATGCCATCAACTCCAAAGTCAACTCAACCAAAGAAAACGCTCTTCATTACATCCTTTTCGGAGAGAATAAATACTTACCGTTTTATTTACTTACTGAAACGCCCAAGGAGACTTAAAATTATGATGGTTATGACACATTCCACGTTCATAAGTTTCAAGTTTTACAGAAAAGGGTTCAGACACACATGAAGAAATATCAGAGCACCATGAAGGCACATGAACCTACATGCATGCACCATTGAAAACTTCAATGTTTACCACCAGCATTGGCTACCATCTTCTTTCACTGACCAACCTGGTGAACAAGCCTACAACTTTTCTATCCTCCAAGACCTAGAGCAGTTGGTGCAGCACCCTACCCGTATTCCTGACCGCCTTGGAGACACGCCCAATATTCTTGATCTTTTCCTAACTACTAACCCTTCTGCTTACACTGTGAAAATATTCTCTCCGTTGGGTTCCTCCGATCACAATCTTACTTCTGTAACCTGTCCTATCGCTCCGGTGTCGCCTCGGGACCCACCTAAGCGGAGATGCTTCTGGCATTTCAACTCAGCTAAGTGGGAAGACCTAAGGCAGTACTACTCTGATTTTCCATGGAATGATTACTGCTTCCATGTCAGAGACCCATCTCTTTGTGCAGAGCGCATAACTGAGGTCATAGGCTCTGGCATGGAGGCGTACATTCCATACACTTTCTCTAATCCTAAAGCCCGTCAACCTTGGTTTAACTCTGCTTGTTCTCATGCTGTCCGAGATAGAGAGGTGGCTGACAAACGGTACCGTAAGCATCCATCTCCTGAAACTCATGCCCTTTATATTTCTGCCCGTAATCACGTAATCATGCCAAATCTTTACTTCAACTTACCAAAAACTCTTTCATTCAGAGAAAATGTCAAAATCTTTCTGATCTTTCTGAATCAAATTCCTCTCGTGACTTCTGGCTTCTAGCAAATAACATCTCTAACAATTTTTCTTCTTCATCTTTCCCTCCTATGCTTCACCCAGATGGCTCCACAGCCATCTCATCTATTTCTAAAGCTGAACTCTTCGCTCAAACCTTTGCTGAAAATTCCACTCTGGTTGATGAAGGGCTTGTTCCTCCTTCTCCTCCACCCTCTGAATATATTATGCCTGTCATTAAGATCCTCGTAATGATGTTTTCTTTGCCCTTTCTGGCCTAGATCCTCGGAAGGCTTACGGTCCTGACGGAGTCCCTCCTATTGTTCTCAAAAACTGTGCTTCTGTGCTTGCACCTTGCCTGGTCAAACATTTCCGTCTTTGTCTATCTACTTCCACCTTTCCTTCTTACTAAGTACTAAGTACTTACTAAGTAAGAAGGAAAGGTGGAAGTAGATATACAAAGACGGAAATGTTAACCTTAACCTTAACCTAACCTCCTTGAGTCCTTAAGGGTTGGGAGGATGTGTCTGTATGCATATTAGACAACTATATATATCATTTCTACAATATGTATATAAGTTTTGAAGGTTACGTGGAAGTGGGTTAATCCTGTACAATATACTGAGCAAAAAATAAGGTAAATTTCTAGTGTTTGCCCATACTCTCTCCCTTCCCCCAAACAAGCTTGTGGACCTGTGGGAATGCGGGATTTTTGGGTGGGAAGCAAATAATGCTTCGGAAACACGTAAACACCTTTATACTCACTAATCTAACCTAACCTAACATATTCCCATGCTTTAACCTCCTAACTAAAGCCAAATCTGCATTAAAAAAGTGTCCGCGGCAAGGGAAGAACAGAGGCGATGCAGGTCACAAGAGGAAGAAGAGTGTGGCATGGACGTAAACACTTGTCTCTCCCCTCCCTCCCTATAAACAACATGTCATATCTCCAAAAGTAATTATTTGTGACGGAAGCTCATAGAGAATGTTTCCTAGAATCCAATAAGGTAAACAGAAACCATACCAATTGTGTAGGGAATTTCGGTCCTAGGGTAAAATAATACCACCAAATCTTGCAACAGTCATAAACTAATTTTTTACCCATAATGTTTGCAACTGCCAAACAAATCCCGGTAAAATTCTAGTGTTTGTCCATACTCTCCCACTTCCCCGAAACAAGCTTGGGGACCTGGGGGAATGCGTGATATTTGGCTGGGGTACAAAATATGCGTCGCAACCACATAGTTTTTGAGTTAAGGGTGTTGAAAAAATTCCCTAGATCTAGGGAAAATTTATTGGATTTCTTCTGAGTCCAGAGACGTGTGAACCTGACGATCCTCACAGAATGATCGAAGTGTCGAGAACCCCCCAACCCCCCTAGTAGGTTAGGTTAGATTTGTTTAGGCTAGGGTAGGTTATATTTGGGTAGGTTAGGTTAGATTTGGTTAGGTTAGGTAAGCTTAGGTTAGATTTGGTTAGGTTAGGTTATCGGTGGGTCAAGGCCCCCGCTAGGTTAAGTTAATTTTGGTTAGGCAAATTTCTCTAGATATAAGGAAATTACCCTAGATCTAGGGAATTTTATTCCCCCTACACAACTCTTAAATTACCTGTTTCATAATTTGTTCCCCACCCAAAAACCCCGCATTCCCACAGATCCCCAAACTTGTTTGGGGGAAGTGGGAAAGTATGGGCAAACATTAGAAATTTACCCAAATCCCTACTGAGTACTACCTACTACTGGTAGGTAACAGTAACAGTAACAAAGAAGGAAGATATATGTCAAGTTCGACCCCGAGCTTGACAGACGACCTACAAAGCGATAATAAGCGGAAAAGGTCACAAGAAGTGGTGGTGAGCCTCTTATTAAGGTAAATTCAAATGTACACCTTGATTTCTTACCAATATCTCCTCATCTACGTGTTCCCGCAGATGCAGATCCTTTGTGCAAAACGAGATGGGATGACCCGTCTTATTCCTCAGGAAAATATCAAGTTGTTCCGAAGTCATGCTGCTGATTTTTCTTGATTTTCAAGACTAAAGTTTTTGGTCACATTGATCTTGATCTTGATCTTGATTTGGGAGTCACCCAGCAGATGCTGTCAGTGAAGCCTTGGGTCCGGCGTTCTCCCACACACGTAATCTGTTGGGAGAGAAGCAAAAGGGGGAAGCAAAACTAGGGATTTCTTTTTCCCCTCCTTCCTCTCTCTGCATCACATTCATACGGGGTCCCCCATCACTGAGGGGCCCCCTGCCTCTCATGCTCTCTCCTACGTGCTCTCCAAGAGTTCTCCAAGAATTCTTTTACACTCTCAATCACACGACTGTCACTCCTCCACTCAGCACACAACCCCAGCAGGTACTCCATCTCCACTCTCCTGTCTCTCATCTCTCGCCATTCTTCCACTCCGACCTCTCCTACCACTACCTCCAACATCTTTGTTCTAGCATACTCATACGTAGTACTTCTAATACCAAAACATGAGGAAGACGATATATAACTTCTAATATCAAAACATGAGGAAGACGATAACTTCTAATACCAAAACATGAGGAAGACGATATATAACTTCTAATATCAAAACATGAGGAAGACGATAATTTTCTAATACCAAAACATGAGGAAGACGATTAACTTCTAATATTCAAACATGAGGAAGACGATATAACTTCTAATACCAAAACATGAGGAAGACGATATATACTTCTAATATCAAAACATGAAGAAGACGATAACTTCTAATACCAAAACATGAGGAAGACGATATATAACTTCTAATATCAAAACATGAGGAAGACGATAACTTCTAATACCAAAACATGAGGAAGACGATATATAACTTCTAATATCAAAACATGAGGAAGACGATAACTTCTAATACCAAAACATGAGGAAGACGATATATAACTTCTAATATCAAAACATGAGGAAGACGATAACTTCTAATACCAAAAGAACATGAACAAAAAGGAAGACGATAACTTCTAATACCAAAACATGAGGAAGACGATAACTTCTAATATAAAACATGAGGAAGACATAACTTCTAATACCAAACATGAAAAACGATAATTCTAATACCAAAACATGAGGAAGACGATAACTTCTAATATTAAACATGAGGAAGACGAAAATAATAAACACTTCTAATACCAAAACATGAGGAAGACGATAACTTCTAATACCAAAACATGAGGAAGACGATAATTTCTAATACCAAAACATGAGGAAGACGATAACTTCTAATACCAAAACATGAGGAAGACAATAACTTCTAATTCCAAAACATGAGGAAGACGATAACTTCTAATTCCAAAACATGAGGAAGACGATAACTTCTAATACCAAAACATGAGGAAGACGATAACTTCTAATATTAAAACATGAGGAAGACGATAACTTCTAATACCAAAACATGAAGAAGACGATAACTTCTAATACCAAAACATGAGGAAGACGATAACTTCTAATACCAAAACATGAGAAAGAAAACGATTAATTGAGTGTTGTAAGGTAGACTGCACTGTTTGTACTGAGTGACTACATGACTGTAATCGTGCGGGTTGTTAAAACTGATGATGTCCTTGTTTCTTGATTATGGCTGGAGCCCGCGGTTGTTTCATGATAGTTAGCGTAGAATACTCTAATTGGAAACTGCATTGGAGTTGAATCCAGACTGAAGAAGAGAGAAAATCACAAATATATCGTTGGTAATAATGAGCAGCACGACCCATTAGTGTATCTTTCAAGCCTCGACTCTGATCGCACGAATCCAGCTGAAGTGTTCTTGTAGGGTTTACCGTAATGCCATACACAATACCATTTACTCGTTTTTTAATATGAAACTAAAGCTCCCATGTGAAATAGGAAGAAATTAGGGTTGGATTTCATGCAAGACAACTATTAAATCGGTTAATTACCACAAAATGATGCCACAGTCTCACCAGAACTACCACCCAGTACCCAGATTCTTCGGCACAAAGTTCAGTTCGTAGTGTCCAAAGCAGGCCTCACTTAAGTGCATGCTTACATTTTCTTTATTATATTCATATTTCAGCACAAATAGCGATGGCGCCGTATATCGACCGTATTTACTGGGCATACATGTGTCATTGATGTGTTTGCGCGTATTAAATAGAAGAATAAATGAACCCAATGGCAGAAGTGAGTCGGCGCTTCGATACTTCCGGATAAGTTCCACAGTCTACCCTGAGCTTCAGAGCGAGCTGAGCGGCGAGGGAGGCGGACGTGCGGCTGTGCCCAGTGGATAGATGGTGGCGACTACCAACGGATAAGGTGAAACATCCTTGGTTTTGTGCCGTTGGTGATGTACGTCAAGGTAACACACAGCGATCGTCACGTTGCCCCAGCGAAAAGTGAACACTAAGATTTTCTCTGTTTATTTAATGTGCAACCAAACACGATGTCCGTGTGCCTGTCTTAGTTTCAGTAAGATTTTCTATGATTTCTTAATATGAAATCTTTTTATCATCTATTTTTAAGATTCCTGGCCTGGGTTGATTTTTTAGTTGAATGTTGTCGCTTCTCGACTTGAACAAGGTGAAGGTAGCGGCTGTTGAGTGATGGCGCGGCAGGGTTGGTAGAGGGGGAGGGAGGGGGGGAGGGGTTGTTGAGTGGTTGCGGGGAACTGCTCCTGTTCATACACTCCACTCCATTCACTGCTTAAGGCGGCGTCACACTAGCACTTTTTCCGTCTAGTTTTTTTCAGCAACTTTCTACAAACTAACAATTTTCGGACTGCAAAGTCTGCAAGCCGTCACACACACAGAATCGTTCGCCTGCATCACCAGTCAGCTGTTCGACTGTAGACAAACATAGTTCTTTGTGGTTTGTGGTTTAACCACTAGGTTAGGTTAGGTTTCATTAAAATCTGGTTGGGTTAGGTTTCATTAAAATATATAAGGTAAGGTTAGGTTTTTTTTTTTTTTTTTTTTTTTTTTTTTTTTTTTTTTTTTTTTTTTTTTTTTTTTTTGCGCAAAATAAAACTATCTCCATTACAACACGCACCTATTGTAGGCCAAGAAAAAATAGTCTGTCTCTGAAAACGACCGCGAAACTCTCGTCCATTATTACCGACGGTTATAATTACGTGCCTTGTAATGCATTAAGTTGTAGTAGAACAATTTCTTTCATGACATCGTAAAAAAAAGTAAGCTGAAAGGCTTGTGGAGCCCGCCAACTTCTGCGGATTATGCACCCAAAATCATAGTTACCGAAATAGGAAATTTAGGTACTTATTACTTCTATTGCCGTTTCTTTAGCTGTGCTTTCCTGTGCCTGTATGTTTGTTTTTTGTGCAATGAATTTTCTAAATTCAGATAAGTGAGGTTAAGCTTTGGTTAGGTTAGGAGGCATTCATGATTCTTAACACCACTGTGTGTCAGGGTGTGTCTGGTGAGTTCAGAATGGGGTATAAAACCTTTTCCCACACTCTAGGCATTCATGGTTCTTAACACCACTGTGTGTCAGGGTGTGTCTGGTGAGGTCACTCTTTGTAGTAAATCTTTTCCCACACTCTAAACATTCATAATTCTTAACACCACTGTGTGTCAGGGTGTGTGTGGTGAGGTCACTCTTTGTAGCAAATCTTTTCCCACACTCTAAACATTCATAATTCTTAACACCACTGTGTGTCAGGGTGTGTGTGGTGAGGTCACTCTTTGTAGCAAATCTTTTCCCACACTCTAAACATTCATAATTCTTAACACCACTCTGTGTCAGGGTGTGTGAGGTGAGGTCACTCTTTGTAGTAAATCTTTTCCCACACTCTAAACATTCATGATTCTTAACACCACTGTGTCAGGGTGTGTTTGGTGAGCTGACCCATTGTAGCAAATCTTGTCCCACACTCTAAACATTCATAATTCTTAACACCACTGTGTGTCAGGGTGTGTGTGGTGAGGTGACCCATTGTAGCAAATCTTTTCCCACACTAAACATTCATAATTCTTAACACCACTGTGTGTCAGGGTGTGTATGGTGAAGTGACCCATTGTAGCAAATCTTTTCCCACACTCTAAACATTCATGATTCTTAACACCACTGTGTGTCAGGGTGTGTGTGGTGAGGTGACCCATTGTAGCAAATCTTTTCCCACACTCTAAACATTCATAATTCTTAACACCACTGTGTGTCAGGGTGTGTATGGTGAGGTCACTCTTTCTAGTAAATCTTTTCCCACACTCTAAACATTCATAATTCTTAACACCACTGTGTCAGGGTGTGTATGGTGAGGTCACTCTTTGTAGTAAATCTTTTCCCACACTCTAAACATTCATAATTCTTAACACCACTGTGTGTCAGGGTGTGTGTGGTGAGGTCACTCTTTGTAGTAAATCTTTTCCCACACTCTAAACATTCATAATTCTTAACACCACTGTGTGTTAGGGTGTGTGAGGTGAGGTCACTCTTTGTAGTAAATCTTTTCCCACACTCTAGGCATTCATGATTCTTAACACCACTGTGTGTCAGGGTGTGTGAGGTGAGGTCACTCTTTGTAGTAAATCTTTTCCCACACTCTAGGCATTCATGATTCTTAACACCACTGTGTGTCAGGGTGTGTTTGGTGAGCTGACTCTTTCTAGCAAATCTTGTCCCACACTCTAAACATTCATAATTCTTAACACCACTGTGTGTCAGGGTGTGTTCGGTGAGTTGACTCTTTGTAGTAAATCTTTTCAATCGAGTCATGCGAGAGACTGTTGGCTGTTATATAGAACCGGCTTTTAAATGTATCTACATGTACAATAGTCACTTGAATATTTTTAATATTTTCAAACGTATTTAATTATAATTTGCAAAAAATTACTGATTTATATCGAATATCTTTAAAGTAATCACTATGGATTTTGATTTGACTAAGAAAGTTGACTTCATCTTGGCATACAAAGACGATCACGAGCGACTGACTGATGCAGACGGACTAACTAGTCAGAGCGAGAAAAAACTAGTCGGAGCGAGAAAAAACTAGTCGGAGCGAGAAAAAACTAGTCGGAGCGAGAAAAAACTAGTCGAGCGAGAAAAAACCAACGGAGATTGACTAACTAGACGGAAAAAGTGCTAGTGTGACGCCGCCTTTAGGAACCCAGCCTTTCTCCTAATACAGATCGGATGCTCACCTTAATACTGAGAGATGCACCAGTCTGGGCATACATGCAGAAAAAACACCATTGAATTCTATGGAGGAGTAATGAGTAAAAAAAACAAATATTACGTATCGTTAAATTTGCCTTTATTCATCCAGGTATTAGTCAGTAGCAATGCAGGCCTGTCCTGAAATGAATGTACAATATAATTGATTTGTACAAGTAGATTTACTGTCATTGTTAAAATAGTACATAAGTGTTCTGGTCATCCAACTAAATCACCTCCAGTAAAATATCACTGCGTGTAACACAAATATTTGCAGAAATTCAGATATTCAATTTACAGAAAAAAAGCTACTTTAATATGTAGAAAAAGTAAAGCTTGCAAATATAATAATAGCATCCAAGAAGAGCAGACATTGTGTGCACCATGGCAACAAGAATGGAATAATCTTAGCTAAGAAAAATCCTCAGGGAACGCAGGTCAAAGTTTGCCTTGGTCTCTTTGCCTCTTCCCCCCCTACATAGATTTATTATGGATAACTGCCGAGATAGCTGTTAACAGATATCCATCGTCAGGCTTTCTGAATAACTTTTGTATGGCTTTGATGAGAATATTTGTAAGGTGTAAGAGAACAGAGGTAGAGGGAATTGCAAGTCTCGCCCTCACTGTTGCTCCCAGCTCTTTTTGGCTTCTTATCGCAGTCTTCTGATAATTCTTTCCTAGCCTTTTTCTCAAATATAGCTCCAACAGCATGCATATTTGCAGTGGCACTTTCCCCAACCCCACTCGGTGGTACTTTATTTATTTCTACTTTATTTGTCTTATGTCTGGCCAGATAGATTAATGTCATGCATTCCCTGCGGAGTGAGGTCGGGTAGAGGCGGTAGAAGTGGCTTGTCTCTACTTCTGCACCTTCAAGTGGCGAGATGGGGAAAAACGCCCGATCATGATTTCGCCTCTTGTCTGTAGCAATGAGATATTTATATCAATCGGGTAATTTCCCCAATTGATGATGTTATTTATTTACTTATATATTTCGTTTTCTGATAAATTAAATGGCACCATGCATAAATTAGCGTTAACTGAATAAATAAAATCATCAATCGGGAAAATTACCCGATTGATGATTTTATTTATTTAGTTAACGCTAATTTATGCATGATGCTAATTCATTTGCAAGTGAATGGGCCAGCAGACTGGTTAACCCCTGCACACGGCGGCGCTCGATCGCACCACAGGGCACCACAGTGAGGTATCTTGTTGTAGTGTCTCTGGTATTATTACCATGCCTCAACTTTATCAATTACTATATTGTGCCAGCAGCCCAGTCTTCTTTGAGTTATGCTACTTTGTCACAGGCACGGATCTGTGTGTACGCTATACTGGCGACTCTTTCAAAACACACTAACACTCTTGGGTATTGTCCTTACACGCCAAGCATTCATTCTGCTCTTATATATCCTTCATGTCAACTCACTCACACAATCTTTCCAGGTGTCCAAACCATCCGTGCGTTGCTCTTCACCACTTCCACACCTCATCATTTCTTCTCCCTTACGAGCCATACCAATCTTACATATATATTCATCATCAATCACGATCCATTCTGTTCACACATCTAATCTAGGTCAAATAGTTTCCACTGCTTGAAATTGAGACCTACGGCACTTATTCTACCCAGGTCTCACTTGCATGTGTTACTGTTACTGTTGGAACTATTATGCTATCCATCAATCCCTTCTTTACGTCCTGCTTGTTGTCTTCAGTCTCACCATGCCACCCAAGGATCCCACTTCTTTCCTTCCTTGTAAGGCTCACATCTTTATCTCTTCCCATATTAAATGCATAGGATAGAACAAAAATATTCAAGTCATTCACCTCCTTTATTATCTGCCTACTTATTATCATTTTAAATTGCTTCCGTTTTTACCATTATCATTTGCACATATTAATTTTCAAATGTCTCCTCAAACACCAGCAAAACTTTTCTAGATTGTAATACTTTTTTAACTCTCCCAGTAGTAGTAGGGTATCATCCACAAACATTAGCTTCCATTATGCCTAATATCTCCACCAGCGTTTCTGACCTTTGTTTTTATATATTTGACCGTTCCATTCATAACCATGTTGAATAACCATTGTGACATTACACCCCTCACACCATATTCTATTTTGCATTAATTAATTAATCTCTGCTTTAACTTGTACAGGCATCTCTGTTGTTTACCACCATCCAACAACCTGTCACCTATTCCCCTGTCATATAGGTAAAGATGGGGGCATACGCCAAGCTGCGCGTGGCCTCGGTGCTCATCTCAGTGGCATTAGTCCTTGAGCCTGTGGTAGGTGACACCCCGGGACACAGGGCTAATGTGTCATCCGGGTTACCACAGTTACCTTGCCCAAGTATCCATTGATCCACCAACCCAGAAAGGAAGCTGGATGGACCAGCTGGATGCTGACTGCTCTGGCCCGGATTTGAACCAGAGTCTGCAGATTCGCATCCAAGCGCGCTAACCACTACACCACGGAATGACAGACCTGTCAAATGCCTTCTTTAAATACTTAAACCCAGCATACTGTAGGTACATTTTTTATTTTGTTAACATTTTCAATTATCATTCCCTCTTTATAGATTAAGTTGATCTACACTAAATTTGTAAATTCTTGTAATCTTTCAATTCCACCATATAATTTGCCTTAACTAACACTTTTGTTAAAACATTTGTTTGTTTATATCTGATCTAGGTAGGTCAAATAGATAACTTCAGCATTTTTTTTCTTCAGGTGAACAGACCGTGTTGGTTGGCGGAGGCAGACAAACACTTGAGGGCCAGAGCAGCTGCCATCCTGTGTACTACTCCTGCCCTGCCGTGCTCCCTCCATTCCCTGGCGTGGAGGGGCCACCTTACAAGCTTCTGTCTTAAGCACTGGCGGTTTTGCTGGTTAATAAGCAATTGAAGATTAGAGAGTTCGAGAGACTCTCCACATTGAATATTTGTTTCCATTTTAATTTTTTTTTTTTTTGGCTTAAATTCCAGGCATTTCATTTTGCTAAGATTGCATAAACGAGATTTTCCCCCAAATAATGCTAAGCCCTTTTTCTACGATGCAAAGAGAAAGGTGAATGTTTACAGTGCTCTTCTAACAATTCCCTACCATCACAACAACATGTCACTTTGAACATTATATTCCTCTAAGTGATATTACTGCTGATACAAATAAATATCTAACCATGTTACACCTATTTTTCTTGACCTAAAAAATGTAATGGACTTGCACAACTGGAGTGCATTTAATTCACGGTGTTCATTCTGACCTGGCGCCAACATGGAAAGTGACCCAGAGTTTTATAGGAAAAATGTCCTGTAAAACACAATGGGTAACTTTCAACTCTACTGTAACAGTATTCATTTTAGCAAGGACACTCACAATGGCTTAGTCCCGGCCACTCCACTTTCTCCGGCGGGCTGGCTATGCCTCCGAGCGGCTAAGTAGTCAACGTAAAATGCTCGCAGATACTTTACATCAGCAAGCATTTAATGTTGGCTACTTAACCACTCGGAGGTATAACCAGCCCGCCGGGGGAAGTGGAGTCGCCGGGACTATGTAAGCTATTGTGAGTGTCCTTGCCATTATAAATTTTACAGTACAGCAGCCTACCAATGCTTGGCTCACCCCGCCTGGTGGGTTCAGGTCAGAATGAACACACGTAGTAGTTATGCCTAAGTCGCCTGTAGGCTACTTCCATGAGGGCCACGGTGGTTGGCGCAGACAGGATTTTGATATTACTCCTTCTAGAGGCTCATGCCCCCCCCCCCCCCGGTGTCCTCCGTTGCACTCGCCGTAGAAGGTCAGGTTGACAAGTCTCAACTGAAATAAAAAAAATTATCAACTTAGTATTATCGAAGATGTTAAACTGCAAATGAACTAGATTTTAGTTATCTTTGCTGAGTTTGCATATTAACTGCAGTGCCCTCCCGAGTTTCACGCTGCTTCGTACACTTACGGGACACTTATTCCTACAGTTGGTGTCACGCGGGCGACCTTAGACCAGGTTGCCAGACCTGCCTCTCTAATAGCCGTATTTTACAGCTTATAAGACGCTGCATCTTGGAAGACGCACCTTGCTTTGGGAAAGAAATTTCTAAAATAATAAAAATAAACAGATTTTCTACCGGTAGGCGGTAGTAAAATCCACCGACTTTCTCGGTAGGCTTCTTCTTGTGACCTATCGCTTCGTAGGTCCTCTCCTCTCCTCTAGTGTTAGCCGAAGCCACCACCCCGGGAGGCGGGTCACAAACCCCTGGCTAACATCTAGTACCCATTCACTGCTGGGTGGACAGGGGCTCGGGTTTTTTTAAGGAAACTGCCCATCTATTTTTGCTCCGCCTAGGGATCGAACCCGGGACTTCTCGGTTGTGAGCCGAGCGTGCTACCCCTACACTATGGAGTACCCGAAGAGTTGCCCCGGCAGGATTCAAACTCGGGACATTGAGCTCACCACTCGGCCACCGCCTCTCCCAGCGGTGGTCCCAAGTGTCTTTCTGTTGCTCTGTTCCCATGTTCTTTGGCATATCGTACAACTTTTAGCTTGTATGCGATAGTATTAGTAAATAGTTTGATGAATGGGTGATAATTGCCAGGACTGAAAAGAGCTTGTGATACATGTGACAGCCTGGTGGTAAATGATACATCAACACTAGCAGACGCTAGATGGCGCTGTTGGCAGCAATCTGCCGAACCTCGGAACGTAAACATCACAGCGTGAGGACAGATTAGTTGGTTTGAATGTCTTATGGTATTTGAAATACTTGTAACAGGTAAGTACTGTGGAAGTACTACAACATTCGTCTTGGAAGACGCATGAGTATTTTTTTGGGGAAAAAGTAAATGAGTATTTTTGGGGGTCTTATAAGCCGTAAGATACGGTACACCTCGCACCGGAATAAATATGCATTTTTTCAGTGTTTTCAATACCTCGAGTTTAGCGCTATGCCTCCGCAAGAAACCAAGCGCAACCCTCGGGAGGGTACTGTAGTTTAATAATTTTGCTTTGTATTATTCACAATCTGTGCTGTCCAAGTCTATCTGTTAATTGGGATTACACAATTCTATCTGTATTTCATTTGTGTAAGAAAAGAGGCGAGCAGTACTAAACCAGTTATCAATGACTTGAACATTCTTAATGAATTTGCTTAAAAGAAGAGGGGCTGACCACCTTCAAGACAGATATTTATAACAATACACAAAAATTTCACTTACCTACCATGCATGTTCTCGCCACACACAATCAAGGTGGAAGCCGTGATTCCAGCAGAAATTAATATATTGAAAGCGTCAGCAATATCCATGGCCAGGGAAACACTCCTCGCACCTTTCACCCACATCTGCAAATGACAATAAAAGTTTAGTCACTGTTCATAATCATGGAGTCGGCTCTTTACTCTTCCGTCCCTGCCGCCTCCGAAGACTTGAGACAAAGCTGCCATGATACACAGATGAGTGAGAGGTGTGTGTCACTCATACATCACAGGCTTGCTACTGTGGTCTACACTGATGCCTGTTCCTTGGTAGGTGCTCACAAGTCTCGGTCTGCTCCTCCCACCTGTCCATACACCTCAGTCTCACATCTTCCAGTCCTCTCACTCACATACTCCAACACTCTTATCTTCGCATATAACAGGGGGTCGTCTTCTCACTCTTCAAGCACCTGTCCATACACCTCAGTCTCACATCTTCCAGTCTACTCACTCTAACATCTCCTTTCTTGCTCACTCACTCCAACACTCCTATCTGTCCATCAGTAGGGGATCATCCTGTCACACTTCATGCATCTATCTACTCTTATATATCCTTATCCTCTTTAGATACCCAAATCATCTCAATGCTGCGTTTCACCAATTTTACCATGCCACAGTTCACTCCCTCTCACTTACTAGTCACACCAAACCTTCCATAATCATTCTCATTACTCTCTCCACCCATTCTGTTCACACCACATCTGCCCTTCAGGTAACTTACTTCCACTGCTTGGATCTTAAGACTTCTGGCATTTATTCCACACCCAGGACTCATTGGTTGATGTCACTGTCACTACTAATATTCTATCTCTTGAGTACCTCCTTTACGTCCTTACTCACTCTCCTTTCTCTCATCATGCCACACAAAGATCATGCTACCTACTTTCCTTCCTTGCACAGCTCTTTCTCTCCCCTTCCATGCTCCTATACTTGCACAAGACAGCCAAGATACTTCAATTAGTTTATCTCTCCTATTTTCTGCTCATTTAAGTATATTTAAAATAGTTTCTGGCTCTCGACTCATTCTCTACTGCTCTGCAACTCAATTACTCAACTTTTTCTTTTCTCAAATACCATCACTTTACTTTTACCCACATAAACTTTCATCAAGTTTCCCCTCACATAAGTATTGTTGAATTAACGTATTACTATATTTTTTAGCACTTTACTAATTTTTTTAACATCTTTTTCACTCTGCTAATAATAGTGTTACCTGCAAACAGTATTGTATTGCATTTCCATTATATTCTATCCATACCAGACTTGCTGCATGCAACAAGTTATCTTACCAATGTTACCAATGACCTATCTTACCAATGTCACCACCCTCACGCCAAGGAGCATCAAAACAACATGCACTCCACGTTATCACACAAGAATTCTCGTGCTCTGCGAAGGGGCATGTCCGGGATGCAACACAGCACCCCAAACTATTCAGCATATTATGTAAAACTGCACTACACACAATCACACACACCACCAACACAACATACACTCCATGAAGGCCCTGTGGGAACTCAGTACAGGCCACGGCCTATCTTAGGAGCTCGGGGCTGTTTGACCTGGGAACCTGAGGAACAACGACAACAATCAATGTTACCAGAAGCTGTGGCTACCCTTGGCTTACACTGCTGTTGAGGCCAATACTCTTGTTCTGAGGGTCTGTTTGGCATCTCTGTCATCCAGGGAGGGAGGTGGACGGACGCCTCTCTGTGTGGCATCTCTGTCATCCAGGGAGGGAGGTGGACGGACGCCTCTCTGTCATCCAGGGAGGGAGGTGGATGGACGCCTCTCTGTGTGGCATCTCTGTCATCCAGGGAGGGAGGTGGACGGACGCCTCTCTGTGTGGCATCTCTGTCATCCAGGGAGGGAGGTGGACGGACGCCTCTCTGTGTGGCATCTCAACGGCACAGCACACGTAACCTGTAAGACACAAGGCTTATGTGAGTTCTTTCCTTGCTGTATGTTCCCAATAAAGAAAAAATAAGCCTATTTGTGTATATAATCCTAGCATCCATTTGGAACCACCACTACCTACCTGGCATTCAAAGTTTGCCAGCTAAGAAACAACACTGTCATAACTACATATTATATCCATTAAAGAAACCTTAGTTGTGTTGAGTTTTGTACAAAGATATTCAGTAATCAGTGGACACCTCTTAACTTTTTTTTAAACCTAGCTAGATACAGACATAATAAATGACAGTATTTGCACAGTGCACACATTTCCTCCTCATCTAAGACACAAGAGAATGAGATATTCACGAGGAAATTTTCACACACATAAAAATGTAATCGTTTGAAACTTGAAAACAATGTCATTATTTCTTCAATCCTGCTTTTCCACCTTTATATTTATTTAATATTTAGTTTTTTTCTTTTTTGCTATTTTCTTTGCATGAATATCTCATTTTCATTTGTGTTAGATCAGGAGGGAATATGAGGAAATACTATAATGTATTAAGACTGTACCTAGTAAAAAAATAGTTTTAGGTGACCCCTGATTACTGAATATCCTTGTACAGAGAGAGAGAGAGAGAGAGAGAGAGAGAGAGAGAGAGAGAGAGAGAGAGAGAGAGAGAGAGAGAGAGAGAGAGAGAGAGAGAGAGAGAGAGAGAGAGAGAGAGAGAGAGAGAGAGAGAGAGAGAGAGAGAGAGAGAGAGAGAGAGAGAGAGAGAAGAGAGAGAGAGAGAGAGAGAGAGAGAGAGAGAGAGAGAGAGAGAGAGAGAGAGAGAGAGAGAGAGAGAGAGAGAATGTAAATCAATATATACGTATGTATATTCTTTTCTTTTTTCTATTTGACATAAAAGCTAATTAAACTCTTAGTAATATGACTGTCCCTCGAAATATGAAATAATATACAGTGTGGCCTTCAGCATCTGGAAAATTGGGAAAATTACCCGATTGATGATGTTATTTATTTAGTTAACGCTAATTTAGGCATGGTGGTAATTCATTAATCAGAAAACGAAATATATCATGGAAAGCTAATAAAATTTCGCTTCTATTGATATGCTCCATGTTAAACATTGTCTCGCAAAATTTTAAATGGCGAAGAGTTTAAGTGAATATTAAGTTCATGCATATTTCTGTACTCATAATGGCATTTCTTTAGTGTGTTTATAGTTTTTTTTGATAATATTATAGAACAAACATTTACCAAGATTACAGTACTGTATATCATTCATACTGATAAACCATAGTCTATAATATCTATATGATAAGTCATATGCAGCAAGGGAATGGGCCAGCAGACTGGTTAACTCCTGCCGCACGGCGGCGCCACCGTCGGCGGATAACAGAAATTGCCTTTGGGGGACCCCGAGTGAAGTATCTTGTTGTAGAGAGTCTTTGATAGGAGGTTGGCGTAAAGGCCTGGGCAGGGATGCTCGAAAATCCCTGGTAAGGGACAACTTATGAGTGTGTGGCTACAATAACCTTACGAGGGTGGGCTGAGGGAGATGCTCGTACCGAGCCGTCACTCCCGTACGGTGATCGGTGGCCTCTGGGTGGGGAATATTAGGGATATTCTAGGGATATGTGTGGGGAAAATCTGCTGACCAATCACAGAGCAGCGCCTCACATGATCTGGCCAATCACATTGCTCTCAGCTGTCAGGGAGCCCGAGAAATAAATTTAAAGACACTTCAAATGTAGCGAGACTGTTACAGCTTGTGTGTGCGTGTGTCCGTCAGACAATAATGACACCACCACCACCACGGCCAAACTTGTATGATGAACTATACGTTTTGATTCAAGAAGTCAACCGACATATATATTTAATATACAGGAGAACCTCATTTAACCGGCATTCAAAACAACGGCAGCCTCAAAACAACGGCACTAATCGACCCAGGCTTTTTTTTTTTTTTTTTTTTTCTCACTGATAAACTCTGGAACTCTCTTCCTGTTTCTATTTTTCCACTTTCCTATGACTTAAATCTTTTCAAAAGAAGAGTAACAAGACACCTCCCGAACTAAATTGGCTCACCCCTCTTTTTTATTTTATTCTCTGACTGTCTTCTTTATAGGGACTGCCAACTAAGCGGGCTTTGTGTTACCCATTTTTGTTGTGCCCTTGGCTGGTTCCTTGCGATGAAAAAAAAAAAAAAAAAAAAAAAAGGGATTTTGGGCGATTCCATAAGAGTAACTCTTAAAACAACGGCAAAATGAGTTATCCGGCATGCGCTCCCCCCCGAGGGTGCCGGATAAACGAGGTTCTCCTGTAGTATTAGTATTTATTAGTATTATTATTAGTATTATTATTATTATCATTATTTATTATTATTAGTATTATTAGTATTAGTATTATTATTATTATTAGTATTAGTATTACTATTATTACTATTATTATTATTATTATTATTATTATTGTTATTGTTATTATTATTATTATTATTATTGTTATTGTTGTTATTATTATTATTATTATTATTATTATTATTATTATTATTATTATTATTATTATCATGAAAACGGAATTGAAGTGGAAGGAAAAACCAAAAAAAGTCAAGGAGAAATATAGGCGGTGATGAAGAAGAAATAGGATCAGTGTGGTAACGTTGTGGTGAGAATAAGGAAACAGGTGATAGTGGATAAAGGTGGGGAGGAAGGAACACTGGCAGAGAAGGGACGCTGTGGGAGTGTGTTGAGGGAGCCAGGCAGGAAGGGAAAGAATAATGGATGGGTTGGGTTTATTTATATTATAGTGACAAAAAAGATACTGACATATATAATAATGAACACTTCAAAGTTGCTTGCCTCACATTCTGGCTGGCACAGAACACACATCTATAACTTGTAGGTTTAGAACACCAGGTAGTGATGCAGAACACAGCCATCGCCGTGACGCGCTGGGTCACCACACGCATCACCAGGTTCGCCACGCAAACACAGTCAAGAATACAAACACAACTCATGAAACTGTAAACAATGTTGTCCTGTAGTAGTAATGACGTGAGGCTGCCTCTTCACTGCCAGGCACTGCCACTCCCTCTCTCATTCTTTTTTTTATTGTTTTTTTCCAGATTTTATTTTTATTTTTTTATTGTATTTTTTTTTTTTTTTTTATTGTTTTTTTTTTTTTTTTTTTTTTTTTTTTTTTTTTTTTTTTTTTTTTTTTTTTTTTTTATTATTTTTTTATAGTTTTTTTTTTTTTTTTTTTATTTATATTTTTTTATTTCATTTTATTTTTATTTTTGCCACTTAGCGGTGTCATTCGGCAGATGTTAGAATCTGCTCACTCCTGATGGGAGTTCGGCGTCGCGGGCCTGGGTCTTCACTCCTTTCTCTTCTGTTTGGAGGAGCCCTTGGTGCTGGCTCCCTTGGCCTCTCTGCCCTTGCCGCCCTTGCTGCCCTTGTTGTCCTGAGGCACGGCCGCTGCCTTCTGCTTCTCAGGAAACAGCAGCTTCTTGAGCTCGGCAAGGGCGTAAGCCCACGTCCTCGGGTGCCCCCGTGATGGTGCCGAATTCCTCGGCCTCGCCCTTGCGTGGGAGCTGCACGCGCACGTCAAAGCGTCGCTCCACCGTGGCGCGGCAGCCCTGCAGCACGCTTCTCTTCTCTGCGCTCACCGGGAAGCCGCACGTTGTCTCTGTCTCCGGCACTGCTGTCTCCTCCTTGTTTTCCTTCTCTTCATCACACTCTAAGTCTGAGCTATCCTCCTCGCGCCGCTCCCGCCGCCTACGTCGCAGCTTGCCAGCGGTGACAGTGGCGGCGGGATGCTGCTGCACCTTGATGCCCCATGCGGGGTCAAGAGACTCTTCGGGGCAGCAGCCTCGTCCTGCTGCTCCTATCCTTGCTGCTCCTGCTTCTGCTTTCTTTTCTTCAACTTATCCTCGGTCTTCTGCTGCTGCCTCTCCTTGGCCTGCTGCTGCTTCTCCTGCTCCGACTTGCGTGAGAGGACCTTCCTCTTGGTGTTATTGAGGCGGTCCATGACCCTGTCGTCCCGCCGGTTGACGAGGATCTTGCGCACCTCCTTGGCGCAGACGAAGCCCACCTCGCCGGCCTTCATGTGGCGGGTCTTGCTCAGGTTCGATCCCAGCGTGTACACCACCACCACGTTGGCCAGCTTGTTGCCCTTGGCACTGTTGGCCTTGCACAGCTGTGCCGCGTCGTTCAGAAGGACGCGGGGCACGTCGCGCAGGGCCTGGCCGGGCTCCAGCTGGAGGTACACTGGGCCGAGGGCAAGGCGTCCACATGAAAGAACACGAGGCGCTCAGTCGCCTGCGCCAGGAGGTGGTCGTTCTCATGCTTGTCGGAGCCCATAAGGAGGGTGGCGGGCGGGTCCACCACGTCGCTGTGGAAGGTTATCACAGCGCCGCGTGGCCGCAGCAGCAGCTCGGGGGCGGAGGAGGGCGGGCAGCGTCCTTGGTGACCGCCTTGGGGGCCTTGGTGGTGCTGGGTCCTGCCATTGATGGCGGCGTGAAGGTCTTCAGTTTCATTGTGATTCCCTTCTGCTTCATGACCCTGAGTCTGATATACAGATGAAGGTGCACGCAAAACAGGTAGGGTGGCAATATTAAGGATGTCTTAAAAAACACCTGATTGAACAAAGCCAAATAAGGACAGCAGTGATAGGAAGAGGTAGGAGTTAGCAGCAGCTTGGAGTTATGAAGAATGGAACTTTGTAGGTTCTATTCTTCATAACTCCAAGCTGCTGCTAACTCCTACCTCTTCCCTTCCTTCTTTCCCGCACCACCACCACCACCACCACCTTCTTCTTCTTCTTCTCTTGCTCCTCATCCTAACTCCTACCTCTTCCTGTTTCCCGCACTTTCTTCACTTCTATCACCACCAGTGACCACCACCACCTTCTGCTCCTCCTCCTCCTGCTCGTCCTTCTCCTGCTCGTCCTTCTCCTGCTGCTCCTCCTGCTCGTCCTTCTCCTCCTGCTCCTTCTTCTCCTGCTCGTCCTTCTACTCCTGATCCTCCTGCTCGTCCTTCTCTTGCTCGTCCTCCTCCTGCTCGTCCTTCTCCTGCTCGTCCTTCTGCTCCTGCTCCTCTGCTCCTCTTCTCCTGCTCCTCCTTCTCCTGCTCCTACTCCCCCTGTTCGTCCTTCTCCTGCTCCTCCTCCTCCTGCCCTTCTTTCTCCTATTCCTCCTGCACCTTCTTCTCTTGTTCCTCCTCCTCCTGCTCCTCCTTCTCCTGCTTGTCCTCCTCTTGTTCCTCCTCCTCCTGCTCGTCCTTCTCCTGCTCCTCCTCCTCCTGTGATCTGGACTGGGGACTTGTATCAGTGTACTTGTACAGTACACTGTACAGTAAGCCACCGCTCAACCGTTCGTTGAGCTAACACAGTCTCCCTCACAATTTTTTTTTAAACTAAAACTGATCTTATATAAGGTGTGAATACGGGTGATCTGGTCTGCAGTCAACTGTGGCTCAGACTCCATATCCAACTGAGCAAAAACACTTTCCCAAAATGTTTGTGACGTTTTGGTAAATTGAACCGGGAGTGACGCTAGGAAGCAAAATGTCCTGGTCACTGACCATTAATGACTAATGAGTTGAACTGCAAGCAGGAAGTCAAGGCCGTGAGTGAGTTGTCAGACACCTTTTTTTTCAATTATTCCCCATAGGAAGCGCCATAAGGGAATTAAACTAAATTAGTCAAGGAGCGTGACGGATGCAAGACACCGCCAGCTTCCCTGTCTTGCACTGTACACTGCAATGTAAATGTAAACAAAATAATGATAATATGTCTTGGTGCCTGCTGGTTCCTGGACCCTTCTATAATGGTACTGGCACACTATCTGCAGTGGCCATCTATCTATCTATCTCTGATGCCCTCCTGGAATGGAAATTCACTAAATAAGTGGAGATATGGTTAAATAAAAAATAAAAAATTGGAAAAGTCAAGAATGGTCGCAGTTTGGTTACTTACAAAAGAAGAGTTGTAATTAGTTTAGTTTATTGATCTCGTACCACCCAAGTGAAAATTATGGTGATGGCCACGACAGGCGAGTCTCCATTTATTCCTGTCCTTGCACGCTGTAACCCCCTCGTTCTTCTGGCGCCCCTTTCTCTCACATACTATGTCCTCCCATTTCACTGGGTGTCATCCTCTAGTGTTGCTGATCATCACTTATGCGTATGAGGACATTGGTCCCAAAGTCTCTGGATTACCGTCCCTCCCTCTACTTGATTTGTTGTGCCATAGACCACTGTATCTCTGGACTGTTCACACGACAATGTTTTGAAATTGCGGGGCTGCATAGGGGCCTGCGGGGCACCCGACAAAGAGATATAGTGGTCTATGGACTATCATATAGACTGGTTTATCAGTATAAGGAGAACCTCGTTTAACCGGCATTTAAAACAACGGCAGCCTCAAAACAACGGCACTAATCGACCCAGGCTTTTTTTTTTTTTTTTTTTTTTTTTTTTTTTTTTTTTCCCCCCCACTGATAAACTCTGGAACTCTCTTCCTGTTTCTATTTTTCCACTTTCCTATGACTTACATCTTTTCAAAAGAAGAGTAACAAGACACCTCCCTCACTAAATTGGCTCACCCCACTTTTTTATTTTATTCTCTGACTGTCTTCTTTATAGGGACTGCCAACTAAGCGGGCTTTGTGTTACCCATTTTTGTTGTGCCCTTGGCCAGTTCCTTGTGATGGGGGGAAAAAAAAAAAAAAAATATATATATATATATATTTTGGGGGATTCCATAAGAGTAACTCTCAAAACAACGGCAAAATGAGTTATCCGGCATGCGCTCCCCCCCCCGAGGGTGCCGGATAAACGAGGTTCTCCTGTATTAGGTTTGCCCTAATATGAATTTATTACTTATTTATTTGCAGATTTTGATTGCGGATTATTTCAAAACGGCTGACTGGATGCAAAAAGTGACAACATATTGTTGATATACTCGCTAATGGCTATAATTTGATTGCATTGAATCAGGAATGATGAAATGGTCTGGTCGATTACTTTAACATAACAAAATTTAACCTAACCTCCTAGCAACAATCACCCACTAATCTAACCTTACATAATTTAACCTAACCTTATAAGGTGGGGGCTCCGCCCCTTAGACCCCCAGTAACCTAACAAAATTTTACCTTACCTCTAAGTGGTATGGGTGGGCGGGGGCTCAACACAATGGACTAGACGACGACGTCTCTAGACTTAAGAAGAAATCCAATACATTTTCCCTAGATCTAGGGAATTCTTACAACACCCCTAACTCAATAACTATGCGGTTGCGACGCATGTTTTGTACCCCAGCCAATTAAATACCCTGCGTCCCCAAGCTTGTTTTGGGGAAGAGGGGGAGTATGGGCAAACACTAGAATAATGCCATAAATAAGAGTATAATAAGAGTATATCATAGTCATGATTCCCAGGTAGGTTATCCCCACAAACTTAGGTGCTGTTTTCTGTTGTCGAACTATGACCATCAGGAGGCTGCCTAAAGCCCGGTTCCCACCTTCCCGCTTGTACGGCCGCCGTACAACAACAAAGACGTCACAATGATGTCACAACAAAGTCTACCGCACCGCCGTACCGCTGTACGGCCGCCGTACAAAGTTAAATTCAAGTCATCTCTCCCGCTCGGCGGTGTCCGCTCGAGCGGAGTTGCCAACTGTGCCCAGTTACCACAAATACCACTCAAGCGGTGATGATGGTGACGTCATTGTTGAGCGGTGTTGTTGTAAGACGGCCGTACAAACGGGCTGATGGGAACCGGCCTTTAGCCTGAGGGTGAAGCCGCACACACGTACAGTACTGTTGTTCATTGTTTATTAGTCTTTATCCCTAATTGATTTTATTAAATACAATATTAATGATAGGCAAGCTAAGTTTGATAGGTGTTACCACGTTAGGCTGGGAAACAACGAAGATATAGGAGGATCTTGGCTGTATAGGCTTTTCACTTTAATTTTGGTGGGCAATGATATAATAACTTTGTATTTTATATTAACCCCTTGAGGCCCAGAACGTAATTTTCATTGTAATAGAACCACCATTCGACAATTTTAATATTATTATAAGCAATATATATATATATATATATATATATATATATATATATATATATATATATATATATATATATATATATATATATATATATATATATATATATATATATATATATATATATATATATATATATATATATATATATATATATTTACGTTGAAGCCTATAGCGCCAGTAGGCTATTTACTAAATCAGTCTGGAGGGACGTGATGGTTGGCCCTCCGCCCGTTGGTTGACGGTTGGTTGGTTGGTTGGTTGTCATATCTATTATATAGATATGACCGGTTTAATATCCTTGTCCATTAGCTAATTTGGTTTATTTAGTTACTTTGTCGTAGTTTTATGGCAAACAACAGACGATTTCATATCATAAAGGGTCAAATTTTCGAAAAAACTAAAGATATTTTGCTCCCTGCTTTCAACACTAAACATCATATAGTATTTGCCCATATTTTTTCATGAATTATAAAGGCTTTGTTAAAAATTCGATTTTTGTTGTGGTGAATTTTGAGTTTTTTTCGACCATCTTTTGAAACCCAATATTTCATTAATTCTTCGTTATTTCATTGTTTTTTTAGGCTTATTGTGTCCTATTTATCATTATTTTACTATCCGTGTTCATTTATTCATTATTTGATGTAGTTTTGATTAATGAAGGGAATAGTTGTAGCCTCGAGTTTGATGTCAAGATCAAGATAAACTCTGATCCAGCTCTTGAAAGAAATATCTAGCCTTTCTAGATATTGAGAAAGCGTATGACAGAGTGGATAGGAGAATGCTATGTAAGGTATTGGAGACGATTGGCATGAGTGAGAAGGTTGTTAAAATAATAAGCAGTATGTATGAGAACACACAGGCCAAGTTCAGTATGGGTGACCTCGAGACTGGATGGGTGAATAGTAAGAGAGGAGTAAGACAGGGCTGTGTCCTTTCTCCTCTACTTTTTGGATTATATGTTGAGGAAATGGCAGTGAGAGTGAAGCGTACAGGTCTGGGTGTGAAAATTGGAGATGAAGTGTTGAGTGTACTGATGTATGCAGATGATGTGGTGATCCTTAGTGAAAACCACAATGAGCTACAAGAGATGCTGAATGCTGTGACTGAGTATGGAAGGGACTTCAACGTTAGGCTCAGTAAGGAGAAGAGTCAAGTGTTGGTGGTGAATGGGGATGACTCTGATGATGACAGGATTTGGATGGTGGGTGGGAATGAAATAAAGAGAACGAAAGAGTACAAGTATCTGGGTATTTGGTTGGATGATAAAGGCTGTGAGAAAACTAAACATGAGAGGATAGCTAGAGCCAACCAGTGGGTTGGAAGGCTAGGCAGTGTGGCAAGATGTCGGGCCAACAAGTATGAAGTGGTGAGAGGACTATGGAAGGGTGTGGCAGTCCCTAGCATTATGTATGGCCTGGAAACAATGGTGTGGTCTAGGAAGGAGTTGGACAGATTGGAAGTAACACAGAACAAAGCAGGCAGAATAGCATTAGGAGCCAATAGGTATGTGGCAGTGGAAGCGATTAGAGGAGACATGGGATGGAGCACGTTCAGAGAGAGGATAGCAAAGGCAGGACTGAGGTACAGAGCTAGACTGCAACGAATGGATGACAGCAAATGGGCAAGCAAGGTTTGGGACTGGAATATGTATGGGAAGTGGATGAAAGACTCAGTAAAAGTGGAAAGATGGACAGGTGAACTGGGAATGTTTGTGACAGGAGTGATGAGACATGGGAGTATGGCTGTATGCAAAAAGGAAATAAATAGGAGGGTGGAAGAGAAAGGGAAAGAAGAATGGCTGAGGGGAATGAGTGAGAAATCAACACTGGAATGGTACAGGAGAAAGGACCAGCCACGGTATGAAAGGTTCTATGATGGTGGCTATGGAGGGGACCTACTCTTCAGAGCCAGGACAAAGTCGCTGGAGGTAAATAGTCGTATGTACAGATGGAAGAATGATGGCAGCAAGGTGTGTGTGATGTGTGTGACAGGAGTGGATGAAACCGTGGAGCACTTGATGCTGGAATGTGAACGGTATGAGTATGCTAGAACAAAGATGTTGGAGGTAGTGGTAGGAGAGGTCGGAGTGGAAGAATGGCGAGAGATGAGAGACAGGAGAGTGGAGGTGGAGTACCTGCTGGGGTTGTGTGCTGAGTGGAGGAGTGACAGTCGTGTGATTGAGTGTAAAAGAATTCTTGGAGAACTCTTGGAGAGCACGTAGGAGAGAGCATGAGAGGCAGGGGGCCCCTCAGTGATGGGGGACCCCGTATGAATGTGATGCAGAGAGAGGAAGGAGGGGAAAAAGAAATCCCTAGTTTTGCTTCCCCCTTTTGCTTCTCTCCCAACAGATTACGTGTGTGGGAGAACGCCGGACCCAAGGCTTCACTGACAGCATCAGCTGGGTGACTCCCAAATCAAGATCAAGATCAAGATCTTGATGACGTCACAGCGGCCATATTGGAAATGTATCCTTATTCTTACATTTATACCTCAATTTACGGCTTCCCGTGCAATATTCAAGGCTATGTAAGGGGTAAGAAAGGGAGTGGGGCTGTATTGCATGATATTACCCATTGACAAAGACAATATATACACGATAAATAGGTAAACACTGGGTATTTCTGGCTTCACTTATCTTATTTCTTATTTTCTTCTGCTGTTTACCTCAATTTACGGGTTCCCTTGCAATATTCAAGGCTATGTAAGGGGTAAGAAAGGGTGTGGGGCTGTATTGCATGACATAATACCCAAGCAAAGGCAATATATGCACGCTAAATGGGTAAAAATGGGGTATTTCTGGGTTCAAAACTTTCCGCTATTATAAAAACAAGCCTTTTATTTATATTGTAATAGATTTTTATGTGTTTGTGTCCTCACTAATGACTTCTTGGTCTAAATCACCCTGTTTTTCACAAGGGGGCGAGGCGTAGTGCAAAAAACAAGGGGAGGGGGGCTAAGAGAGTATGGAAGTATTATTAACATTGTACCATATAAACTATGGTAGAATGAAGTAGCAGACTGCGTACTGTAGATAACACTTTAGTCGCCACGGTTAATATGGAGGAGAGTTTCACGTACGCTACAGACCTTACTACTCACGAATTCAATTTTTTTTTGGCTCAGTATACTGTACACTACTACTGTACTTGCGCTCAATAAAAAAATAATAAAAAAAAAAAAAAAAAAAAAAAAAAAATATTTTGTGGTTAAGGTTAGGTTAGGTTAGTTTAGGTTAGGTTTCTATAAAACCTGTAAGGTTAGGTTAGGTTTCTATAAAACCTGTAAGGTTAGGTTAGGTTAGGTTAAAACATAAGGTTAGGTTAGGTTTCAATTTTTTTTTTCATTTTTTTTTTTTTTTTTTTTGGTTTGCGCAAAATAAAACTAGCACCATTAGAACAAGCACCTATTGTAGGCCAAGAAAAAGTAGTTAGTGTCTCTGAAAACGAAAGTGAAACTCTCCTCCATAATTACCGTCGCCACCTGCACTAATGTCGCCGTAATCGGTCAAAACTCCCACAGACACGGACACAAAAAAAAAGACTACACAGCAGACGGTGGGAGAGGAAATGTGGGTTACAGGGTTTCACAGATAGGATACACCAGTCTATGAGGGGATTTTTAAAGCGAAAGGTGAAAAAACCAAATTTTCAAAAAGGCAGGGAAAGGGAGATGGGGAGACAGAGGGGGAGGGGTAAAAGTTCTCTAAATTTGGTAAAGGGAAAGACCACACCAAAGTGTGAGGTCTTTTATGAGGGAAAGTTTGGGGGAGTATTTTTAATATTTAAAGAAAGGATTTAAATTTTTGGGGGGTAAAATAGTAGAACATATAGTGGGAAAACCCAAGGAAGCAAGATATGCCCAAATGTGTAGGGGTTAGACTAAAATAAAATGTGATCACCTGGTAAAAATTTGTCCAATTAGGATGAGGAAAAGAGCGGCTTAACCCAATAGTGGCACGGGAGGTGGGCGGGGATCAGGGGGGATAGAGGGGCCCAGGGGAAAAAACATAGATGGGATAAGGGAAATTTTTCTTTTGGGTTTTTGAGTGGGGTACGGGACACAAATAGAAGAATCATCAAAAGGGGTTTTAAAGTTTTTTTAGAAAAGGTTTGGGAAAAAAGAGCAGAGATTTTGGGGCCTAATCAACAACCCTGAGGGACCCAACCCAAAAATTTAGGTTTTAAAAAACCGGTAAAAACCCCGGGGTTTTTTAGCCCCCCAAACCTAAAAAAAGAAGACATAACCCTTTATTTTGAAACCTAATCCCGCTTTTGAAAGGGGTTTAGAATTCCTTACTTATTTTTTGCTTCAACATGTGTAGAAGCTTGTCCCGTGTTGGGAAAAGGGGTGGAATGCGGGATAAGGCAAATTTTCACCGTAAATAACAACAGGGCGGGTGACGTTTCCACCGTCTTGTCCGCCAGGGATTGTATACTTTTGGGCTCGCTTGTTTGGTTTTTTCCCTTGTCTTTTTTAGCCCCCTTTTATCCTTTTACTTCCCCTATAATACAGTTTTTTATTTTTATTTGCTTTATATTCCCTTTTTCCCTTTAATAAAAATTTAAACTCCATTAAGGAAAAAAGGAGTAGAGAAACTTGGGGTCAGCTTGGTTTTTTTTTATCCCCTACAAAATACCTCCACTATTTAACAAATTACATTACTAAAATCATTTAAACCACTACTAATGTAACCACCCCCCATTTACCACTTCAACCCAACTAAAAACTCAGGGTTTTTTTTTTGGACGGGCTTTTTCAAGTTTTCCCCAAGTTACCTACGTGGGGTGGGAGAAGAATACGTCTCCTTGTTTACAAAATGCCCCCTTTTTCCCTCTTCTTGTGACCTATCGCTTTTGTTTCGGAGGCGAAACCCTGGTTTACCAAAACCAAAACCTAGCCCCCTTTTAAACCTCCTAACGGGTTTCCAAATAATAAAAAATTTTAAATTTAAAGAAACCCAAACAAAAACGATGCAGGTCACAAAAAAAGGAAAGAGGGAGGCATTTTGAAAATAAGGGAGACATATTCCTCCCCACCTAAAATTTTTCTATATCTCCAAAAATATTGATTTGCACAAAAAAGCCATAGAAAAATAGGGTCTCTTAGAATCAATAAGGTAAAAAAAAAACCGTGCTCCCAATTTTTTGTAGGGATTTTGGCCCTGTCGTAAAAAAATTTCCCGGTGAAAAAGGGAAGGGATTTTCCCGGTTTGAAAAGCAGAAAGTCAATTTTTGGGTTTCTGTCTTTTCCCCCTCTAAAACATTGCCGTGGAAAAAAACAAGCCCCTAACAAACCCCGCCGGTCTAGTAAAAAGGGGGCTTTTTAACACTTCACGCTTTTAAACTACATCGGTTGTTCTATTATGATACACTTTTTTAAAGAAAAAAAAGGTTTTTTGGAAATTTCCCTCACCTTGTTATTGGCGCAGTATTCGCAAAATTTTTGGGTAATCCCCGAGGGGGGGGGTTTTAGGTTTCCATTTCGCCCCCCCTGTCATTTCGCCCAAAAGTGTTTGTTGGGCCCCCCACTCGGGTCGTTCGCCCCAAGTATTATTCAAAAATGCAAAAAATCATGTAGTAAAAACTTTTTTAAAAAAACCCAAAAACCAAACAACAAAAAATTTAAAATGTATGAAAAACAAATGTCATAATTCAAAAAGTAAAAAAAAAAAAAACCAGTAAAAATTTTGTAAAATACAGACGACAAATTTTTGGGGCAAGCCAAAAGAAATTTCAGAGGGGTTTTGACGGAAAAACTTTTTTTGATCATTCTGACGTTAATTTTGGAGATTCAAATCTTTTGTAATAAAAGGAAGAAAAAGATGCATAATAATTACCCCAAATGAACCCAACTAACCGCTGAGCCACTTGGGTGAACTTACTAAAACCCCCCAAACCACATTTGACGCCAACCCTAACTTGACGTTGCACAGTAAAGGAGTTATCTAATGTGGGCGAAATGACTCCACCGAATGGGCGAAACAACCTTTTGGTGTTGGCGAACTGACATGTGGGCGAAATGACCGGATACCGAGGCGGGGAGCTCTTGTGTCCGCCATGTTCGGTACTGTTGTGGTTCACTCACTGATATTTGTTGAAAATTTTGTTCATTTATTTTGTTGTGGGAATAGCCGTCTAGTCTTAAATACAATTGTTGATATATCAAAGTAAATATTTTAACTTTCCCCAAAAAAAAAAAAAAAAACCATAAAAATCTGAATCAACAATTTCGTCAAGGGAGAAATTATACGGCATGGTCCTTTTTTTTTGCTTCAGTCCCGTGAAGCTACCAAACGGTCTTTTAACTCCCCCGGCATTAAAAGAAATAAAAACCATCTCCTGGGTGAAAAAAATTTTTTATTAGGATAAAATGACAATAAAGTTTTGGCTAATGATGAAGCGGAGACCCCTCCTCAAAATTTTTCCCCCCTTTGCATATTAAAGGGACAAGCAAGTGGCACAAGGGCGGATCCCAATACAAAAAAAAGGGTATATAAGAGTATAGAGAGAATATAAATAATACTCTTCTATATTTCTTGTACATGAGGACTTGGTGGTTGGGTTGTCGTCCTTGGCTGTCCACGCCCTTAGTACGTGCCAAGGAGGTACTCCACGGTGGCGCCCTTGGGGAAAATAAGAAAAAACCAAATGCCAGGTATTTTAAAACCCAAAGCGTTTTTCTGCTGCGCTTTCCCTCGGGTAAAAATGTATTTAAAGAAACTATTTAGCTAGATATCCTACTTACTCCTACCACTACTACTAGATAATCTTGCCTCATTAACTTAAGACTGTGGTTAACTACTACTGTAATCAAGCAGTAATTAATTCCAAACTATTATTTCTGTTGTCGGATAATTTTTAAACCCTTTTCCCTTTACATGAGGGGGTTTTTAACCCCCCCCTAAACCAAGGGCTACCAGAGGGGGGGCCAATGGGCCCATCCCCCCCCCCCAATTTTCCAACACTTTTTATTTTTAGGAGGGGTAGGGTATAATTTCATAAATTTTTAAACTATAGGAAATACCCATGCAAAAAACCCAAATAAATGCCCCCCCCATAGGGCTCAATATCCCCCCAAAATTAAGTCATACTTAAAAAAAAATTCTTTTGGGGGGCCCTACAGCGCCTCCAGCCCCCCAGCTGATAAGGCACCCACCCCTCAACCATCATTGGGAGGTGGCCCCCCCCAATTATTTTTCCTGGCCACGCCCTTGCCCGTGGCCCTCACACTTACTGGGAAGGAGTACAGGAACAGGAAGAGGAAGAGTAACAAGATGAAGAGGACGACAAAGGGGTCCCAGAAACCACTTTTTTTTTCCCCTTCCAGGGATGTGGGGGAAAAAAACTTCCAGGGCGATGACAGCCACATGAAGGATGTGGCGGGCCGGCTGGAACGAACAGGGGAAGTAAGACATTATTTCTCCATAAAACAATAAATGACATAGGCCTAATCTTACAAATAACAACCCTACGGTAACTATAAATGCATGCGTTTTGTGCAGCCTCCCTAGCTTTATTCCATGGACAACCCTTTCCCATCATCAACTCTTCACCTCACTTGCATAAAAACCCTATACCTTGACAAACTTCAATCTACATTAAATCCCAAACTTTATGTGGCATATGATATTTATTTATAAGGCATATTCCCCCCAAAACGGGAATTTGCATAGGCTCTTCACTTTTATGCCCTTTTCTCCTCCATACCAAACACCTTAGAAAGCAGGCAATACTTACTTTGGTTCAGGCAGTTTGGGGTTCATGTTTGGTTCATCTCTGCCCTGCCCGGCTGGCCTCAGCTCACTTTCCTCCGCCGTCACAACCTCCAGCTCCATTTCTATCTTGCCCTGAGAAGCCATATCAATCAAGATAAGATAAGATTTTCATCCTATCAAAGACACTTTGAAAGTCCCAAAAACTAAAAGGTTTTTGCTAAAAAAAAAGCGCCCCCCACATCAGCACGAACTAGGCAGACTCGAACCGCTGACCGAATGCACAGGGACGCTGCACATTGCGGGCTCACGTCTCTACCAACCTTGCCACCCTGAGAAAGCCATATCAATCATGTACTTTCAATAATTTCAGTGGTGACTTGTATTTTGGAAGACTCACATGATTTTCGTATTACCATAACTACATGATAATACATAGTCATTTAATCAGCAATGCTCAGTGAGGTAGGCAGGCAATCATCTGCACATGAACACAGCAATGGCAGCAACACTTCTTTTTGTATACCTCAGTGAACAGATGTCTTATTCACATTTGGTAATATAACTGTAACGGTGTGAATCCAGCATCTCAAGTATTGGAGTTTCCAGAAAAATTGGCTACCTTAAAAAATGTACTCAATAATTAAGTTTTACATTTGTGGAGGCTAACGAATAATAAAAAAAATTCAACTATCTAATTCTTTCACCAGAAACTTGATCCTACAGCAGAACTCAATTATGACTTCCGATCCATACTCACAGCAATTTCAGTGTTTCCCTCCTCCACACGAATGAAGGGAAAGTAGCCATAGAGTCTCTTGGCCTCAAACAGATTGACAAATGTGGAGTGATCATCCAGGAATGTGACAGCCACACTATTGGAGGTCCCGTTACCCATCATCTGTGGCACCTGTGCTGCGCTGACCTTCCTGAGGCTCTTGGCTGGCTTGGGCAGGTGGCACAGATCAAGAGTCATTTCACCTGGCCAAAGAAATATAATTAGTTTTGTTTTTGTTTTCCCTTTAGGTAAATTTATTACACCCGGCAGAGGGGTGGCGGGTTTCCCAAACATAAGAAAAGTTAAAAACCCTTTTAAAAGAAAGATTTTCCCATCATGCACTATTTTTTAATTCCCCTTTGGCTAGATAAAGGGGGTCTTTCAATATAAAAAGGGAGGGGTCTTTTGTGGCAGGGGTAGGAAACCAAAAAACTATTAAGGGAAAAATAACAGGCCAGTGGGTGGGTAGCAATTTGTACCTAGGTGTCCTAGGCAGGAAGATGCATGCTGTGTGGTGCAACAGGTGTGCTATGATGTGTCATATGGGACTGTGTGTATATGTGTGTAGTTTACAATGTGCATGACTATGATGTGTTATGTTTAGGCAAGGGAAAGTGAATGCCACAAGTCTAGTTTGTCTGAGCACTTAATGAGCCACTGAGATTTGAGAATGTGCGTGTGGTCTTACTTAGGTAGTCATCCCTGAGGATGAGGTCATTGTCCCACAACTGAAGGGTGAGCTGAGGAGGACGGCGCTGATGGGTGGAGGAAAGGCTCCAGGGGTGTTCCTTATACTCAACTAACATTATCTTTTCAGCTTCCAGCACTTCCAGTGGGAAGACAAAGCGCCAATTGAAATTTGCTTCTCCATCCAAACATCTAATGGAAAAGAAGGTGTAACAGTCATGAGGAATCTCCTATTATTGAGGAAATTATGCCTATAAACTGCCCTTACAAGAGTGTATGGAAAAAACATTCCCCGGTTTTTCCCTCGAAAAAGTTTAGTTGCCCGGGAAACCACAAGATGTGGGGTTTTGGGAAAATAATTTAAACCCCTTTAAAATAAAAGATTTTTGGTGTAAACCCGTGGGTTTAAATACTTACTGGGTTAAAGAAGAGTTTCAATGTACCAAAAAGTATAATCAATATTTCTGTGACATCGAATCCATTTGTCACCTCTAGATACCTGTAATGTGTGTCAGTCTTTTGGACATTGTTGGTGCCCTGCAGCCAGCCCTTCCCCCATAGACTTTACTTTATTTCTCCCCACCCCACCGGGGGTCTCCTGCAGGGGGCGCCTCGTACACATTTAACAAACCCCCACGGCACCCAAAAATTTTGAGGGAAAATATCTGTTTTTAGCTATCCCTTTTTCTGAGTATATAAAGGGTGGGGGAGCTGGCTACCCCTCCCCAGGAAACCCCCCCTTGCCATGTCCCAATTTCCCAGGGAAAGTTTCAAGAAAAATTCATTGTAAATTCCTACAATGTGCCTAAAAAATGTATGCTTCACACAGACAAAAGACCAAAGGTGGGCATCGCAATTTTTTTTTCCAATTCCGCTATCGCAATTCCGCAATTCCGACCTGCACCCGTCTGCAATCGCAATTCCGCAATTTTTTTCACATAGGCCCCTTTTTACAATCGCAATTTCCCCCAATTCCGCCCCAAATAATTTTGGGCAACCACAATTAAAAAAAAACACCTACAATTTTAAAACAAAAAAATGGGCTCTAGACTCTTAAAAACATCTCTAACCTTAAAAAACCCCACAATTAAAAAAAAAATGTCTCTAGACTCTTAAAATCTCTAGACTCTTTAAAACCTACAAATTTAAAAAAAAAATGTTTTCTAGACTCTTAAACATCTTTTAGACTCTTAAACACCTACAATTAAAACAAAAAAAGTCTGTAGACTCTTTATTAGTGTTAAAAACCCTTTTGTAATTTCCCATTTGTTTTTGTCTATACTTGTTACTTGTCCTTCACAATTAAGCTTTTTTCTCTTTTTGTGTTTTTCTTTACTCTTAAAACTTCACAAGTCTAATGGCCCAGGGAATCACTAATTAAGTAATCTACTAATCTTCCTCTTCCTCCTCCCCCTCCTCCCCCTCCTCCCCTTCTTCTGGTTCCGAAAGTGGGGGTTGGGCCCTTTAAAAACACAAGTTCTCAAAAATTGTTGGGTGCACGCTGACCTTTGGCCTCAGGAAAAGTCAACCCCCCTGATGAACAGCCTCTCCACCCGCCGCGGAGGAGGGCACAGGGGTGTTGTATTTGATGAACAGGTCCCCCAGGCAGACTTTTCAGTGTGTCTCCACCATATTTGGCCCGGAAAATTATTTCACGCGGGCACTTTGGGAAGGGGGTCACCCTAAAAATTTTTGTGATTCGTTTCAAAATTTTGGCGGCCGCAAACCCCCAATTTTTTTTAGGCATTTGCAATTGCGCAATTCCGCCCCCCAACCCCCAAATTTCCCATTTTGCAAGTTGCGGAAATTTCAGAATGCGGGGCTAAAATTGCGGAAAAGCCCCCCTCTGCAAAAGACTTTTATTCCACTACAAATTTTCTACAAAAATACCACTTTTTATTTTATCTTTAAACAGACATTAAAAATGTTTCAACAAATAATACATAAAAATACATAATAATACAAATAATACAAATAACCAAAAACAAAATTTTTGGGGGTTATATAAACAGTTTATGGTACTTTCTTGTGGGTTTTCGGGTTGTGATTTTTCCCCCGGGGGGGAGCCCCGGCCAACACAGAGGGGAAAGATCCCCCCATAACTTGAGTGTGTGGGGGCCCCTTTTGGGGGTGGGGGAGGGGGGCATCAGAGGCCTATTCTCCACATGCTAAGGGGCGAGGGGCATTTGTTATGGAGCACGTGAAAAGGGTACACGTTTCCCTGGAGTTTCCCCAGTGGATGGAGGATGGCGTTGGATGTCCGGGGGAGGGAAAGGGTCATTAATTACCAACCAAAACATAGTAGATGGGTTTCACGGCTCAGAAGAAAACTTCCCTTTGGGTTTCCCGCACTATTTTTGTCTTGGGTTTTTTGGGCCCTGTTAAAGTTAATCAAGGGCTATTTTTTAAATTTTAATCAAAAATTTTAAAAAACATTCAAAAACTCTGATGTTTAAATAAGAGTGCAGGATATTTAAAGGGGCAAAGAGATTTGGGCAAGCTGCTGGGTTTTTTTTTTTTATTTTAAAATTAACTAACACTTTAAAAAGGGGAAAATGGTTTTTTTCACTACAAACTAAAAAGACTCATACAAAAAAAGGTCCCGTGCCGTCACCCACCCAAAATCTGAGAGGGCATAGGGGGGGTGCCCCCCCAGGGTGAGGCCCAAGGGGCTGCTGGTGCCACAGAGGTCCCCCCAGGTTTTTTTTTCCTTGGCCACCTTTTTAAGAATTTTCTGAGGGAAAACTTTACTTCTCCCCCACAAAATTTCTTTCCCCCCTCCCTGTTTAAAGTTGAATGAGTACTTTGGTAACTAAAAAAAGGGGTGCTTTTTTTTTTTTTGTTTTGGATGAGAGTCTTCAGGTGAAAAGCATAGAAAAGGGTACCTTAATACTCGAAATCCTCACTCAATCGGGGTTTTTCCGGGGGTAAACGGGCCGACCGCCATCACGCTTTTTCAGGGGGTTTTTATCTTTTTGGGAAACCCGATTTTCCCATTGACCCAAACGGTTTTCGCCATCTGAAAATCAAACTGAAAAATCCCGAATCAGATTCAATCCCCACCCGTTTAAACATTTAAAAAAGGGAAAGGTAAAAGAGTTTTTGATGAAAAACGGGCCATTTTTTTTGCTATCGAGAGTCCCTTCCCCTGGATACGGGAAATATGCATGAACTTAAAATTTTTTCTTTAAACTCTTCGTCATTTTTTAAAACTTTGGGGAGAAAAATTTTTACAGGGAATATGAACAGAAGCGGAATTTCATTAGCTTTCCATTGATCCCTTTCGTTTTTCTGGAAAAAATGAATTAGCAGCATGGGATAAATTAGCATGCATTAAGTTCATGCATATTTCTTAAAGAGTTCATAAGGCAGTTATTTATGTTTTTTACTTTTTTTTATTTGATTATTATAAACAAACTTTCCGAAGAAAAACAGTATACCTTTTAAAATGATAAAAATTTTTAGTAGGGAAATTACCATAAGCGGGCAAACACGGGGCAAGTGATTTTTTGGGGCCCTCCAGCTCGTTTTTCCCCCGCTTTTTCACCTGCCCGAGGGCTGTGACGTCATGTGAAAGAAAACCTATTGTGTAGATAGTAGTGTAGTGTTATAGAGTAGTATATTAGTAGTATAGTGTAGTAGTAGTTATAGTATAGTAGTAGTAGTATAGAGAAGAAATTTTTAGTAGTAGTGTAGTTACGAGCGAGTGAAAAGTGCTCGGATCCCCGTGGATACGGATTTTCTCACATCAGGGGCCCCCCGACCACGTCACGTTTTCCCCGAAGTTTTACTTTGGAATCCCGCTTCCATTGACAAGCGGTCTTCGCCATCTGATGCCCCTTAAACCCCCATTCGCGCCTACAGACAAATTTCCTTGCTATCGGTTTCCGGCTCGCTCGTCCTTCGCCGATTAAGGCGTCTTCTGGTCTTAACTTCAATACTACAGAAAAAAAAATTTATGCCCCTTTGTGGTTTCCATATGAACCTGGACTGGAGAAGCTGAGATGTGCACGTACGCTGTGTAAATAAAAAATCTTAAAAAATAAAAAAACCGGTAAATTTCTTTTTTAAAAAAATTTCATTTTGCTTGTTACCCCATGGCTATAAAAACCCCCACACTTCCCCCCCAATGAGTTGCTTGAAAGATTACATAAAAAAGCAACCCTACGTTCAATACTTATTTCATTATTTTGGGCCTCCTCAATCTAACTTCTTGCAAACGTGAACAATATTCCCAAACCAGATAAAAAAGTGCGGGTAAAAGAAAGAGGAGTGCAAGGAAAAAAGAAGTTCTAAAAAGATTTTCAAATTAGTTTTACATTATTAAACCGAAAAAACAGTACAAGTCCCCCGTGGTACTACTTCCTACTCCACATGATACTGCCGGGGTGGCCCAGGGGCACGGTACGGGAAAGGTAGGGGTTCTAAAAATAAATGATTTGTTTTCCCAATCAGGTCTCAGGGGAAATGGGGTTGGTCCCACACCTGCACGTGAGGTCCTTGTGGGGGTAGTGTTAGTCCCCCCCAAAACACTCGGGAACACAAGCAGGCGCTGGGGCCCAGGCGGGGTAGGGATCATCCCATACAAGACAGAGTACATTTCATTAAACGGAGAGTGCATGTGGGGGTGGGAATTTTTGACTTGTGAATATTTTTTTTGATTGAAATTTCTTTATGTTGCAAATTGGAAATGACTATAATAATATGATAATTTAAACGATAGGATTTTCTCTAACTTCATGCAAAGTTTAAAAATAGATTTCTTCTCCAGGACAAAATTTTTGTTGATTAAACAAAACTCAGTAGTAATCAAGTCTTTAACTGACACATCCATGGTCTTCACATGCCAAAAAAAACAATAAATACAACTCCCCCATCCAAAACCCCAAACCACTGTCCAAAGTGGGTTAGGGTGTTGGGTCGGTAATCACCCCTTGGAAGACTTTGTGTTCTTCCCCCAGTTTTCACCACCAGTAAGGGTCCGACGAACCCCCGGTATCCATGGGTGCGGGGTCCTCCCCCATCACCACAAGACGCGTGCCACCACCTCCGCAGGTCTGGGGTTTGGGATAGCCTCCCAGGACCGGGGGGCGTCCTCAGCCTCATCCGAAGACAGGGGGTACTGGGGAAATTCCCCCTGCAGGTGGAGGAAGAGTGTCTAGCTTTAATATAAATTAAAAAAACTATAACTTAAAAACCGTCACCATCACTGGCAAATTTCCCATAGGTAGGTCTGCCTTTAAAACCTCCTCCCGGGTGGGCCTGTCCCCCGGGGCTGGGGAAAAAAAGGGGCACCGTGTCTAACTTCCCCTTGAACCCTGAAAACCGCTCATCCTCAAGGCCCCGTGTACCATCCAGCTTCTCATATCTCCAGGTACTGAGTGACTGAACCAATTGCTAAAAGTACATGTAAGTATTCTTTATTACATCCCACTTAATTAATAGCTTTGGAATGTTTGTAAACAGGTCATATCATAACACAGTAACTTCCCTTTTGTAAAACGGGAACTTTAATAGACTTAATAGTTCAGATCCCTATCATTTCATGCCAACACGCCCAGAGTAATTCATGAGTGCAATGTAATCTTTAAGAATTTGGAAAAACCAAGTTTTGCAGTTCTACAGAAGACCTCATTTTCATAAAAAAATCTAAAAAAATTCAATTTTTTAAATCCAGACATTAGGTATATACGCAATAAAAAAAAAAAGTGGAAAAAGCCCCCCTTTTTTAAGTAGGAGCCCGCTCCTCCCAAATGGCCACTTGAAACTAGTATTGGCCCACCAGTCACATCCCGTCCACTGTGCCCGGTGAGGGTCAGGGGGCTAAAGACCTGGCACAAATATCACAAATGGGAATACAGGGGAGTGTCAGCCACGTGGTGTCAGCAATTTTTTTTTTTCATGATGCAATAATTAGCAGAGCCTTTATGACAAACTATCTAGTATAAATCATCATAAATTTTTAAATTGACTTACCCCTTTATATATAGATTTTATGTAATAGAGAAATCATATAAGGGTAAAGAACTTTGTAAAAATGAAAGGGCAGGAATTGTCGACAGAAGAGGTCTCTGAACGAATGAAAAAGTATGTCTTGTTATCAAAGGGGTAAAGATACCAATAAAGTTAAACCCAAGGAAAATCTTAATGTTCAAAGGGCAAAACGGACAGAAGGCTCAAACACAAAAACACACACTGTTATACATAATAGACTTCCCGATAATCACAATCTTGGGGGGATCGCCGGGGGGCGCGTTTCCTCGCCCACCCTCGACGCCACTCCCCGGGGGGCACCACGTGCGAGTTTTCCCCTGCAGGCTCCTTTTTCCCTACCAAGCACTCTCGACAAGAAACATCAATTGCCCCAGCCCCGAGCCTTTGGGGGCCCCCTTTGGGTCCTCCACGCCGGTTGTCTCTTATAGAACAAACCCGATGGATGGATCGGGTTTTTAGGGTCATGCCAAACCCCTGTCCATAAGCCGAATTGGTGGGTGACGGGACATGCAGGTAAAAGGCCTCGATTCAGTCTCACGGTGCAACGCTATTTGACACGTAATATCCCAGCGATACCCCCGGTTCTGCGAAGACACTTATACCAAAGGCATTTTTCGTCTCTTCAAGTCCTATTTATTTTCCCCTGTCTCACAACCATAGAGTATGACAGGATCACAAGGGCTTTAAATCCGGGTCTTTGTCCTCCTGCACAGGTACCGCAACGCCAAAAACCCGCTGAGCGAGTCCTACACCGGGGGGTATGCCCAAACCCCCGTAGATTCTTGAGTGCCCCGCTGTCATTTTGGATGCGTACCAAGGTATGTAAAACTTTCCAAGATCTCAATGTCCCCCGCCGCACGCATGAACAGAGTACGCTTTATCAGTAAGTCTCCAAAAACCCGGCCTTGGTCTTAAACCAGAGACCTCAATCCCAAAAACTTTGCCCCCCTCGTGCCACCCCGAAGCCCTCACCAGGGCCTCCAGCGACCCGCCGATTTTCTGCTATCGGCAAAAAAAAGATCAGTGATCTTGGTGTTCCCACGGGGGCTCCACAATCACTTTTATTACAACCTTGTCCAATACCCCGTCCCCACAAGGGTTTAAAAGTGTGGGGCAAAGGGTGCACCCGCCTCACTCCCGTATTTACAGGAAAGAAGCGGATACACCGGCCCCCCCCCTTCACGCACTCTCAGTCCCCAAAAAACGACCAGTTTATCAAACAATAGCCTTGCGGAATCCCGCGAATTTGCGAAATTCCCGAGTACTCATAAACACTGATCCAAAGCCCCTTTTTAAGATAACATAGGGTGCAAGCATCCCCTGTCAAACTCACGTCGGCGTTCCCCAGGGCACGAACGCTAGGATACGGTCCGTTTTTGACTTACCAGGGGTGAACCAGACTGCTAGGTCTCTGATGCTTCAGCAGATGACTGGAATCCGTGTCAGCAATAGATGGGCAAGCACCTTGCCTGGCATGCTGAGCAGTGTAATACCGCGGTAAATTGTTGCAGTCCTGACGGTACCCTTTCCCCTTTCCATATAGGGACGACCACCCCCCTTTTCCAGTCAGGAGGAACGGTACCTGATTGCCACACGGCAGTCAGGACAACATGCAACCCGCGGATCATGGCCTCACCCCCAGCTTTGAGGAGCTCCGCACTGATATTACAAACACCAGCTGCCTTTCCACCCCTCAACTTTGCTACAGCCTCTCTGACTTCGTCAAGAGAGGGTGCAGTTTCGCCCAATGGGAGGATCGGCATCCACTGCCTGTAACCCAGTGGTGTGAAGCTGCTCAGTTGGAGGGTCCACCGTGAAACAACTGCCCAAAGTACTCAGCCCAAAGAGCCATCTGCCATCCATGTCCGACACGAGGCGCCCATCTCCTGTTCGAATAGCAACTCGCCCGAGATGGAGACTTGGAACGGAATTTCTTCAGGGCTCGGTAGGCGGGGTCGGAGGTCATTAGCGTTCAAATGACCCTTGACATCCTAAAGCGGGGACTCCTGACATACCTTTCCTTGTTTCTCCCCAGGAGGGTTCTATTCCGGCGTGACAAGAGCCCTGTGCTGGTCCTGGTTCCCAGCCAGCCTGGCAGCGTGACTCTCCTCGATTTTCTCCAGCGTCTCCGTTCGAGACAAAACCAGCCTTGACCTCAGGCGCTCCCAATACACTCCTTGGGCAGTCTGTAAGAGTTTCACGTTTGAAGGTATCCCACAGTTCTACAGGGTCCCGAGGGCACCGAGCACATCAAACCGATTTGAGACTGCCACCGCATACTCATGAGCACATGTCAAGTCCTTCAGTTTCTCAAGATGAAACACAAATATGGGGTTTCCTCTTGAGATTCTTCTTTGGGCTTGACATGAAGCTTAAGTGTAGCAACAACAAGTATGTGATCTGTTCCAAGGAACTCAGCACTCCGGTAACCCTGCAGTTCTGGAGGATACTACAACGAGTACTAACGAGGACGTGGTCGCTACTCCTTCGCTACCCCTCCGAGCCCATCTACTTATACACCGATGCGTCCAGCGAGATCGTAGCTCGCACCCAGTCTCTGATACCAAGAACCGGCAATCTCACCTTCTACGGACCTTAGCGAAAGTTCAGAAAGAGAGCCAGGAACTGTTCGAGTGTTTCTGCGGGGAGGACTACCGGAAGCTGATGGGCTTTTCTTTTTTTTTTTTTTGACCGAACAACATAAACTCCGATAGCCATACTCCTACACACCATGTGCCCCCCGCTAAGTGAGCATGAAGCTCGCCCAAGACAATGACTGTTATCCCCGTCAGGAGGACAACTGGTCTAATACAGTAGTGAGTTTGACGTTTAGAACATCTCCCTTCCCATTTCTCTTCAGTATTATACTAACGCCACCTCGGGAGTCAGGAGCGCATACACCCCTCCCTGCAACAAGGAGACATGACAACCCAGAGTACACTGCTGCTTTCAATCCTCACCCGCATTATACGCTCATCAAACCGGATAACCTCACCTCCCCCTGAGGTTTGCTGCAGATAGCCTATAGCTACGCCTATGCCCTCATGTAGGCCACGTGTGAGCCATTCGCCCCTCATGCCCGAGCACCAGTAGAGTAATGTAGGTGTAACCGCACACACTGTGTAATACTCGCCACTGCCCAGGCCTCCTCATCTCAGCAGGAGATCCCACCTATATCTACCCTGAGCACTATGCAGCTCGCCAAGGACGATAGGAGAAAGATAGTCGATGATAGTAACTGAGATGCGCCCTCATAGCAAGTTGTGACACGAGCCCCCCAACCCCCCCCCACACCCCCCCCCAACGAAAGAACCCTGCCGCAGTTGATACCAAGGAAGTGATTCGACAGGCGCAGGCACCGCCGCCTCTGCCACCGCCACCCGGCCCACCCCATTAAAGAAAAAAGTTGGGACTGATAGGCGGGGCCCTACAAACACTCGATTTCAAAGAACGTGCGCGAGATTCCAGAGGGCTTATTAGCCCCGCCACTGCATAGGCAGACCCCCCCGCTGCGTCGGCATGCAGAGGGGTCTGATGGTCGGAGCCCCCCGGCAAAACCGGGTCGGGCGGCGCGTAATATACACGCCCACGCCTGCGTCCTCTCATACCTCTTATATGCTATGTAGCTCGTTTAATCTGTTTTACAGGCGAGGCGCGTCGCAAACCGCCCCCCCTCCCCCACCAACCAATCTATAAGTCAGGGATTGGCCTACTGCTCACACGTGGCCAGGCGAAGCAGACCAATGGAATTAAGGGATTTAACGTAAAGCGGATTAACCACAGGCCTGCCCATATTTCACATAGCTTACCTGCCCATAAATGCTCATATATAATGAGGGGGGTTCAAAATAAGAGGTCAATTGCCGAATTTGAATAATTTAATGAAACACTTCATCTGCTCTAGCCCCGAACCTATCTAGTACTTCTATATTTTGTTAGTAACATCAGTATACTCTGTCAACATATTGCCTTTGTTGTGAAGATCCTAGCTAGGCGGTAGGATGTAAGAAGAGCGGCAGTAAGTGACACCAAAGCAATAAAACACTTGTGGAGATAAATGAGGGTATAGTGAAGCCTGGCACAAGACTAACCTCCGTGCAGGCCCTCCGCGCCATGTGAACTGGGGGTGGGATCTGGTGTTGGGGCTTCCGCACTTGCGGAGAAAATATGTTTGTCAAACATGGTAAAATGAGACACAAATAGAAACTACACCAGCAAACTCTCACTTGATATGAATCCCATTTATCTCATGAAATTTGTCTTTTATTCATTTTATAGTACACAATAACTACAACATGCATTTGTACTCACATTTATCCATATGGAACATGAGATCTATATTTTAGCCTAACTCTGCTAATAAAAAGCTGAAGCATTTAGCGTCTCTCAAGTGCCCCTTTTGTATAGGGAAAACTCACGTACGTGCTACAGATAGTCTCAAAGTTCCTCCGACTTACAGGATCACAGTCCTTCGCCGGTAGTCCCACTAGCCAACCCTATCTTACTAAAGACATGTCACATTACTTTTATCACCTTTTCGTTTTCCTCAGCCGAGATATTCATACATGTATGTCCGCGGCCCCACAACAGTAAACTGACATAATAACACTTTCTTTCAATAGCACATACTCTACATGAGCTATCTAAGCGAAACATTAGACTGACCCTAGCCCTGATAATTATATGTTCAATTCTTATTTTTTTTTTTTTTTTTTTATAACATTCTTTTTTATTTATTATGTTCTCATATCGTAATTCTCAACAAAATAGGAATATACACCTGAAACATGATATCGTATAGTATGCCTAAGTGGTATGCCATAAGGCTGCACTATGTATATGTCAGACGCGCCACGCGAGTGTAAGACATAAAAAATAATAAAAAAAAAAAAAAAAAAAACACAAGATAAAAAATAAATAAATACAAAAAAAAAAAACGGAAGCATTTGCTTGCCTAGATTATGGATGCGCGAATCTGTGAGAAGCCGCGCAGACAGCACTTGCATTCATGGATGCGGCCTAAGACGCACTGAAACATTATACAAGGACGTCTTGTCGCCCATAGCGTTATGACTTAGGCCCTTTTTTTTCAACTCTTGGTAGTATTTCATTATGTACTATTATGTATGTATGTATGCTAATGATTCTGCAGCTACAGTAGCATAAATAAAGAGCTTCAGCCTTTTTTGGGAGTAGTGTTTCATAGCGCAAAACACTGTTTTAAAGTGGAAAGCACCATGCATTTTCGAGCCCACGCCATTCAAACGACTGAAGCCTCATTCACTATATTGTACCTGCCCAACAAATCTAATTACGAACACCGAAATAACATAGAACAGATTGATACTCTTAAGCACACAAAATATTTTTCGTCCCATAATATTATTACTGACATGAGCCTGAGTGATGGAAAAGCATGCCCCTTGCCTTCCTCAGCCATAACATAAAAAGCAAGCCCAGAAGCAATCATGACCACAAAAATCGGCACATTTAGATACACATACACTAAGCAACATATAACAAAAAAACAACTATCACACTATGCACACATGCCTTTGGTTAGGAGCAACACTGCAGATCGATGTCCGACATCAGCCCCGTAACAAATACACACAATATCCACACATCTCAGACAACATTAGGTAGGATTACTCTTTTTTAGGAAGAATGACGTGATTTTAATAAAAGAAAGTGAGGGAGCAAGCCTGAACACATTTGAAATATTTCAAACCTCCAGCCTCAGAGCATCCACGGGGACCCGATGCCTGCACTTGTCTAGTATATGGTATAGTGCCTGTACTCACCTGTCAATTCTGTGCAATGCATTGCTGTTAGCTATCCAGGCAGTTGACGCGAGGAGCGTCATTACCAAACTGTCTCTGAAAAGCAGTAACGAAAAACATATGTTTGTGTTATAAGATCGGTTAGTCGCTATTTTTGTTTAAATTTTTTTAAGAAATTATATACAAATGATCAAATTTGTGTAAATGTGGAAGTGAAAAATACAAAAAATCTAATTTTTTACAAAAGAAAGAGAATACATTACAAAATCCCTCTGCAATATTTCTAAAGTAGGCACTCCTGATCGCTCCCTATAGCCATAATGGATGTGTGCCCGCATATTGTATAAAAACTTGACAAATGCTTTATGTTCAAGATATTAGTCAGTTAAGCATTAAATGATGCAGAAAACAAGGTAGCATACGTGTGAAAGCAAAGCCCTGACGCTTCTCCCTGCTTAGTCCAGGATCAAGAAGTAGAAAAGCCCAAAATTTTTCTAATTTCTTCTATCGCTTCTTGCACACAACAGATGCTAGCTTAAGGCCGTGAGAGAAATAGAACAATATACTGATCATGAGGCACGGAGTGCACCTAAGAATAAGAGAGAGAGATACAGATAGATACCTTTGATTCCTCTTGCCTAAGACACCTTGCAAGATCAACTACAGAGGCGTTAATAGACTATACCAAAAGCGCCACCACGCCAGCGACGAACATTGCGTGGGCCCCTCGCAACGCTGAACCGAAATGCAGGGACGCTACACCGCGAGCCTCGCCAGCCTCGACCAACGCAGCCACCCTGATGAGGTCAAGAGAGACGAGAGAGAGAAATACCACTGACTCGAGACAGACGCAGCAGCACATGGACGATAGACAGGCGGAGAGATGAGACGAGAGACGAGCAGAGAGCCAGCTCCATCCCCAAGCACTAATCTTCATTCAACACTCGCCCGCAAACAGTCATCCTGGAAGTACTTCAGGGCCGTTACTGTCATTACAATTTAAAAGTAAGAGTCATCAAACCCAGCTACACCTAGCACCTGCCCATGCTCTGGATAGGGGAAACTAGCAGAACAATAGGCCTAAAGAAACATTGCCGGAACTACGATAGAGAAATAGTACCTTCTCTGACTGAGAAGAAGACTTCTTGCTTTTACGTTCCTCCTGGCAGACAAAAGGGAGAGTACAGATCGCAGGTGCACAGCATTGAAGGAAAACACAAAGCCAATCATGCATATGAGAACAAGATCGTATAATCAGGTGCTGCTGCTAAGTAAGAGTTCGAATGGAATTCTGCAGGGTATTCAAAGGTTCAGGCATGCTACATGAGACAACCTCGTACCCCCCCCCTCAACTCCGTCTCAAATCCTACCTAAACTCCATGTATGAAATGATGAAGATGCACGAACACTCTACAAGGGCGACGCAGCTGCCCAAGTAAAACACGTCTCAACAATATGGCTACTTATTAGCAGTCAGCCTGAAAACATCTCATAGCTTTAGATATAAGATAAGCAGTTGAATAACAGACAACAGTATAGAAAAAAACAACAGTAGAAGTTATATCAATGATACAGTTCAATGTGATGTCCAAGATTATGTCCCTCCCCCACAAAATAGCTTGCATAGACTGCTCGTTGATCCACTACTCACCAGGCGAGGGAGCGCCCTGCCGCATGGCACCCCCGTCAAGCATGAACATGTGCTTATACTCTACCCCCTGGCAGCATCAGCAGAATTACAATGCAGGACCTTAAGGATCAGGATTAGGATGGACCTTAAGCAGCGGAATGACCCTGGCTGCCGTAGCGGCTCCACAATGCTATAGCATTGGAAATTGTATAAACGATGAGAGTCAATCACCAACGGCCGTCGCCACACAGGCTTGCTCCCGAAGGCCCTGTGATTCGACCCACCCGCAGAGCAGTGATGGGCGGCAGGATACAAGGCCTCTTTTGCAGCTACGAAGACAGGACACACAACGTCAAATAGCAAAGGCAATTCATGACTACAATGTACCAAATGAACCATTCATCCAATACATATACGTAGTGTACATAGAGAAAAATCTTAAATATCTATATTCACTGACAATAAAGCATATCAGATATTCTACCTCTCAGACTCCCACTGAGCAATACAATGCATATTACAGTCCTATGCATGGAAGAGTGATTAGGTTACTATTCCCTTAGAGAAGTCTCCACCTTCGGCAGGCTGAGATACACCTGTCAGATGTTCTTACAGGTCACCATAGCTACACTGCATTTTACTGTTACTACTAACCATCATACCTTGCTACTACTGCACTTATACACACCACACCATAAGGAAAATGGAATAGTAGTAAAGGGAAAATCTTAAAATAAGAGATGATGGAAAAACAAGGAATCACAAGTACAAATCAGCAGACTTTTCAAAATGTACTTAACAGTGACAGTGTTAAAAAAAATTCATCTTCCCAAATAGCATAATAAATCATTATTAAGATTACAATATTATTTATGGTACTAATAACAATAACAATAACTATAACAAAAATGATAATAGAAAGTGATGGGATAGATGATGGAATAAAAATAGTGATGATGATGGAATAATAAAGTAATAATATATAATAAAGGAATAATAATAAAGTGATGGAATAGAAATATATAAATAAACAAATGATGAAATAAATAGATTAATAAAATAAGAAAAACATGAATAAGAAAGATATCTAAATAAATGAATAGTTTGGTATTGGCTGTGATAGGATACCTGAAGTCATTACTCACCACGTCAAACACTAGATGTGGTTTGTCAAAGTTGGGATTGATGCGCAGGTTCTTCATGGTGGGGGAGGCGACGCGTTTGCCCCCACACTCAAACTCAATGGTGGGCCGCGTGACGGACTGCAGCTCATAGGTGGCCATGTTGCGCACCCCCCAGCACAGGATCTGCAGGGAGCCACCAATGAGGAGGACACGTGCCAGAAGCTTCGTTTTTACAGAAATGCAGTTAAGTAAGTATGGTTTTTCTTATATGGAAAGATCTGAATTCATTGTCTGGCTAAAATTTGGTGCTTATCCCTATATGGTGAAAGATGATTGGCATTGCGACAGTTTCTCACATCTCCAACGGAAGACTTGCAGATGCAATGACGCTAAGGAATGCTTTTTCATCTTTGGCTTCTTACATAAGCAAGTTAAATAGCTGATGAAGCATGACAAGTAATAAGCATGGACAGAAAAGAAATGAAAAGGTAGAAAGATGCAGTGGTAAAAGGCTGTGGAGAGATTGCTTCATTTGATGGCTGTTCGGGTAGGCTCACCTCCACCCTGGTGCGCTGCCAGCCGCGATGCACCCCAAAGGCACCATGAAGAGGCCCGCCACGCTGGGTGGGCGGCAGAATGGGCAGCTCGACGCATCCTTCAACAAAAGCTCAAAGGCTGCCAGCAGCTCACTGAGTGATAGAGATACAGCATAGATGATTTAGTACACTATGGTGTATAATGTATTAGTTCCTAAGACATAATACACATAACAGAATGTGTTTTTTTGTATTGTTCAGTTCTCATGTTGCCTTATGTAGTTCACATGGAGGAAAGGCAAGTGAAAGGCTATATCCTTCCCATTTTTTACAAAATGTGATATTTTTTTTGTAAACAAAAATAGAGGATGGGAGATTTTGAGCAAATCTGCCAGACTGGTTTGCATGGCAGGTGTATGAGCCACTTGTCCTGTAGTGGTGAAACAACAACAGACATATCATGTGTGTGGGTAGGAGGCCTCAGTATTACCTTGCTTGTCATTGCCCAGGGCAAGCTGGTACCACTGGAGGGTGGCGTGCTGGTAGCCATTGGACAAAGCACCACCAGAAGAGGGCTGGCAGAAACACGCGACCCAGCTACTCCGGAGAGCACCCTTGGGGGAAGGGCATCACTATACTCACCAACATGGGATGCCTAGAACAGCAATGACTGGGATATACTAAAAGATGTATTCCAAAAAGAAATGTGGCAAGCGGAAGACATTATAGAGAGGGAGCTGGCTTGCTTCAGCTATCCCTTGCTTGTGTGCATGTCTTTGAAATGTGTTAGTCTAAAGCACTCTTGCTAACCTCACTTGAACCTGGCTCAGGAAACACCCAAGCCAAAACACATTGACTAATTGTTGATCAATAAAAATGAAAAAATAAGAACAAAGAGGAACAAGAGCACACAGTCCAAGTTTGAGCCTCTTCACTTGAGGTGTGGTGTGTGGTGCTACACCTACCCCGCGCCATCCCAGTCAAAACACCTCCACACCACGCTGGGGAGGCGCCAGGCCGGATACCGTGACACAACCCATAAACTGAACATCATCAAATAGGAGGGTCTGGTCCAGTTGGGCCAGAGGGATACCTTACTTCGGCGTCGACAAGTCTTCTGTGTTACCATTACAGAAGCGCACTACAGCATAAGGGTCGGAATAGAGTTTGGAGGGCTATACCAGGTTAGGTTCATGGCGACAGCGTGATTGGTATTGCAGCTGTTTACAAGGCAATTAAGGAAATAATGGACAAAGACAAGCCATCATGTAGTATCTCTGTAGCAGTATGATGCATTTCCCAGAGGTGTGATGTTGTGGGACATGTATGTGGGACAACATTAAAAGCGCAATTTAGACAAACATATAAAAATGCCTTATTGAGTAACCTGAACGTGCATGACATTTCTAAGTCATCATTAGATGTCCCTACTGTGGGTTTGCGACCTTAACAAAGAAACAAAATGGGCCAATACAAGAGCAGAAAGGAGGGTTTGACTTTTCCGCTTAAGCACAAACACGTACTAAAAACTGATTTTAACCCCTATACTACATCTATACCACCATGGTCTACACAAGACCCCAGACTCCTGTTCACGACTGCCACCTACCAGCACAGCCCGTCGTAGTCTCCGGGGATAAGGTCTCGAGGCCTGGTAGATGTATGCCCGCAGCTGTTACAAATGACCGATCAGCACTCAGCAGCGTACATGCGGGGGCAGGTCAGACTAAGCAGCATGTATCCCCTACACATCAGAGAAAAACACGGATGGACGGGGCAAGAATGTGTACATTTCTACTACGAGTATTCTATAATAAAAAAAGAAAGTGTAACAAAATACGGAGAATCAATATCATGATTCCTTTCTATTACGCGATGTGGGCAACATGAAAATCTGCTAGGACTATAAACGATGCTTCTCGCCGTGAGAAGAAGAACAAAAGGCCAACGCCACACCATGGACAGGTGCCAAAACAAGGTATAGAGTATAAAATAAAAAGAAAATGAATACACATATCGAGGTGTGTATTGAGTGATCCGATAGCTACCTTTGGCCCGTGGGATAGCGAGCCTTGGGGTTGGCGGAAGCCCGAGCTCAGAGGGGCACCAAGCGTCTCACTCCACCTTTACGCACGCACCAATGTCACCACATTCCGTTCAATGGCATGGAACATGGCAGGCGGTAAGAGTGGGGCCGTACTCACACCCCATCCACCGCACCGTCTTCTTCTGTAATATGGGAAAGCGCAGCATTACCACCATTTATTGCATCACCTCTCACTATCAATAATGTGAATTAACCATTATCATCTCTATATCATATTTGTTCCTCCTTTTGCTTTCAATCACCAACTTTTCACAATCGGCAAATTCCGATCAACACTTGTCTACCTCACATCTACACCTATCTTCTCTTTCTAGCACGACGGTATCTCCACTCCACATGTGTTTGCTTACATCCACATTGCCGTCCAACATGTACCTTTTCTACTTTCCACCACAAGTGTCGCTCTCTTATCCAAGCGTCGTCGCCTCATATGTATGATAAATCTTTTCCTGTGGGGACCAACCGGACAAGGCGCCCCTAAGACGCCAACGGTAGAACTCCCAGCCTTCCACCAGCCATCTGCCTCGTGCAAGTCATACTGGTGATCAAACCAGTGTGTACTAAAGAGGGGGCAGCGGGGGAGGCGGCCACCCGGGCTGAAGAAATGGGGGTGGTGCCACGTGGAGGGCACGGTGGTGGAACTCGCCGACTCATTGCAAATTGAAACATAAGGATAAGACGTTGCCAGAACGCTGCGCCCACCACAAATCACGTCAACAGTCCCATAAAGTATGAATGGACCGATACAAGGAATGAAACGATGGAGAACCTGAGCTGTGCCCGTGGGTGACAGCCCACAGGGGGTGCCATCACTGCCAGTGGGGTCGAGGCCGCTGTGAACCCGACAGTAATTTTTACAATTTTCAAATGGTAAATCTTATTTCATGTGAGAGTGGGGATAAAAAGGTGAATCATTTAGAATTGTCAAAATATTTCCCTAATTATTATCATTTCATAATCAAGGGTGTGCATATCTTATATCAAAGTGGTGGAGAGGGAGGGGAAAGAAGATGGAGAAAATATTTTGAGAGACTCCTGAATGTAGAAAATAACAATGAGCTGGAGGAAGTTGTAATGGTGGAAGTCAGGTGGAAAATATAATAGAAAAAGAGGTAGTAAGAGCAGGCAAGGGCTGAAAGATGGCAAGGCACCAGGTCCATCGGGTGTAAGCAGAGATATGCTGAAACTAGCAGGAAGGACAGGTATCAGAAAACTTACTGGAGTTTTAGAAAATATTATGAGGGAGGAGGAAGGTCCAGATGAATGGAAGGATAGTTTTACCTTAGCCCTGCTTAAAGAAAAGGGAGATGCAGTGTCACAAGAAGTACATCTTTTAACATAAGTTCTAGTTGGCAACTATTCCCAAAGCCATAACCAGTAGCCCAACACAGCTTTGTGTGAGTGGTTGACCACTTGTGACTTGTGAGCATGCAAGTACTGGTACTAGCTACTTGGACCTCATAATCATGTCTGCAGCTGGCAGAAAAAAAGACCCAATATGGATTTCCTTTGAGAATATTTCAAAGGGAAGGTAAAAGGAACCTAATGTAGCCTAACTGAACCAAGTTATTCTCACAGCAAATAAAAAATATATATAAAAAATTGATAGAAAAGAAAAGAAAAAAAATATAATCAAATAAATTCGATTTTAATACAAATAAAATCGATTTATTTGATTTTTATAAAACAAATCTGATTCTTTTCCAACCCTGATTTTATGTGTGCATTTATTCATCTCTTGGAGGACAGGGTGCCATAATGAGGTCCCGCCCCGGGTGCCAAATACTCTAGGAACGCTCCTGGACCAAACAAAGGCATACATTTATGGCTGTATGAACATGCATTATACGTAGTCTGAAATACATAAAACAACTTCAAAAACCTATTCGTACTTTGTGGTGCAATATAATCAGAGATGTCATTTTTCACAACTTACAGTAAACTATAAAGACTGCAGGTTTGCATAGCACACTTTGGTAATCTCACTTGGTATTAAGGCTCAAACTGAGACAGACAATAATTATACAGATAAGTATTGCACTAATGAGTATGATGCACATTTGTCTTAATATCAAAGGCCTTTTCAAAACCCTCAATACTATTAAGATATTCAAACTGTCAGTAAGCCCCAAAAGTATACATGTCATGATTTCATTCTTGGACAAAATTCTAAGGAATAACAAGAAGGGAAAGGCTCTCGAGGTTCTTACCTCCCACAGGTCTCGCCACTCCCAGCCATCTGGCAGCCCGATTTCATCTCTGCTGGTGGCTGGGTCATTGTGTGCATCTGTCCATGTCTTGGGGGGATGCACCCACGTACTACCAGGGAGACGCCCCTGCTGTTCATACACCTCCTCCTTGAAGAGGTGTCGTCCAGCATCAGCAGCAAACATTAAACTTGAAAAATAGAGAGGAAAAAACAAAATTAGGGAGTATATGTCGTGTGTGTGCATGTGTATGGGTGTGTGCACTCTTGCGTTCACATGCTCACCTGGGGTCAGGGTCGATGAACCAATTTCCTTGGAAGATCCAGCCTCCGGGAGCTGTGAAGTCGTCTCGCGGAAGGTTCAACAGGCCATCAGCATCCGAGTACTTTGGCCGCGTCATAAAAAGCCCACTTTCACTCCACTTGCCGCTGCCAGGCACAGATACCACCTGGAGATACAGATACCAGGCACAGATACCACCATGCCTCTGGCTACACCAAAACACTGGCCACTGCTATCATGCTGATTCTTATCTTCTTAATTTCTTAAGTCATTAAATTAAGGAATTCTGCATCCATTGTTTTCATTTAAGACTGCACGCAGCTCACACTTCCTATCCTATTTTTTTTTTTACCTGATTCTCATAAGTCTCAGCATAGACAGTGAGCTGCAAGTCAGGCCTTGGGTCCCACCAGGTACGCAGGTCTTCTTCTCGGCCCAGCCACACGGAAGCACGCATCACACCCCCAAGACCCCACCGAGACTCATTGTCTGTCAAACAGTGGACCATGTTTGAGACATTCTTTGTGTGCCTTTGTTTATATGTACCTTGTCCATGTCTGTCATAAATACTGACAGATGGTTATACAATAGTATTATTTCTGCCTTCTAGCAATACCTGTACCACCCATAAGGGTGTGATGGGTATTGAGAGTATCAATGAGAAAGGGAACACATCTAAATAAAAAACTGGCACCACACAGCTAACCAAAGAAGTGTCTCTGATACATGCACTATTATACAATCCTGCACTAAAATACAAATTAGTAATAAATAAAGCTCAAATGGATCTCATCTGTGTAACAGAATAAATAGATATCACTGAGGTCATGATTAGATACCTAATTAAAGGTTTATAAATGTGACTTCATGTTCACCTGGGTTTGTGAGGGTGTAGGTGTTGAATTTTCCTGACAGCATGCCCTGGGCGGTGGGCTGGTGGGCGTGCAGGATGGAGTGGGCAGGGATGCGCACGTAGGCCATGCGCCGCGTGCCACTCATCAACCACAGGAACACATCCGGGATGCTGGATTGGGGCTGTGGGGTCAGGGATAGTCAGCATCACAGTCAGATGAATAGGTGAGGGACAGAGCTAGAGGAGTCACAAGAGGCGGGCCAAGGTCTAGGTCAAAGGGTGGGAGCACATTGGGTCATGGGTCAAGGTGATTTGAGTTAGAATTCTGGATAAAGTCAATGCAGGTTGTAGTAGTGGTTGGAATGAAAATGGAGCAAGCCCAGGATTAAGAGAGATAAAGGGAGACATATGGATCAGAAACATTTGAAGATCATAAGAAAAAGCAGGACCATGGACATGTCAGAAAGGACAGGATCAGAAAGATTAGGTCACGGACAGAACAAGGGATGGAGTCAGAGGTCATGGGCAGCTAAAACATCTGCTCCTTCCCTGGCAGAAACAACTTGAGGGATTCCTTATCAAAATTATGCAACCTTTATAAAGTGCATAAATCATGGCAAAAATAAAAGAAATAATGTAAAATCAACAGCAGCAATTAAAGTGGTAAAAATACAAAGGAAACAGATATTTTTTCCATAAGAACATAAGAAAATAAGGAAGCTACAAGAGGCCATGAGACCTACACGTGGTAGTTCCTGTTACGTAACACTACCTACATCCACCTTTCATCCCCATCCATGAATTTATCCAGCCTCCTTTTAAAGCTCTCTAATGACTTCGCACTAACTACCTGTCTACTGAGTCCATTCCAATCATTCACCACCCTAATTGTGAACCAATTTTTCCTTATTTCTTTTTTTAATCTACGCTTTTCCAGCTTGAATCCGTTACTTATTGTTCTACCCTGGTTACTAGCCTGATGAACTTTTCCTACCTCTCCTTTATTATATCCCTTTATCCACTTAAAAACTTCTATCAGATCACCCCTTACTCTACGCCTCTCGAGTGAGTGTACATTTAATAGCTTCAATCTCTCCAGCCTCCAGCAATCTCTTCCAGCCTCCCTGATGAGTGACTGAAGCATGATAAAGGTTGATACTTTTAGCCCTTCAGCTGCCTCACCTCCTCTGCCAGTAGTTCCAGCTGGCCAAGGACAGACTCCAGCTCCTCCACGACATGCTGCGGATCGGCAACATCCATCCCCTGCACGGCCTCCCGCACACTGTCCAGCTCCCTGCGTCGCCGCCCCCGCAGGTGTGTGTCCAGGGAGGTCTCGGTGTGCCTCACGGGATCCACCTCAGGGAGCTCTAGGCTGTGGACAGGTGAAGGCGTTGAGGCAGTACTTTACACAACTCTTTCTTAACCCCTTGAGGCCCAGAACGTAATTTCCATTCTAATTTAGGTAGGCCATTAGACGATTTTAATGAATATAAGCAATATTTCATAGATATGACCTGTTTAGCATACTTGTCCACTAACCAATTTGGTATATTAAGTTATTTTTCGTAATTTTATGGCTAACTCCGGACGATTTTAGATAGTAAAGGAAAGATCTAAGCGTGAAAGGGTTAATGGGAATATAGCTCTCTTGTTAGGAAGGAATATACTGAGTCCTCCTGAAATAAATGGAGGCCATCAAGGTTAGGGAGATAATAACTGGAGGAAACTTATTTCACATTATTGGTTATGGGTACAAGACATCTCTCTCTCTCTCTCTCTACACAGACACACACACATATAAGAGACTGCTCTGGAAGCTAGAACATGTAGGAGGATTGAAGGGTGGTTTGCTGAAGTGGATGGAAGACTTTTTGAGCAACAGAGAGATGAGAACAGTAATAAAAGATCAAAAGTCAGAATGGTGCAGTGTGATAAGTGGAGTTCCTCAAGGATCAGTATTGGCCCCAGTGATGTTCTTGGTCTATGTAAATGATATGACAGAGGGAGTGAAGAGTTATATGAGTTTATTCGCTGATGATGCTAAATTACTAAGAAAATTAGAAAGTAAAGAGGACTGTGAGGATTTACAAAAGGATCTAGATAAAATTTTCAGATGGAGTCAACTTTGGGAAATGGAGTTTAATGCTAAAAAGTGTAGAGTGATGGAAATGGGCAATAGCAAAAAGAGACAGAGAGGAAAGTATTCGATGGGAAATAATGGATAATCAAAACAAAGGTCGAAAAAGATCTGGGAGTGTGGATTACGGATAATTTGTCACCTGAGAAGCATATAAACAAGATCACAGGAGATACATATCAGTTGCTGAGGAATATAAGAATGGCATTCAAATATCTGGATGAAGAGATGATTAAGAAATTGATAACATCTTTGATTCGACCAAGGTTGGAATATGCGGCAGTGATTTGGTCACCACATAAAAAGAAGGATATAAGGAAGATTGAGAGAATACAAAGAGCAGCCACAAAAATGGCTCCAAGCCTGAGAGATTTAACATATGAAGAAAGACTTTCAAGACTAAAACTCCCAACTCTTGAGAAAAGAAGAGAAAGGGGAGATTTTATAGCAGTGTATAGAGCATCAATGGGTTTGGAAAAAATTGATAGAGAAGATCTGTTTGTGTGGGACGACAGAAGTGCGAGAGGTCATGAGAAGAAATTGAAAAGGACAACATGCAAGAGGGACAACAAAAAATACAGCTTCCCGTATAGAAGCATAGAAGCCTGGAACAACCTTGATGCAAAAGTGATTAATGCAAGAAGTATTCAGGACTTCAAAGGCAAGCTGGATAATAGTAGATTTGGAGACGGGACAGTACGAGCATAGCACTTTTCCTGTATGTTACAACTAGGTAAATACACACACACATGCTGATGATGTATAAACAAAAAGGTAAGATTCTAATAAGTTAACATCCATATATATATAAAGTGCTGAAAAAGTCCAACAATTATTATAAGACAACTACCTACACAAATCTCTAAATGGGTGTCGCTGAATCAGAGCAAAATCTAATCGCGAGGCACCAAAGTAGTACTGACACAGCCCTTACCTGCAAGCCTCCACCAGGTTGGCAATCGCTCCTGACACCGCTTCATTCGCCTCCTTCTCCAGGTTACCTCGCAGATGGGAACGAAGGACATCTAAATCCTTCTTCAGTATCTGCCCCGGGAGACAGAACAAAAAGAACCACATAAACCTTCTTGAATGCTAATAAAAGCCCATTTTCGTTACTATTGAGTATTTACAATCAAAAGGCATTCTATCATTGTGTAAAATAGTCAGTCTCAGGTTATAGAAGTCCATGGCAAGTGAATAAGGTAATGTATGGGTGGTGGTCATAACAAGGCTACAAGGATACACTCTCAGAAATGGGGGGTATATTAAGGGTAGAATTGTTACATCGCACCATCACTACCCTTTTTATACCCTATGTCCAGGCTGGAGGGTAGATGCTGCTGATTATACCCTTCATCTACCTTTACCCTACCCTTTTTAGACGAGAGGGTTGAGAAAGGGTACATTTGGGGTTTGAAAAGGGTATATTTAGGGTTGCAAAAGGGTATATTTGTAAGGGTAGCAGTATTTCATCACTATAAACACCCTTTTTCTACCCTTTTCCTACCCTTTTTTTCTAAGAGTGTACTCAATAATGATGCTCACATTGATGATGGAGATGATGTGATTGACGCAGTGGAGGCGGTGTGTCACGTCCTCGAAGTCACAGTGGACGGTGACGAAGGGTTCCTGATCAGACCACGGCAGGAAGTAGTACCTGGGGAGGCATGGGGGATCAGCTGGTGTTCTGTGGCGAAGTGTTTTGTGCTGCGTTCCGAGGATAGTACTACAATTGTTTTCTACCATCCCTCAGGATCCCTGTTGTTGCGGGCGTCGCAGGAGGCCATGTGATGGCGTCCATGTTGAGCTCCCCTTCGAACGGCGCAAAGTCCGAATGACATCTCAAAGTTTTAGTTTAGCATTGAAGCAAAGATCAACAAATGACAGCATTCCATTGTTCATAAAGAGATCAAACAAAATCATAAGAAAAAATGTGTACATGTTAACTGTGCACATGTTAAAAAAAACATTAATAGTCTAGTCACTCTATAGTGAGTCAAAAGTATGTTCTATAATCCCCAGTCCGTGTATATAATTCTTAGATTCATGCGTTTCAGGCAAAAGAGGTGTGGCTCATTTTATATATGTATCCATTGGCAGTGGCGGCTCGTGATAAAATAAAATGGAGGGACTGCAAGCTTCACACAACAGTAGGTATACACAAATTTTACCTATCTCAGGTATGAGTTGTAGTTGATGTTCACGGATTTCAGGGCATGGTAGTAGTGGTGGTGGTAGAAGGGATGGTGGGGGTGGTAGTGTTGGTAGTAGAAGGGATGGCTGAGGTGGTGATGGTAGAAATACAGTATTACTTGAAAATAAAGTTGGTACTGCTTGATTTCAGTCTTTTCATTTAGTGTCAGCTGGGATAAGTTGATGTTTTGCAAAATACTTCACAGGATTTTCCATCGTCATAGGGTAATTTAAAGAAAGCACGATTTAACCACACCATCTACACGCACTGTAAACACGAGAGGGACGAGACTTAGCTGCCTCGGCTGCAGCCCATTGCTTTCACAAGTGGCGCGGCGGCGGCGCAGACAGAATCGTACAGCAATTTTTTTTTTTTTTTTTTTTTTTTTTTTTTTTTTTTTTTTTAACATCTGTGCCTATAGCGCCTGTAGGCAGTGGTGACCCAGGACTCGGATGGTAGGCCCTGGAGGTTCCCTTGAGGGAAGTGATGGCTGGCCCTCGCCCGTGGTGGTGCAGGCAGGATTTTATAGTGACGCCTGTGATTAGAGGCTCATGCCGCCCCCCCGTGTCCTCCGATGCACTCACAATCGAAGGTAGAGTTAATGGGCAGGGCATGTGGGTGTTCTTAGGCCACTCGACGGTGTAGAAAGATTTTGGTTTTCTTCGGGGATCGAACTCGGGTCACCGAGAACGCCACTCTGAGACACTAACACTAACTACTCTGCTACCGCCTCCCCCAAAATATGAAAGTAACTTAAATTTTGGTCTGGTTTTAATGAAAATTCACTTAGTAACGTATTGAAAATAATTAAATAACATATAATGCCTTTTTATTGTGATATATTTGTTAGTAGTGTATCAATTCTGCTGTCTCTAAAGGCATCATACCCCTGGCAGTGAGTGTCTGGGGGTGCTGCAGCTCTGCAGCCCTATGCCACGAGCCGCCACTGTCCATTGGAAGCCTTAAGAGAGTACCTTCATTAACGCCAAGCTGAATTCTACCACTTATTTCTAGAGGAAAAAGGCGTGGCCTAAATTGCTTTCTTATAAATTACACGCATGGTTTTACAAGACATAGGCATGGAGGGTAAACATTGGTGGGAGGCTCTGCTCCTTTACTGCAGCCAAGACTCACTTGCAGCCATCGAAGACAGGGTTGGCTGGGTGCGTGGAGGAGGGTGACGGAAGCATCTTATTCTCCAGCTTGTTGCCAAAGTTGCCCAAGGACACCTCCACCTCCACAGGCTTCTCGGCGGACTCCAGGAGCCACACGGCGCTCAGGTGGCACAGCACGACGAACTTCCGAGTGCCACGGAACCTCTGGGTTGGATGAGAGATTGGGTAGTAGTTCCTTTTGCTTAATTGATTTGTATAATGACACATTTATGTTAGTTTACGTCACATGTTCGCAAAGACAGTTCGAGGAAAACTCATGAATCGGCCTTGATGACTACACTCCCTCAGCCCGCCACACCTACCCGCACTTTGTTGAAGTCGTTGTTGTCGATGGCCGTGGTGGGGGCGGGGGGATACGTGCCCACGTTGGTGTGCAGAGCCAGCAAAACGCGGCCCCTGTACGCACACCCTTCATCCTCTCCTTTGTTCATCTTTTTGGACGCATCGCCCTCCAGGAGCTCCCGCTCGCGGCGGGTTCCGTACACGTTCACCCAGGACGGCCCGAAGGTGGGCAGGTAACCTGAGACACCACACGCGGCCAATGAGGTGAGGAGTGAGGGAAGTGTGGACGCTCACGTAAAGGGTTAGACGAGGACACACGCACCCATTAAAGAAGAAAGAAAAAAGATAGTGATTTCATATACATATACAGTATACTCATGAAATAGTAACAATTCAATCGCTCCTTGGTTTATGTGCTTGCCAGGCGCACTCACCGTCCACCCCCGGCGCCGAGATGGCAGAGATGGGAATGGTGGCGGTGCCGATCACGTCGTCCTCCCCTACGCGATCCCTGCAACAGTGATCGGCGTCAGGAGGTATTCCTATCTCAAGGTGAGGCTGACATTATGGTCAATCATGAATTATTATAATTATTTACTGAATACGTATCCAAGAAGTAGACTTAAATCGAGGATGCTTTACTGATTTACATTTATTTTCAGAAAAGTTTTCCTTTCCAGTAGGCAGCCACGCTAAAACTCTTTAATTCCTTCTTGTGTCAATACAGGACGCTGGTTCATTTGGTAAAGCTCGAAGACGAGGCACTTTTTGAACTAGTAAGTAGAAGCCCGTGGAGTTTTTAGTATTAATTAAGAGGTTTTTTTTTTTTTTTTTTTTTTTTGTACATTTGTGCCTATAGCGCCTGTAGGCAGTAGTGACCCAGGGCTCGGATAGTAGGCTCTGGAGGTTCACTTGAGGGCTCTGATGGTTGGTCCTCGCCCGTGGTGGCGCAGGCAGGATTCATGCCTGTGATTAGAGGCTCATGCCGCCCACCTGTGTCCTCCGATGCACTCGCAATCGAAGGTAGAGTTGATGGTCAAGGCATGTGGGTGTTCTTAGGCCACTCGACGGTGCAGAAAGGTTTTGGTTTTCTTCGGGGATCGAACTCGGGTCACCGAGAACGCCAGTCGGAGACGCTAACCACTCCGCTACCGCCCGCCTCCCAGGGTATGTCTCATATAGGTTAAAATACCGTGATATGATAATCTAAAGAGGCCTCCCATTTGTCGATCAGAAAGGAAGCCCTATTTCATTGTTCTTGAGTAAAACCTGTTATATTATCTTTTATGAACTCCAAGAAGCGTCAAAACAATTAGCTACAAACAAAAGTTTTTTCTTTTCTTACTTTTAGCAAGATTGGAAAAAACACAGCAAAATGCATGAGTTAGAGAGGACAAACAAATATTTTTGACGGGAAATCAGTTGACAGCCAGTTTATGACCTTCAGAAAATAAAATAAGCCATCATGACAGGTTTTTTTTTTTTTGAAGGACGAGAAAGAATAAAGAGAATACCAGTGCAAGAACAACTGTAGAAAAGATCACGAATGACATTTAAACACGAGTTACAACAAAGAAAAAAAAGACATCTGAGTAAATCTTGGGGACGAGAAAACAGGGGTTGACCTACCAGTCCTTGATGACGATCTTGATGACGTTACACATGGACGGAAAGAGGAAGCCGATGTGCAGGTTTTGGCGGAATTCCGGGTTTTCGTTGGTGTAGAGGATCTTGGTCTGCACCTCCCGGCCGGCGTAGGAGGCCACCAGGTAGGGATCCACCAGCTCCTTGCATGGCGTGCCCACCCCCAACACCTCCTTCAGGGTCTGCATAGTGCCTGCGTCCACTGCGGGGAGGGAAAAAAAAAGCAAAATACTGAAGTTAATCATCCTTTAATAACCAGGTAACATTGAACATCGAACTAAATTAACTAAATTGATCCACCTCCCTTTCTTTATTCTCTTACTGTCTTCTGTGGGGACTGGCAGCGTGCAGGCTTTTTGTTACTGTTTTTGCCCTTGGTTAGTCCCGTTTGATGTAAAAAATAGAAAAAATATATGTATACGAGTATACATATATTTCTGATCTTTCTATAATTTCTGATTGGGGCAAAGCAATCCTTGTTTTGTTCAATGCCTCAAAAACCCAATTTCTTCACCTATCTACTCGACAAAACCTACCAGATAACTATCCCCTCTTCTTCAATGACACTCAACTATCTCCTTCTTCTACAATGAACATTCTAGGACTATCCTTTACTAAAAATCTGAACTGGAAATCTCACATCTCATCTCTACCTAAAACAGCTTCTAAGAAGTTAAGTGTCCTGTGGCGTCTGCGTCCTTTTTTTTCTCCCTCCCAGTTGCTTGCTCTGTACAGGGGCCTTATCCGCCCATGTATGGAGTATGTCTCACATGTTTGGGGGGGATCCACTCATGCAGCTCTCCTAAACAGGGTTGAGTCAAAAGCTTTTCGTCTCATCAACTCCCCTCCTCTGACTGACTGTCTTCAATCTTTAAATCACCACCGGAATGCTGCTTCTCTTGCTCTCTTCTACCGTTATTTTCATGCTCATTGCTCTTCTGATCTTGCTAACTGCATGCCTCCCGCCCTCCCGCGGCCTCGCTGCACAAGACTTTCTACTCATTCTCATCCCTATTATGTCCATCTTCCTAATGCAAGAGTTAATTAGTATCTTTACTCCTTCATCCCTTTCACTGGTAAACTCTGGAACTCTCTTCCTGTTTCTATTTTTCCACTTTCCTACGACTTAAATCTTTTCAAGAGAAGAGTAACAAGACACCTCCCGAACTAAATTGGCCCACCCGTCTTCTTTTTTTTTTATTCTCTTACTGTCTTCTTTATAGGGACTGGCAACTAAGCGGCCTTTGTGTTACCTATTTCTGTTGTGCCCTTGGCCAGTTCCTTGTGATGTAAAAAAAAAAAGAAAAAAATAAATAATACGTAAACAAATGACAGCGACATGAAATTACTGAATTCATTAAAAAAAGCCAGGTTAAAGATTTCTCCGTTGCGAACTTGCGAGTCACACTGTTTCGGAGGACTCCAGCATGATCTAAAAAGTAGACTATCGTCACACTTATAAAGAAACTGCATTAGTCATTTATTCTATTTTTCGGGAAATAAAAAAAAACTTTCTAATTCTCTTAATTTTGATATCAATGCATTGTTTATCCTTTTATATTTCAGACCACTCACACCCTACAAGTGGCATTGGCGACTATACTAATAGGATGCGCCACAGGATGAAAAATCGGCAAAAATCCAGAAATTGCCGAAAAATGACTTCGGCAGTTTCTTTGAGGGTGACGCTATATAGATCATGGACTCCAGACACTCACTCTGGGGCAGGTTTTGGGCGCAGTAGACGGAGAGGACGAAGGTGGCGGGCTGCAGATACACGCCGGCCGACCACAGCAGGTTGGCCTCCACGTCATCCTGCGTGTTGTGTTGCGCACTCATGTCAGGGCACATGTCACCGGGGCCCAGCACCACCACGCTCACCTTGAGGTACCCTGGGAGGCGTGGAAGGGGGGTTATAGTGGTGGTGGTGGTGGGTGGTTGTGGTAGTGGTAGTGGTGGTAGCGGTAGTAGTGGTGGTGGTGGGTAGTAGTGGTGGTGTGTGTGTGTGTGTGTGTGTGTGTCAGAGGGAGGGAATTTACTTGAAGGTCTGTCCATAACTAATTTTAAAAGAACAGTGTGATACTACTACTATTATTATTTTTACTACTACTACTACTACAGTACAGTACTACTACTACTACTACTACTACTACTACTACTACTAATTATACTACTACTACTACTATTACTACAACTACTACTACATTTTGATTTATTTATATCACCATCACAAGAATATCAATCATCATCAGTATCATCATCATCAGGGTGGGGGCCATGACCTACCCTGCACGGTGGAGGTGGCCTCGGCGGGGTCGGCCAGCACCAGCCAGCGGTTCAGGATGGCGTGCTCGGCTTGGTCATACGCCATGCCCACTTCACACTGCCGAACACAAGCAACACTCAGAACGTTCACTAAGCGCCACCACTTTATCTATTACATACTACCGTCAATATCACTATAGTCGCCACTGCACTAATATCGCCAGGCACCATATATTACGAATTTCACCACTAAAGCGTCACTACAGACTTGTATGTGCCACGGAAGAGGCATGCACAGTAGTTTATGTTATGTACCTGTCTTCAGTGGCACATACAAGTCTGTAGTGATGCTAAAATTCGTAATATATTGCGCCTGGCGACATTAGTGCAGTGGCGACTATAGTGTTATTGGCGGTAGAGAGGTCACCGTCTCAAACAGATCAGGAAAATGTCATCAACTCAACATAGACAGACTGAGTCACAGAGTTTGATTGCATATATAATTCACTACTACTACTACTACTACTACTACTACTACTACTACTACTACTACTACTACTACTACTACTACTACTACTACTACTACTATTACTGAATTAAACAAACCATCTTAATATTCTCACCTTGTAGGCTCCAATAGTCGTGCAGGATCGGATGCCTGTTGAATTACACACCTGTGCAAGAGGATCTTAATGATTAATTGAAATCCTCCCCGTGTGGTGTGGATGAATTTTGTGGTAATTTATTTTTCAACAGCATCAAGTCATGAAAAAATGTAAGTTTGTCATCTCTCTCTCTCTCTCTCTCTCTCTCTCTCTCTCTCTCTCTCTCTCTCTCTCTCTCTCTCTCTCTCTCTCTCTCTCTCTCTCTCTCTCTCCAACCAGCAACTAAAATAGAAAAAACTAACCTTGAACTCCAGAAACTTTTCAAAAAGCTCTGATGGGAGGATTTCGGCCTGAAAGAAGAAGATCTCGTCGAACCAGGGTGCGTTGGTGCCTTTGTGGACGCGGGTCTGGCGCGTCTGGCCGTTCAGCGTCACGCGGCTCACGGGGCACATGTTGGAGCCAAGTAGCTGACGCCCCTCCACCACCCGCACCCGCACCTGCACAAATGTCATAACAGGTTCTAACAGAGCATTTTTTAAGCAAATCTTACTGGGCGACATTCTTTGGATATCCAGAAGGGTGGTAGTAGACATACAGCTTAATTGAAAAAATAATAGAATAGATATAAATAAAGATCAAAATTTTTATGCAGTAATAAGAATGTACCTCCGGATCTTGCACACACAGACATGATGAGCCATTGCATCCCAGCAGGATTTTATGAATAAATATCTTGTCGCCCAGTAGCTTAAAAATGTTCTTACTGGGCGACAGTTTTTCATCACTGGGAGACATTTTGGTCGCCCAGTTATGATGTAAAAAAATGCACTGGGTTCTAAGGTTCTTATTCGTGAGGTTCTTGCCATGTGAAGTGTGTAAGTATAGTGTATATAAATCTAAGTTTAAAGCACTAGTTGCTGTAGATTAAGGTTTACTGTCGTATTCTAGATTTTTCAGGCCATAAGTCTAAGGCACAAAAGTCTTTTAAGGGGAACTACCAGGGTTGTGGTCCTGCATTGCTGTATCATTAGTGCAAGACAGTAATGGTCAGTGACGTGGGGAAGTCAGACAACAACAACAGGTAGCTTCATAAAATCACAATATACATTTGTAAAGTGTAGTGAGGATTGGAAGGAACCACTGTTACCTGAAAGCTGGTCTTCACGTTGGATAGCCTGTCCCTGTTCCTTTGTTGAGGCATCCCTGGCATGCCTTCGCCGCCTCCGTCAGGCATTGGGGATATGCCTAAGGGGAAGGAAGGAAGCAGTGTGTGGCATACCTGGACTTATGGCGCCAGTGGATTGTGTCAAATATACGAGTACTACAATGGCTCTATATTATCCTTGGTGCTTACCGTCGGCGAGCGTGGAGGTGGCCCCGGCTGTCCTGGCTGCCATCGCGCCCATACCACCCCCACCGCCCGTCTTTGCTCCTTAAGGGAGGAACAGACTCCAAAGTAAGGATGAGAGTCATGGATGTGAGGCTCCTGTGGCGCCAGGAAACTATGACCACAACAATGAAGTACAGAATATACTGTACATAACTATGACCACTCGTGGCTCTCCTCATAACTGTGCTCTTCGCAAAGACTTAGAGAAAAAGGAGAAAAAAAATCTTAGTATAACTGGGATGATGTGCGTTTTCATAACCTCTTTTGATAATAACAGGCACACTTCGCTCAACCCATATTGACCCCCCCCCCCCCCCCCCCCCCCCGAAGAAAAAAAACCATGATACGACCATTCCCTCCCTCAATCCCTCCTCCAGTATATATACTTCTGGTAGACAGTAATAAAAAAAAAAAAAAATTTAAAGTTCGAACACGCAATACATAACACTGAAAAATGCACACAAACCTAAAACTCTTGCCAGAAAGCACACACTCACACACACATACGTACACACACACACTCACACACACATACGTACACACACCACACACACACACACACACACAACACACACACACACCACACACACACACACACACACACATACGTACTACACATACAACAAATAATGGAATAAATTAACGAGGAAACTGAGAAGAAAAAAATAGTTCCTTAGGTTGGAGACGCGCGGCGCACTCACCAGCGGGCGGCGTGTAGGAGACGACCAGCTTGAGGGTGCCCACGGTGGGGGAGTCTGCGGCGTCCAGCAGCCCCAGTTCATAGTCGAGGGGCGTGCCCGGGGAGGCGTGCACCACATTGCGCAGCGCGATGGTCGCCTTGCCCAGCAACCTGGTGGGGGGGGGAGGGGGATCATAAGAAACCGAAAAATGGAGCAGCATAGATGATGAACCACACGACGAATTATTGTCCTACATGCAGAAGATAAATACAAGTAAATATAAACAAGGGACAAGCTCAGAAAAAAGACATATAGATAACAAAAATGAAGAATAAAAATAGGGCGAATTACTGTCCTACGTAGGCTACACCATGCAAAAGAAAAAAACAAGTCAATACAAACAAGTGATAAGCTCAATAAAGAAGATCTACAAATAAACACAAATGAAGAATGAAATATAAATGGATGACTAACTATTTATAGCCTATATTTATAAACAGTGATCTGCTTAAACAAACATTACGACAAAACATTGATGAAAGAATAAAACATTGAGTATTCCAGTATAACTGTATACTGCTATAGAACATGACCCTTCTCCTCCTCTTCCTTCCAGGTGGGTCATTTGGTTAACTGGTGAATAGCAAGTTCAGTTTCATCCACCAACAAGATGTATGGCGTGAGGGAGAATGTATTTGATCAGGATTCCAGAGCTGGGCGTTGCAGCACCGAGTTGCGACTTTGCCGCACTATGAATTTCGAAGTCGCAAAGTCAAAAGTCGCAAACGTTTTGAAAAAGTCGGACTAAGCAAAGTCGCACCGCCAATTTTCCGCGACTTTTGCCCCGACTTTGAACAGGAACAAAGACGACTTTTTTGAAAGAAATTGCCGCGGCATCAGCGCGGCATTCGGAATGCGGCAAAGTCGCATGGCACTTGACCGCATACCGGTTGTATCGTTAATTCACTTAATTGCCACTCGGCACTAATAGAATAGGTTAACCAGTGTAGGTACATTCTGACATGATTCTGTCTAACAAGTGTGGTTGATAACTAGTCAACCACACATGATAATAAAATTATGTGCTTGGGCAGAACCAAGGATCTTTGGCAGACCGGGGACGTCCTCAGGGCCAAGAGGTCCTCCCTGGAGGAGGTCAACTTTGAGGAGCTTGTGTTCCTCAAAGGGAACATGGACCTCCTGGAGGAGAAGATGGGCCAGGAGGACGTAGAGGAGGAGGAGGAGGACCTCTAGATATTAGTTTAGGCTGTGTTTGAACTAAAAAATGAATAAATGTGTTTTTCTGCCTTATAAAAGCATGTTTCTGTTATCGCGCTAAAGTTTACTTTGTAATTTAGCGGAGTCGCACCGGGAAAAATAAGTCGCAGTCGCAAAGTCGCAAGTCGCACTGGGGGGGCCAAAAATAGAGTCGCAGAGTCGCAGTCGCACCAGGTCCGGCGGCAAAGTCGCAAAGTCAAAGTCGCACCTGAAAAAATTAAAGTCGCGCCCAGCTCTGCAGGATTCATGCCCAGGGGAGCCACAGCAACACTTGTCCATTGGTGTGCTGTATCAGATTGTCAAGATGGTTCAAGATTTGATCCCTTTGATGGAGGTCTAACAGGAACTACCACGTGCATCTCGTGATCTCTTGTAGCTTCCTTATTTTCTTAGATTCTTATGATTCTCTTTGATTGATTTACCAGCGGTCGTCTTAACATAACTAAAAAGGGGTATGAAGAAAGCGAGATGCGGTATTGAAAGGATGAGGAATGGGCGAACTGTGGATATGATCTTTCGGGTTAATCTCCTTCGTTTGAGTCGCTAAGAACATAAGAACATAAGAATATAAGGAAGCTACAAGAGGCCGCGAGACCTACACGAGGTAGTTCCTGTTACTTAACACTACCTACATCCACCTCTCTCCCCATCCATGAATTTATCCACTCCTTTTAAAGATCCCTATTCACTCTTATTACTTGACGTATTCTTACCTGTTTCTCGACACTCTCTCATAGTCCTTGACGGTGATGTCGATGCACTCGTCTGCGTGCGGGGCCTTGGCGGACAGTTCCCAGCGCAGGGTCTCCTCCCACACGGGGTCTAACGTGTTGTCCTTGGTCTCTGTCTTCTTCTTCACTCCTGAAGGTGCCGTGTTGAGCAGCGAGGGGCGTACACGGGTACAGGATCGAACAAGGCAGGAAAAGTAGGAAAGAATGACATTTTTACATATACAAAAGATATTAAGATAAGATTTTCATCCTATCTAGACACTTTGCAAGTACCAACTACAAGGTTATTGACTATACAAAGCGCCGCCACGTCAGCACGAACTAGGCGGACTCTCACAAAAGATATTAGGTAAGGTGAAGTATTATTAGATATGGTGATGCATTTGATCAGGCCTACTGGTATATGAGAAACAGAAAATCTAACTGAACAGCGAGATCAAAACTAGAGGAATTCAACCACAATGGAAAAAAATCAACGTTGACAGAGGGACAAAAATGGACACATAGCCTATAGGAAGATGTGAACTGAATTTTAAAGATAAGTAATTTTAAAAGTGTAGTAAAATCGAACATAAGAAAAGAAAAAAAAAACGATAAAGGAGAGAATAAAACAATAGGTTGGGGTCAAAATGAATTCGGTATGAAATTAATATAAAAATAAAGAGAGGACCACATAGTTGTTTTACATCTAGTCATGTTCTAGCTGTCACCTTGCATTTCCTTGATATACATTATTAATCTTTTTACGAATATATGAAACTATTGTGAGATTGACAAACACAAAATATCCTCTTGCTCGACAAAACAGTGAGAGAAAAATTGCACATCTACAACAAACTGACAAAAACAACAGGATATGACTATTAAAAGAGAGAGAGAGAGAGAGAGAGAGAGAGAGAGAGAGAGAGAGAGAGAGAGAGAGAGAGAGAGAGAGAGAGAGAGAGAGAGAGAGAGAGAGAGAGAGAGAGAGAGAGAAAGGAAAGGAGGAAATACGTATAATTGTTTGAGTCAACACACAAAAAGGAAAAGAAAAAAACCCTCATCATCCAAACACCCACAACGCAAAACAAGGAACCAAAACAATACCACACACACCACACACACACACACACACACACACACACACACACACCGCGATGGTCAGGTTGATAGCGTGCTGGTCTCCCATTCTGTGGGTAGGCGGTTCGAATCTTCGCGCTCCCGGGGATTTTTCACTGACAAATTCAGGCGGTTACTGTCCCCTTGAGCAAGGGGATGGGGGAGTGTGGTGTGTGAGGTCCCAGCATTACCCAAAGATCGGTAATAATGAGCTCCAAGCTCGCACTGAGAGGGTGAAACTGGCGATCGCGAGCCAGCTCGCATGGACAAGACCATGGGGTGAATAACACACAGTCACACAGTCACACACACACACACACACACACACACACACACACAGTCACACACACACACACAGTCACACCCACCCACACACACACACACACACACACACACACAACACACATCCGTAGTGTAGTGGTTAGCACGCTCGGTTCACAACCGAGAAGTCCCGGGTTCGATCCCCAGGCGGAGCGGAAACAGATGGGTTGTTTCCTTAAAACCCGAGCCCCTGTCCACCCAGCAGTGAATGGGTACCGGGTGTTAGCCGGGGGTTTGTGACCCGCCTCCCGGGGTGGTGGCTTCGGCCAACACTAAGCACTAAGGATGAATGATAAAAATGTTGATATGGAGACGGGGCCATACGAACGTTGCTCAGGCCCTGTAAAATACAACTAGATGAATACACACACACACACACACACACACACACACACACACATAGACACACACACACCTTGAAATTCGATGCTCACGTATGGGTCACTTTTACCCAGAGTCTCCAAATTCTGTAGATTTGAGGCGCTTATGACCTGAATCTCCAACGCCATCGTAGCGGCCCCCTGCAGGAAGAGGAGAGGAAGGGAACATAAGAACATAAGAACATAAGAAAATAAAGAAGCTACAAGAGGCCGCGAGGCCTACACGTGGTAGTTCCTGTCGCCTAACATTACCTACATCCACCTTTCATCCCCATCCATGAACCTATCCAGCTCCTCTTTAAAGCTCCCTAATGACTCCGCACTAACTACCTGTCTACTGAGACCATTCCAATCATTTACCACCCTATTTGTGAACCAGTTTTTCCCTATTTCCTTTCTAATTCTACGCTTTTCCAGCTTGAATCCGTTACTTCTTGTTCTACCCTGGTTAAAAGCCGTAAGAACTTTTCCTACCTCTCCTTTATTAAATTCCTTTATCCACTTAAAAACTTCTATCAGATCGCCCCTTACTCTGCGTCTCTCGAGTGAGTGTAATTTTAATAACTTCAATCTCCTCTCATAACTAAAGTTACGCATCCCTTAAATAATTTTGGTCATCCTTCTCTGCACTGATTCTAACAAGGCTATATCCTTCCTGTAATATGGAGACCAAAACTGAACCGTATAGTCTAGGTGAGGCCTGACTAGAGCCAGATAAGGCTTTAGAATAACTTCCGCACTTCTACTTTTAACACTTCTGGTAATGAATCATAATACTCTGTTAGCTCTATTTCTGGCCTCAATACATTGTTTCCTAGGTCGGAGGTCTGGGCTCACCCTCACTCCAAGATCTTTTTCACCTTCTGATCTTTTCAGCGATATATTGCTTATGGTGTATCTATTACCAGGGTTTTTTCTACCAACATTCATAACGCTGCATTTATCAATATTAAATTCCATCTGCCATCTGACTGCCCACTCGCTAAGTTTATCTAAGTCTCCCTGCAATATGTTTACATCAGACTGTGATCCAATAATCCTACCTAACTTAGTATCATCAGCAAACTTGCTGATATCACTGCCAATCCCACTATCCAAGTCGTTGATGTAAATAAAAAATAGTAATGGACCCAAAACAGACCCTTGTGGAACTCCACTTCTCACCAGTCCCCATTCAGATTTAGAACCATTAATTGTAACCCTTTGTTGCCTATTACTTAGCCAAGCTCTGATCCAATGAAGAGCCTTCCCATCTAT